>OZ024863.1:5430514-5468014 GCA_964017155.1 Oasisia sp. SBJ-2009
ACCTTTTCGCTGCGTCTCAGCCAATATTGCAGGTAAGCTGAGACGGTCTTTGAGGGCATCTACTTAAGAAATATCGTGTTGTTTTTTGCGACCAAAGGTTAATATGGGGATCAATTCGAGTTATTTGGATAAAATAATTTCACTATCTTCATTTACCAACTGATTTTTCTGATCTAGGTAAACAGCAAGCCAGAATGATCTTTTCTGAGCTGCCGCGCCTCAACTTATCATGGACTTCAATGTGAGAATTGTTAGGTCATCATTCACCATAGCTTTCCCTGAAATCGTCAAAATCAAACCCGTCCTTCCTCGTTTTCCTCTTCCTCCTCCTCTTCTTCCTCGTCAAGATCACCAGTGTCCAGAAGATTAACCAGTGAGTTTGGTAACACAGGACCACACCAGTTCCAACACTCCGTCCTCAGTCCTTATCTACAACCTCCATACAGTATCTCGTGTGCGGGCGATCTCGCACAGCAGCTGACCTCGTCAGTCGGGGAACAGATTATCAGACGGATTTTATGTCATCAGCATCGCGTAAGGTCGATTCTCTCGTTTGCGGGTCACATGAGCTATCAGTTCAACTGCGAAACTAATCCAGCCAATTATATCACGTATTTCGATCACATGTCGGGATGATCGCGATCAAAAAATGGCAGCGACAAACGTATTCATGTGTGAGATCATTTCTGAAGACAAACTTGTGGCCATCTGGGAGTATTTCCCGTCTTTATGACGTCTGTTACAACCGATAATATAATAATCGCCTATTAATGCTTGATAATGTAATGATAACACCCTGTAATGTAATGAAAACACCCGATAATGTAATAACTGCCCGGTACTGTAATAAACTTGTTGCCTGATAATATAATATTTTTGGCTGATAATATAATAACGTGCTCCTTCCTGATAAAGTAATAAAAAGTAATTAATTGTAATTTTAATAATGTAAAAATGTAAATATTTCACGTAGGAATTAGTGGATTTCATTTTGATTTCTTGCACTTATTCCGTTTTGTTTATTTCTTCTATTTTGCAAAAACTGCAATAAAAGGAATCTTTTCAGTTTAAATCCAATATGCTGATTCCATAGCAGAAGTCAGATTTCTCCCAGCAGGTCAAGATGTTGAGTTTATACATTATCGCACCATGATCTATACATTCTCGCACAATGAGTCATAGGGTCTATTTAGGTTTTGAGGCATGTTTTGATAGCAAGTGCAAATCACGTGACTGCCGCGCGCTAGACAGTGATTTAAACAAACGTAATAGTTTAATGTATTGAACGGAATTTTAATCAACTCTTCACAATAATCACCACAGAAGTGTTAACGAACAGCCCTTGGTATTTATACCATCAATGTTTTGGGTTTCGTTGCACATTGATGGTTTTACATTTACCACCCGTGAGCAGGAACGTCACCCGGATATTATTTAACACCCGGAAAAAATTAAGCGCGACAGCGTATCTATCTGTGGCAGTGGCCGCCATCTTTTCATGAAGAACGCTGCGCAAAGCATTGTGGGCTGAGTTGGCAGCTCAGCTGTCTGCGGGCAAGGGTTACAAGGAATCTAGTTCAGTCGCTGGCCTGGTTACACGCCCGCCCCTCCTCGTTACACGCCCGCCCCTCCTCGTTACACGCCCGCCTTTCCTCGTTACACGCCCTCCCCTCCTCGTTACACGCCCGCCTTTCCTCGTTACACGCCCTCCCCTCCTCGTGACACGCCCGCCTTTCCTCGTTACACGCCCTCCCCTCCTCGTTACACGCCCGCCTTTCCTCGTTACACGCCCTCCCCTCCTCGTTACACGCCCGCCCCTCCTCGTTACACGCCCGTCTTTCCTCGTTACAAGCCCGTCTCTCCTCGTTACACGCCCGTCTTTCCTCGTTACACGCCCGCCCCCCTCGTTACACGCCCGCCTTTCCTCTTTACACGCCCGTCCCTCCTCGTTACACGCCCGCCTTTCCTCTTTACACGCCCTCCCCTCCTCGTTACACGTCCTCCCCTCCTCGTTACACACCCGCCCCTCCTCGTTACACGCCCTCCCCTCCTTGTTACACGCCCTCCCCTCCTCGTTACACGCCCTCCCCTCCTCGTTACACGCCCTGCCCTCCTCGTTACACGCCCTGCCCTCCTCGTTACACGCCCTCCCCTCCTCGTTACACGCCCGCCCCTCCTCGTTACACGCCCTCCCCTCCTCGTTACACGCCCGCCTTTCCTCGTTACACGCCCTCCCCCCTCGTTACACGCCAGACTTTCCTCGATACACGCCCGCCCCTCCTCGTTACACGCCCGCCCCTCCTCGTTACACGCCCTCCCCTCCTCGTTACACGCCCGCCCCTCCTCGTTACACGCCCTCCCCTCCTCGTTACACGCCCGCCTTTCCTCGTTAGACGCCCGGGCCTCCCCTCCTCGTTACACGCCCGCCCCTCCTCGTTACACGCCCTCCCCTCCTCGTTACACGCCCGCCTTTCCTCGTTACACGCCCTCCCCTCCGCGTTACACGTCCTCCCCTCCTCGATACACGCCCTCCCCTCCTCGGTACACGCCCTCCCCTCCTCGTTACACGCCCTCCCCTCCTCGTTACACGCCCTCCCCTCCTCGTTACACGTCCTCCCCTCATCGTTACACGCCCTCCCCTCCTCGATACATACCCTTCCCTCCTCGTTACACGTCCTCCCCTCCTCGTTACACGCCCTCCCCTCCTCGTTACACGCCCTCCCCTCCTCGTTACACGCCCTCCCTTCCTCGTTACACGCCCTCCCCTCCTCGTTACACGCCCTCCCCTCCTCGTTACACGTCCTCCCCTCCTCGTTACACGCCCTTCCCTCCTCGTTACACGCCCGCCTTTCCTCGTTACACGCCCTTCCCTCCTAGTTACACGCCCTCCCCTCCTCGTTACACGCCCGCCTTTCCTCGTTACACGCCCTCCCCTCCTCGTTACACGCCCGCCTTTCCTCGTTACACGCCCGCCCCTCCTCGCTACACGCCCACCCCTCCTCGTTACACGCCCGCCCCTCCTCGCTACACGCCCTCCCCTCCTCGTTACAAGCCCTCCCCTCCTTGTTACACGCCCGCCTTTCCTCGTTATACGCCCTCCCCTCCTCGTTACACGCCCGCCTTTCCTCGTTACACGCCCTCCCCTCCTCGTTACACGCCCGTCCCTCCTCGTTATACGCCCTCCCCTCGTTACACGCCCTCCCCAAAGCACATCGCAGCAAAACTCGTAAAATAGGAGGTGCGGTTTGATCCAGGACATGAAACTTAATCCCGAGAGTATCATAAATTAATTCATTTATTATGGAAATATGCCTATTTCTCGCGTTCTAGAAACAAACTTGTTTCGTTATGGGTGGTCCCGACTATCCATAATAATGACTCGACTGCGTGACGGGACTCCAACAGTTTTTACTTTACTACCACACGTCTCCAGCAGTCAACCATGTGCTTCTGATGCGTCATCTCCAACCACACTACATTTTATAGTTGCGCCACCATTCGCCAGATGGCAGCATGTCTTGGAGGACAAAACTGGACTAATACGCAGTGTATACAGTCAGTGCGCTTTGGGGACCCGCAAATATAACACAATTCAGGATCGACTACATTAATTAATTTTCAAGTGTTAAGCCAGTTTACGTTTTTGTGGATTCAGATCGTATATTGCGATGATCAGAGCTGCCAAGTTGAATTGAGTGTGATGAGGGAGATCTCCCTCCTACAATATGTCAAAAGAGGGAGAAATATATGTAAGACACGAAGCGCATTGCCCGAGGTTGCGAAGTAACCTAGAATGCTAGGGGGGAATTGTTTTGTAATTGAGAATGCCAAATATGTGATTTCCTGCCTTTTTCGCTTATATTTAACACCTATGACTCTTCGAAAGTGAACTATATATTTTAAACTTTCATGTGTGGATATCATTAATTTATATTTTTTATTGGGGTTTACAGACTTTCAAGATTCTTTCACTATTATAGAAATGTACATGGTTGTGCTATTGTAACCTTTTATTTTAGCTACAAACACCAGTCACAAAATAAATTGTTCAAGCAGAACTGCATTTCTGCCCATTTCTATATGCGCTCTTCTTCTTCTCGTCTCCTCAGACCCTTTTATAATTTCAGCAAACCCAGAAGTCCATTCACTCTTGTACATGGAATCATATTTCCTCTTTTTCAAACACTTTTCAGACTTTTCACTCATTGTACCTCCAGCACTTTCCTCGTCTGAAAAAGGCGGCTAAACTTATTCCTACCCAATACGTAACAAACGTTTCCATTGGCCATTGGATATAGTCACTTCCTGTTAGCTGACCAATCAGAAAAGTTATAATATATGCGTCTTGTTTAGTCTCCGCTCGGCTGCTCTAGGCCAGTGTTGCCAAGTCCGCGGTTTTCCCGCGCAATTGGGCTAGTTTTAGACCTGTTGCGCGGGGAAAAATAGCAGTTGCGGGTTGCGGTTTTTTGGGCTACTTTTTATGCACATGCCGCTATATTTGGGCTAATTTCAAAAGTGGTGGTTTTACGTCATGTACGTGTGTTACATTAAGAGCCGTCTTATTCAACGTCTCATAATAAATACTGTAAACTACCAATTCAAAGCCTCCTAATGTTTTTGAATACAGACACACACATCGTCATCGCCCACTCATGCCTGGGCCACCCAGTTGTCCACAAATAAGGGTAATAATCATTCTCGCTCGCGCGCTATGGGTCACTGCTGCTGATTACGTCAATAACAGCTCGTCTCTTCGTAGCGCTACGTGTAGTAACTAGCCCAGCGACAATAAGTAGTCCAGGGATGTATGCATCCCGGGTTGTGAAGATGGAACATGGGGAAAATGCAATATGCTTTATATGCTGGCACTACCATTTATCATGGCCATATAGCTAATAATATCTTGATGATAGTAGACATCATTAACTAACGTAATTATGTGCCACGACCGTAAGCCAATTCTGAACGCGCCCTCGAATAAGTCAATAATTAAATTGGTAATAAAGCACAGATGACATATCTCGCATTGACATCTATAACTGCAAAAACTGACACTGATTGACAGCATGTCAGAGCACCTTTCTCAATAACAATTTTAAGTAATTGTTTTTTGTTTCACCAACTGTCTGCATCTAGTCCTGTAAACAGGCCAACGCCTCAGTTAGTTGTTAGTTAATCCTTGACCGCAATGTTTTATCTGCGGGTACTATAATTTTTCGTTGCCATATAGCTCATTGTCTTGATGATAGTATACACCATTACCTAACGCAATTAAGCGCCGCGACTGTAAACCAAAATTGATAATAAAGCATCGATGACAGATCTCGCATCGACGCCTGAAACCGCAACAACTGACACTGATTGACATTTGACAGCATGTCAGTCAGTCAGAGCACCTTTCTTAATAAGTGTTAAAAAATTGTTTTTTTTTCTAACAACTTTCTCCTCTAGTCCTATAAATAGGCCAATGCGTTAGTTAGCTTTTAGTTAATCTTTGTATATTTCTTCACGGCCGAAATGTACCTCCAAGAGGACGATGATTCCATGTTGGACATATAGGACACCTGTCCTAGGCCTAGCTAGACCTAGTCTAGACCGAGTGTTATGCTGCGCTATAAGTGTAACAACACGCGCGCGCGATTCTTTGCAAACGTGATTAAAATTTCAGTTTTGATAGTTTTAATGGGTTTGTTTTGATTGAATTTGTGATTGCGTGCGTACATGCCTGCTTGCCTGTGTGTGCCATGTGCATATACGTGTGTAGCCAGTTTAGGGCATATATGTGATTACGTAGAGGGCCATTTATGTGGTGAATTTTGTGACGTTATGATGTCCGCCCTGTTTGTTTATAAACAAGCATTTATAGTTCACCGTAGAACAGTAGGTGGCGCTCAACTGCAAGCAATGATAGAAACATCCACTCATCATTGGGTAAATACTTTGTGCGTGACGTACTTGAAATGCATTTCCCTCTTTATCGGTAGGGGTGTGTCACTGGCAACTTTTAAAATGTATAATTTTAAATTATTTGGGGAAAAAATTGGGCTAGTTTTGGGCTAGTTTTCGATGGCGATTGGGCGGGAAATTTAATTTTGACCTGGCAACACTGCTCTAGGCACTTTCCGTGTACCGTAGATAACTCACAGCTGGCAAAACGGTACGCCGGCAAATAAAAATCGATAAATACGCGTAAAAAAGACAACAAAACGATTCTTTTGCGGGAGATTGCAAATCAAAAGCGGGAGATCGGGAGATTGGGTTTATTTGGCAATATTTCCGGGAGATCTCCCGATAAATCGGGAGACTTAATTGGCAGCTCTGGATGATAGATGGTAATTTCCGGAAAATGAAACTATGTACAACCGTTTGTGACAATACCGCCAGGCTTATGTGGAGTTATCCATACACATTCGGCTCTGTTGTACAGGTTCGAGCGCCAGAGATATTTCTTACCCATCGACATTGAAAAAAAAAATTACCCATAGGTTGTACGGGTTAAGATAAATGGCCTTCCAAGTGGCTGGGTACAAAGGCTACAGCCCTTTGATAAAATAAAAATATGGCTGGTGCATGGACACTGGCTAGCTGGATTTCTTACCAGAAACAAAACACTCTCTCTAAGGGAACCGGAAGCGACGAGTAGGCTAAACATCGGGCAGTGGGATTCAATAAGACACACATGGATATTTTTTTTTTTATAGATATTGAGGTCGGTTCTCGAGACATTGGGCCCACAGATGGTGACAGAATCTGGAACGTAGATGAGAGCGGCTTAACGGTTGTTCACAAACCTGGGAGAATCGTCGCGAAAAAAGGTCAGAAACAGGCTGAAAAGGAAAGAGTGGCAAAAAAGGGGAAGACGGTCACTGTCGTATGCAGCATAAATGCAAGCGAATGTTGTCTCGCCTTCGAGGAACCTACCCGAGGAAGAAAATGATTGAGCACTTACTCGTTGGCTGTCCGCCTGGTACCCTGGGAGTGGTGACAGACAGTGGGTGGACAGACAGCAAAGTCTTTGTGCAGTGGTTGAATCATTTTGTCGAAGCGGTCAAACCAACGTCTGCCAAAGACATGATACTCTTTGTTGACGGACACATCGGCCGCAGGTCGCTCGAAGCAGTGGAACTCGCCAGGGCGAATGACATCGAACTCATCTCCTTTCCACCAAACACTACTCATCGACTCCAGCCGCTCGACAATTGCTACTTCGGATCGCGCAAGGGCTACTACACACGGGGTGTGTGCGACTATTGGATGAGTAGAAACGCTGGAAATGAATCACTTTCTGTAAGTGTAACATTGCGGCACCCCTTGGTCTTGGAGCAGCATACGGCACTTATGTACAAGTCGGACCCACCTCAATGTTGCCATCATAACTGTATTTTTACCAACATTTGATTTTGTTAATTCAATCAATTATAATCATCTTGCGCATATTTAGGTTTTATAAACAGCGCGTCTTAGCAGACTTTTGAGGTCGAAAAGACAGCGCGGTCGGCATAAACAAACTGTTTATCGCTCATTCCATGTTCACAGCGCAGTAACATGCACCGCTGCCCTTGCGACTGGCACAAATCGCGCTGTCTTTTCGACCTCAAAAGTTTGCCTAGACGCGCTGTTTATCTTACCTCAAGATCTAGTTATAATGGCAAAATTGAGGTACATGGGTCCGACTTGTACATAAGTGTACATAACAGATACAGATAAGTGCCCAGCATACCAAGGGCAAGGGCTTGAACATTCAACCAAGCCGTGTCCCTATGCCGAGATGGGCTAAACAATGCTGCCACCTCACGGACACTGGTTAAGCTATATTATATTCACAACAGCGCGTAACTATAGATGCTAGTATACAGTAACAGGTACTACTCGGATACTGGATTGTAACTAGTGAATCTCATGTATTGCCAAATTAATATTGCGTTATCTCGTGCATCCTGAAAGCCGACGAGACAATTCTGTAAATGTTGTATTTTGTGACTGCATGTCCTCAACCAGGGACATATTTGACCCTTGACGATCAGCGAGGACCAGCGGAGTCGTCAACTTATCGGACACTAGGTATGTGTACCAGGTGCCCGGGTTGCACAATGTATATGGTTTACTGCATTCTTTACACAGTTATTTGCACCGCAGAAAGTTTCAACGAAACAACTTGTCACGGTACAAATTGTAACACTCAAAAAGCCCTGCAGTGTGTGTGTGTGTGTGTGTGTGTGTGTGTGTGTGTGTGTGTGTGTGTGTGTGTGTGTGTGTGTGTGTGTGTGTGTGTGTGTGTGTGTGTGTGTGTGTGTAGAACATTGGTTTATATGCCTGATGCTGGCTACCTGTGGAAGACATTAATTAACTGGCTGAACAAGGTTAGACATGTGGGAGGAGAGTGTTCCAAATCAGTTGGAGGATGTCGGCTAGACACACTGATGCTGGAACAGGAGCGGAGGGGGCAGGTGCCCACATTGAATTTTGGTGGGGGGTAGACATGGTTTTTGACCCCCCCCCAGTAAATGCAAAGTAACACCAAGACTGACATGAAGATGTATCAGGAGTAATCACATACACACAAAAGTTGCTGAAAACATGGGGAAATAAATGGGGGGACAAGGTGGTCAAAGAATTTGGGGGGGGGGCAGTCACTGACTGGACAACAGCTTAAGAAAATAAGTTACGCAAAACTATATTATGTAAGTCTGTCGCGAAATAACACTGCGAAATACGGGATGCTGATCTGTTTATTAGCCTTAAATACATGATCATTGAAAAGGAGATATACAATGTGTCACACTGTTGGTGTTTCTGGCTGTGCTGAAAGAAAACGACTTGCTCATTTGCATCTGTAATGACCTGAAGGTTGTATAAATTGCTTAGTGTTCTCGTGGAACTGTGGTGTTCATGACTTCACAGTTTTCTTCCCAGGGTTTGGTACGTAATCTGCCGGCCTGAAACACAACATCATTACAATTATTACTCATTCATGATACCAGGTACACAAATGACATGACGACGAACATAGATAAATTATCAAGATTCGTTTTTAGTACGTGAATCTCATTAAAATGTTTACGGATTTTAACAAGTTAATATAAAATTTGAAACATGTCAAAGGTTTGCTACACAGTAAGAACGCAGGGCAGGCACTGGCATATAGTCAGAGTGAACTTGACAAACGATAAGTAGTTAATACATGCCAACTTTTATCATTATTATTTCAGATTCTGTCAAATATACAGGCAAGTATTTCTTCATTTTTATTTTATTTAGTATCATACAATTTGGCCTGTGTTTGTCAGCATACCCTAGGGAGACACAGCAGTCTCAATTCATAACGACATCTGAAGAACCACTCGCAAATATATTCAATGTGAGCTGATCAATGGGAGATCCTATCATATTATGAAGTATCTTTGTTTACGGCAAATCTACATTTAAATGTTCACCTCCCACGACTGACAACGATGGTACTCCGGAAGCTACAGTTTATATTTGATATGTAATTTGATGTACATAACACAAAGTTCTGCCACCATGTGTACTTAAAAAATTCAAATGTGAGGCTGCGTTTGCTAAGGTTGCATCATCAGCTAATTTAGACAACTGTAAATTAAACTTGTCTACATTAAATATGTAATGTATCAACAGCTGAAATAATATCTGCAGTTTAATACAAAGTGCACATATTTGTTTAAATGGTTGAAGGAATTGATTTTGACATATCAAGACAACCATTTCAAAGGTGCTTTGTGGTTCCAGAATAATAAAAAGATGACTTAATTATTAGGCAAGGGTGTAGTCGGGCCAGAATGTGATTTTTACAATTTTTGACATTAAAATGAGTTTTCAGTTGTTGACGTTTCCGTGTACAACTATTATTTAACTTGTCATTCATGTATGTTGTACTGTTGAAATAAACAAGTTTGTGTCAAAAACATGCCTTTTATGTGATGCCTGTCATTGCTACGTCTTTGTTTTTGTCAAATTAAGTGTGAATTGTGTGATTTTCTTGGATCGATCGTGTCGCGATAAATACAGGCATTCCAACATGGCGCATATCATGGGAAAGCCCCGTATTCGCGCTGCATGATGGGAGAAACCGTTTTAAAATATCACCGAAGGCGACCGAGTAATCTCGACTAGAAACGAACCCCCCATTTAGACTCGCGAAGACAAAGGACCTGGGGGATCCCACGATGATTGGCCAGACGGCATCACGTGATATCGGCTTATTTTCTGATTGGTCGGAATACTAATTCCAGCCTCGCGTCAGCTTGTGATACTAGCTACGTCCAATTCGATCGCCATTCCGTATTCTCTGTTTTTATATAGTAATTTAGCTTTCCAAATCGACATTATGCCGTTTGGTCGAAAGCGTACGGGTGGTTATGGTGCGGGGAAGCGGAAGAGGCTTCAAAACCTGCAGTTAGCTCGCGATAAGAAGATATCTCGGGATGAATCGGTGGCCACAACGAGTTCTGCGACCGTGACCACGCCGACGAGAATGGCAGGCGGAGTAAGTTCATATGCCTGTTTTATATATTACCGATGCTTACAGAACATATGATTACGATGTTTTCTCCGAATATATAGCATAGTTGGCATGTCTCGACTGTAAAAACGATTTGATGTCGACATAGCGTTATGTTGTTGCCGTTCGTCCCATGTTGATGTTCAGGCCCAGGGTCCATCCAGGCACTCCAGAAAGAGTTCTGACGTACACTTACAGTATATACATTTTATGTATTATATCCAGGTTTAGATGACGCTATTGTTGATGGAGAATATTTCTACGTTGCATGGTATTCAGTGGAAATGTGCTTTATAATACACATCAGTATTATTCACTCCTTATATATATAATATACAATACAGTTTTATTGTGAAATAAACAGTGAAATTATATGCTATACTCCCATTGCAGTTCATTACATGCATTGTGTGTATCTGTTTCCAGGAATCAAGTCAGCCATCCACATCACGTAGAATATCTGCAACTGAGAGGAAGTTTGGATATGCCGAACTTCTGCGTGAGATGCGTGTATCCGACTTCCCAGTTGAGGGCGTACGTGAAGAAATTGCTGGGGAAGGCTTCTCAACGGTGATTGTACGCTGTTCCGTATTGCCATCGCTCGTCACGAACCTGTCGTGCACGTCATGCAAGAAGCGCACCCTCTCCATCCGAGCTGTCGACCACACACTCGGAATGGTCTGTGGACTGGAGACGTTTTGCACCAGTTGTGATACGGTTCTCAACTCGACTCTTTCTTCCGACCGAATTGGAGAGATGCAGGCAACAAATTCCCCATTCGTTGTGGTGCGATGAAGTGCTGTGAACTTTAGTGACACAGTGAACTTTATATGTGGACTGGTGAACTTTACATGTGGACTGGTGAACTTTACATGTGCAGTTGTATCATATTTTGCAAATACGGTTTCTGTTTTTTTACAAAGTTGCATAATGTTTCATACATTTTTATTATTTTGAAATGGAAACCCTTCTGAGCTTTTCCCACTGATAAATTATACATTGGCTAACATATGTGCAAAGTTTCAGTTATATAAATAGATGTTTACTTGTTGAAATGTATGTTGCTGTGTACTCAAACTTTGAACGTGATTATCTCGGAAACATGTTTTTTCATTACACCTGCTGCCTCCCGTGTCATTTTTCCGTGCTACTACTTTATAGAATTGGTTGAAACTTGCCACAGTGAACCTTGATAGCATGACCATGAAAACCACCAAGTTACTTTCTGGGAAATGTGACCTGCTTTTTACATAACAAGTCACAACTGAAATTTTTCACTACCGTTTTTGCATTTTCATATACTAGAAAGTTTGAAAAAATCATTAAAACACTTATGAGAAAAACTGCTTTCACAAGGGATGTGTAGAGTAACTACACACAACATTTGGGTCATCTAAGACTGGTAGATACAGATATATCTGACACGAAAAAGTCAATCCAAGATGGCCGCCACACCGTGGGAAAACACCCTAGAAAAATTCTTTAAAAAATTCATAGCTATACTGTGAGGTAGATTAATAAACTCTGAAAGTTTTAGCTCTCTGTGTTCAATACAAGTGGAGTAATAAAATAAAGTCCGTTTAGACTACACCATTGCCTTAATACAACCAGACTGCCATGATTTGTTTCTAGGGTATCACCCGTCCAGCTGCCAGCCTCTGAGCACCACGATACTACCAAGGTGTGTTAGTACCTGTTTCATTCATCTGAAGCCATTTAATTTTATGTACAACACTTGGCAATAGTCAAGCAACCACCAAACTGTAATTATAACATGTTTTGCAGACTTTACAAATTTATTTAACTACATCTGCCAAACATACCTTAGAAATGATAAACATTAGACAAATTCATTAAGTCTTTCCTTAAACTGCTCAAAATGTTTTATAAAGTGTACTTTACTCCTGCAACCATTTGTTAAATGGTTGAAGGAATTTACCAAAGCCAACTAACTGCCCACAGACATTTAGCATTTGACCTACTAAATTGGTCAGTCAGATGTTTTTTGAACAAAGGAAAACCAGCAGTGTCAAGGTACTGTGTGCCTGGTTTTACCTGCACCACATAGAAACATTCTACAAATGAGCCTGAGAAGGCGCAGTGTTCACCCTAAACATTTATCTTAAACAAAAATAAAGATGAGTGCTCTTAATGAGATGTGCTACTAATTGAACTGAACTGGCTGTTTTAAGAGTTACGTGGACTGACCATTCAAATAGGCGTGGGAATGCGTCTCGTTCGTCCTGTGTGTATTCGTCCAGTCTTTTGGGCACTTCGCGCAGTTGCCGAATCTGTCCAGTGATGTTCTTAAGGATATCTTCTGGAACATTCTGCAGACCACACTCATTACCGTCAGTGACCTAACGCAACCACTGTAGCAGCTTCATGTCATCTTTCAAGCTCAACATTTTGTTCTTGCTAATACCTAAATTAAAAACTTGTCAACGCAGGAAATTGTACCTCAATTCTAGTATATCTACATTCAGCAGAAAATATCATGGTCACCATGTCATGAATATTCATGAGCTGTGTGAACGCAGTAACTGAACAAACCACTGCCCGTTTCCTTCTCATTATTCTAGTTGTCTACCGTACATGTTGCTGGACCAGTCAGACTGTCGGTTGTGATATAATATATACACACATATATATATATATATATATATATATATATATATATTACTATGTCACTTGACAATTCAACATCCTAAACGTGTTTTGTTCTAGGTTTTTTATATAATGTAACCGACAACCAAATAACAAAACCCTGGTGCAAAACACAAAAGTTAACTAAACACCATTTCAAACAAGTTTAGTATCTCTAAGAATAATAAAAAGACAATTTTGTACAAGACTTCTGTGATTTGTTTCAAGGGTACTACCAACCAAGCTGCCAGACACTGATTACTGTAATAATACCAATGGGCACTATTATTTTACTTTTTTCACTTGGTAGGTAGCCATTCACCAAAAGTGTCTTTGTGACTTCATAAATTGATTTGACCACAATACACCATCGAAACAATAATACTATACTTTATTACAACAATTCTGACAGTGCAGTCTCCAGTCCTTAGGTCTGTCCAAGGTGCTCTACACATTACTTCTTGGCCGACCTGTTCAGCCATACACCATCTTGACTACTGTGATAAGTATTCAGCTATGCTGCAAATGATACATGAAGACTATTTGCAAACAAATATCCTCCACAACATTTAACAGCAGCTGAGCGAACTGAAGATACACAGAGTGAACGAACTTGCCAATGGTTCGTGACAACAGCACAGGATTCAAAGGTGCTTTCTCTTGGTTGAGAGCCTGAAGCTGTAGCCATAGCACAGATAAATGTCTAAAGTTACGATCTGATGAGACACTGAATTACTTACGTCATCAGGATACAGATGCAGTCGGGCCATGATTGGTCTCCGCAGTAGGTTTCCTTTCACTGTGCTATAGATCTGCTTATGAAGAACCTGAAATGTATAATATATATTTTATTATATAAATTGACACATTGTCATGAAACTAACATTTTTATACCTACATATATATTAACAGTTTAACACTACATTTTATACATTAATTAGGTGTCATGGCCACCACAATCATGACCTAGATTAAGGTGTGATGGTGGACGAGTGAGTATGGCACAGGTGTTTATGTGCCTGACCGAAGCATTTTTGTTGGTGGGTTGTGCACTAGGGTCATGAAAGCATCACCGCCTCGGTGTCCCTATGATTACGAGCACCTGGGGCATTCAAATTCCGAGCAAACTACATGCACTATAATGGCATTCACTACCGTGGGGAGTTGACAGGTTATTCATAGGAGTAAAATCAACTTAATTATGTAACTGAGAGAAAATGAGAATTTGAAACAAATTAAACAGAACATTTTAATGATACTGCGAAATAATTTTGTGTAGTGACTTCTTAGCAAAGTGGCATCCTTTTTGTCTTGATTGCTACACGTGGCAGGTAGAGTGTTGACACACTGCAGGTAGTGTATTGACAGTTTTTTGACACGGGTGGTAGTGTGTTGACACATTGCAGTTAGAGTGTTGACACATTGCAGGTAGTGTGTTGACACATGACAGGTAGTGTGCCGACACATGACAGGTAGTGTGTTGACACATGACAGGTAGTGTGCTGACACATGGCAGGTAGTGTGTTGACACATGATAGTGTGTTGACACATGGCAGGTAGTGTGCTGACACATGACAGGTAGTGTGTTGACAAATGTGTTGACAGACTAAAGCCAGACACAGCAGGTAGGTAGGACCACACTGAAACATATACGATTAGTCGAAATGTGCAGATATTTCACACCACCATCTCATGGCTTATGCCTAGCAACTAAGCAGTGAGATGATGCTATGTGGGCTGGGTGTGTGAATATCCCAGCTCACGCCTACCCCTACTTACTTTTGTTGGGTCTGCCTCATGGACCTTCCATACGCGTGTGGCACTGAACCCTCCTGGGTAACTAAACACACGCAAACACACATTGTCAGCAGTACACCAATGTTCACTTTGCTTCTACACGTTACATGGAGTTATTGTACACATTCCGTAGCGGGATCATACACATACCGTAGCGGTATCATAACTGACTAGTTTTTGGCTAAAACAATTAAGCATACAACAATAATTTTGAATTGCACTTTGCAAATTATACGAATTACAAAATCCTGTCAGAATGTATAGCAGTGTAACTGTTACAGTAAAAGTGCAGAGTGTGTGCAGTTCTCAGGTAACTATAAAAGTAAGGATTATTTATCATATTTCTAGTTATTTCCGACGTTTGGCAATGTTCTGTAAACTGCTAGCAACAGCGGTTGCAAAGTTAGGATCTTAGGAGGTCTCATTCAGCTAGTTAACCGGCGGCCTTTTTCACAGCATTATGACCAAACCGTCCTGCTATTCTATGTTGACACTGAGGGAGGTCGGAGATCACCACCAGGGCCTCAGTAGTTCTTCTATGTTCCACGACATTAACATGATCTCCAAGTCATGACTAATGCACAGTCCCCAATGCTGGGAGCTAGATTTGTACACCAAATATCAAGCCTATCTCGTCCAGTTTTTTTATATCATAGCGCTGGCATGTGAAATCTAAACTAGGTCATCTTGTTGTTAAAAATAATGTAGGAACAGGAAAGCACGTTTTTAATACAAACCCTGTGTGGTGGAAATGTCTCCAATTTCTCCAGAGATCGCCCTCCATTGCAATGTGTTCAGTGTTGATCACGACAACATGATCACCAACATCACCTGAAATAATAACACCACATATTATTTGATATATGTGGCACATTACATACAATACACACAGCACTGAGCATTGTAGGCAAGTAATAAAAAAGCTGCCTTGGCTGGGAAGCCCATACTTCCCCTCAGCCCAATGAAAGCAAATACCAGTACAGTGTACCCAGGTATATAACACTGGCTGGCCTAGCAGCTAGCAGGGCTGGTTATAGGGGCATACAAATTGAGATGCAAGGACAGGCCAGTCAGTGGCAGTGGCACATCGTTATTGTGCCATTGCAGCATGGCCAGTATTTTTTGGCCACAGATGACAACTGACAAGTTGATGTCGACTTCACTCTCATATTCTCGTAATGACCAGATCTCAATAAATTCCCACTAACTGGCTTTATTTTTGACTAAAAACGTGCTCAACTGAACTGTCAAATGGCAGAGTATTTCTTACTCTTAATATGTTAAACAAGACAGGTGACTAAAAATGCAATTACTGATACCCGTGCCCAAAGTATTTGAAATAGTATTTCAAAGTAAAAGTCTCTAGATGACACATCAGAATACATTATGAAAGTATTTAAATACAAATACTTTCAAATACAAATGCGTACGTGCAGGATACAATTCCACTAATGTCCATAACATCCTATATGTACTGTAGATGAAAAATACTATGTATTCGTAATATGCGGAAACAGATATTTACTTAGTGGGTGGTAGATAGGCTTGTGCAGTCCTTGTAAATGGCGGATGATAACAGGAGCTGACTGGAACGGACACTGCCATCGGGCATCGTACAACCACCACATGCGCGCAAATGTTGCCCATTGCTGAAAACACACAAGTACATAAGTTGCCATATGTCTGATTAATTTAAAGTAAGGCTGTTACATTACCCAGAATCATACAGTCAGGGATGGTAAACATTAGCAAGAAATTAACTGAAAGTCTGCAACACACTTAGATTATGTTGGTGCCAAATACCTTAACAGCAGATAATAAAAATATTTTTTATTAATAATAATACTATGCTTTTGATAATGTTAAACATTTAGCTTGCCGTTTTTTTTTTATACAAAATGTCACACAATAAAAAGAAATTGTCTATTATAAATTTATAATATCCACTTTAAGTGCTAGCTGGCACAAAAAATTGTGAATATATTTCTTTAAGTTTGCTTATCTCAAGGTACTTTGTTTAATTTATTAAGTAATACTACCTCAGGTATTTTATAATTGTTTTTACTGAAAAAAGTACACAATACAGAAATACATAAGCCCTTTATGATATATAATAATTATTATTAGAAGCATATCTACAAATTAATCCCAAACCGTGAGTCTAAAATTCATAGATCTTGTTAAATCTTTGCTGGATGAGTTTCAGTTGCAAATGAGGATAAGCAAAGCTACTCCAATTTGAAATATTATGAACAACAAAGTAAAGCAATATATAATATAAAAGCAACATGATACACATTTTGCATGGAATTATTACATTAGCACACTGCACAGTACCGCTTTCCCTGAACAAAAGCAAGGGCTCTGACACACCAGTTGAAGTGCAACATTAGCAGTAAATCCGGTGACTTTTTATGTAACCACAAAACTTCTCACATTTCTGACATATAAACGTCTATGTTATCAAAAATTACACTTAGTTGACCAGTTATGCCACTCGTACACATGTGTAATTATAAATATATGCGGAGTTTTTTGCACACCCGTGCAATTATATTGCATGCCCACATGCAATTGATATCTCTTCAATTACGAGTGCCTACCGACGACACTGTGCAGGATTTCTTTGAATTTCACTTTTTATAGCTATGGTTACTGAGCATAGCAGCAGCATAAATACTGTCAAGTTGTGCTGTGGTGCAGTGAATTTTGTGGTGCAGTGAATGCTGTCAAGCTAACCTATTCTAGGGTGCAGTGAATGCTGTCAATATGTGCTGTGGTGCAGTGAATGCTGTCAGTGTCAAGTTGTGCTGTGGTGCAGTGAATTTTGTGGTGCAGTGAATGCTGTCAAGCTAACCTATTCTAGGGTGCAGTGAATGCTGTCAATATGTGCTGTGGTGCAGTGAATGCTGTCAGTGTCAAGTTGTGTTGTGGTGCAGTGAACCTGTGAGTGAATTAATCCAAAAGTGATGTCGTCTGACAGCTTCGAGTAATGTGACACTAAATAAGCAAAGCATATTTGACTATCAGACTATCTTCTCAGCGAAGTTACGCGACCGAGCGAAAGTTTGCGGGAGAAACGTGTTTTCATTTATTGTGAACGATAATTGGGTGTGATGAATAAAACATTGCAAATAAAAACTGTTTGTCATTAGTATCTACATAACAGACGCACGACGCACTCACCTGAACCCTGTGTTGGGCCATAGTGTTTTCGTTTTATATGCGTATTTTTCTTAATTGTTGTAATTCCCAAATGTATATTGTCCTTTACCACCTCCGAAGTCTGACCCAACGCTACTATGATTTGTCAAGATACCTGTAAAACACTGTATATTTAGTTTAAAGCAATATTACCACTCAAGTCATACATAAAAAATGCGATGTAAAATATGTATGCGTTTACTCCCAACCAACTTATTATTCTTTTGTGTAGATCACTAGATGTTTTTGCGTGTTGTGGTGTATGAAATCAAAACTGCGACATAAACTTTAAAAGTTCTGTTGCTGATCAACAAAATGGATTAGAAAATGTCCGACAGATGTCAGCACTCTTCAAACCACACTGGCTAAACCTTTTAGGAGAGATAAAATAGGGTCGCGGAAACGAACACAAAATACGAAACGCTCAAGTAGTTATGCTGAGATCACAAATGTTGTGGTGTGAATTTAAATGACAGTGGATTAAAGTCGTGATAAAATACAACACCGTTGTAACATATATTTTGAATAATAAAATTACAACTTATACGTAATATTAACTTAGTGAGTGGTCGCTAGATGTCGCTAATTTACGATCGTTTTCATGCCAGTAACACTTTCGGGATTACAATAAAATTGTTTATTCATCAAAGGATTTATCATAATAAATAGAAAAGAAGGGAGACAAAAACCGAAAACTCGCACTGTTTATCAGTTATGTAATCCCACTACAGTCTTAAAAATAGTGTCTGAATTTTAAAATAAAATTGTATTATCACTTAATTAGCATGAAATCAAACAATCGTAACCGTTGCCGCCTATGGAGAAATCAGTATTATTATTTTATATAACCTTATGTAAGAACGTTGGTGAAACGGTTCCCTGTTCATGTACAGTTGTGAATTTATTAAATAGACACTAACCGTTTCAACAGCACTGCCAAGTGATTATTTAGCAGCGAGGTTATGAAATGGAGTTGCATAATGTATTTTGTATTGCACAGATTACGAGCTTCAGAATAATGCTTAATTTGCTGAAATATATTTAACAGTTTAGTAGCAGACCTGTACTGTCGACAATTTCCCCCACCGCGCAGCCATAATTTCATATTTTGTTTTTACGGTGTACTTGCGAAAAAGTACAAGTGACTCACCTCAAAGCGTCTTAATTAAAAGCAACACTGCATAGGAGAAAACCTACTTCAGTAAAAAAAAAGTACAAGTTATTTCAAAAAGTAAAAGTAACTTGTTTATTTTAATCCATCCAAAAATATTTTCAAACGACTTCCTGCTTAGTGATTTCTAACTTACAGAGAGATCAGCGTTGGCGCAGTTCCCAAAGCGATGTTTGTTTGCAAATACGATTACGACCTGGCCGCTCAATCGCCGTGACTGCACTATAATAATACGTTTTGATATGACACGAAACTATTGTAATAAAAATATGTCAAAATAGTGTCACCTTGCGCGAGATAGAGTTATGGCTCGTGACACGTGCCTGAAGTCCAGAACAGCTAACACGCCTACGACTGTATCAATAATTTACAGCTTGTCATTTCTTTTGTTGATACAGAGCACCAAGTCAAGAGACACTCCAAAATGTATATGTACATTATCAATGAGTAATATTGATGTAACAACTTAAAGACACATTATTGTGTAGGCTGTTGATATCCAGCCGCCCACGCAAGGATGTCAGGAAACAAACGTTAAAGGACAACACCGTTAAGACCGCCTTTTGATGTTATTTATTTAAAGGGATTAACACAAACTAATCATTTGTACTGCTATTAATATTTTCACGTTATAATTTTAATGCTGTCTCGAAACAGAAAATACTAGTGAAATGGGCGGACATCTTACTTAGCTTGACAAATGAGCGCCGAGCGATGACGTCGGTTATGACGCGCCAGATTCCTAGACTTCATTGACGTGTATATGAATACGCATAGTTTTTTTTTTTCTTATATATATCTCTTCGATTAAGAAGCGGAGTTACGCTTTTGCATGTATGAGCACATTATTTTAATATCTTACCCACTGATCTTATTTTTAGATCAGTGATCTTACCACGCACCATGCAGACGTAACGTTGATTTAATATTTACTCACCCCCCCCCCCCCCTAGAAATTGCTCGTAGCTCGATTTAGACATTACGCTGAGTATAACAAAGTATTCGTGAGTATATTACCGATCACAGTTTTTGACTCCACGTATAAATATATCAAAAGGAGATCTAGGAATCTGTATTCGAAATACAACCTGTGCGATGCTGCAAAATGTTGTAAATAGGACCCAATGTAAACGGGCCGGAGTTCCATTTACACTGGCGTTGATGTGTCTTGAAAGAATTCGCCGCGATTCATTGATGCACGTTCTATACAAAAAGCGAATTAACGAAACTGTCTAAACACTATTGGCATAAATCAGCAGGAGATGTTAGGTAACGTACTCATAACGTTCATGCAACGTTAGATTTGTTGCTGGAAGGGAACCATCGTTGATCGGCAACGTACTGGAGTGGAGTGCAGTATCCACCCCGGCTACGACGGAATATTCGACGTCGCGGCGACGTAAAGGCACGTGGCAGCTCACACGGCCGGCGTCCGACGGTCGCTCAGTCGGCGTGATGCGCTCGTGCTGGTGACAATCCTCCACGGCGCGAGGCGGCTCACTATCACGCACCGAGCACCTGCCTCACACGGCTACCGACGCGGCGGCTTCACCCAGACACGGCGGGTGTCGCCAGAAGTGCGTGTGCCGAGCTGACGTGTGAAAGCCTGTCGACCTGTAGACTAAGACCGAATTTGAGTTGCCCATTTCACTAATCCAACCATTTCACTACTGGCGCGAGAGCACGTGCGCACCTTGTAGTCATTGTTTTCTTTCTATTGAAAACAATGACTACAACGAAAAAGGTAAACAAAATACACCTAATATAAGCACGCGCAGGCACGCGCACGTGCCTGCGCGTGCTTACATTAGGTGTATTTTTTTTTAACTTTTTTTCTCGAAAATAGCGAAGTTGACTCGTGGTGAATCTATGGCTTAAGCCTGCGGTAAAGTGGCACACTACGAACATGTTCAACAGTACGGAAAATTGTGTATATTCCGGTATCTGTTTGACGTAATCTAAAATGTGTTTGGCGTCCAGTTGCACAAACCCGTCAGTGCAATATGGCAAGAGAAAACAAAGTTGTGACGCGTGTTTTTATTCCACAGCTTTAAAACAATATCCTATTCGTTGAAACATGGGCTTTGTTAATGTAAACAATTCTAATAACCCCAAACAACTGGACAGGATCAATGCCACCCCCCCCCCAAACAAACCCTCATCAGAGAAATTGGAAACGTCTATAAGTGCGGTGTCTTCAAGTGAGTAGTTGCCGACATAATCACCGGGTGTATAATTATTATACAGACAGGATTCCAATTATTTCTATTGAAAACAGTGGCTGCAACTAACCATTATGTTTACAGGCTCAGTTGAAAATGTATATAAAGAGCAGAATCTGTCCACACATTTTCGGTTCACTGTGGAGTAGTAAACTATGGTTTCTATTTTTTCCAAATGGACCCCTTACCCACACACCCATCCACCCACCCACTCACTCAGATCCAATTTTCTTTTTGGGGTTATTGATTTTCTTATAGCCCCTTAGTAGACGGTGCAGTTGAATTGTGTTCGCTGCCGTGTGACCGTAATTTCAGACTACCCCACCCCCATTGGACCCCCCCCCCCCCCCATATTAGCAATGTAGTCGTTGAATCTCACTTTCCTCTGAGCGTTTGAACGTCGCACTTAACGACGTTCTTAACCAATAACGCGTTAGTTACACCTGGCCGAAACATTCACACATGCGTAAAACAATTATAGACCTATAGGTCTATCGAAATCATGATGTATACATCATGATTTCGACCCCATTACTTGCTCACAGAACTGTCGCCTCGTAAGTATGCATTTATAACATCACTATTCTGTGTCTGTCACCGTGGGAATAGTTAATTGCGCAGTCATCACTGTCGATGTTTGAATGGCGGTAATGTACCTCTAAGACAACTCATATAACTCATTGACTTGCCTAGCCTCGCTTACGACTTGCCTCGACAGTTGCTGTTGACCCAGTAAACCTACTCGGTCGTGGTCTGTCAACGTGTGTTATACAGGGTACACGTGTTTTACACCTGACAGGTTCTTTTTAGTTTGGCTTTAAAATGGTGTATCACGTGTTTTCAGGTAAATTATTTTAGTAAAACAACGCGAATACTGATTTAATCGCGGTTTATGTTGCAGGACGCGCATACGAGGGAGGGTGCTGCTGTTGGACATTGTTTGACGCCGCGTCGCCCTATGTGTCGCTTGCTGCTGTTTTACTTGGAGTGGGTTAGGAGCAAAAAGCATTTCTACGCTAGCCCTGCCCTCCCATTTTCCTGCGTGTATTCTTAAATCGATAGCTTTTCACACACGTGCGCGCGCGTGTGTGTGTGCGTGTGTGCGTGTATGCGTGCGTGCGTGCGTGTATGCGTGTGTGTGTGCGTGCGTGTATATATATATATATATATATATATATATATATATATATATATATATTATATATATATATATATGTGTGTGTGCGTGTGGGTGGGTGTGCGCGCATGTGTGTGTGTGAGGGGGTGCATGCGTGCGTGCATGCGTGTGTGTGTGTGCGCGTGTGCGTGCGTGCATGCATGCCTGTGTGTGAGGGGGTGCGTGTGTGCGTGCGTGGGTGCGTGCATGCGTGCGCGCGTGCGCGCGCTGTTGGTATAGTTTCGCTGCCGTCTCATAATAACTTCTCATTTACTGGGGAAGTGTTGCCAGTCGTCCACCGATACTGCGGGGGACAGCTGGCCCTTACCCCTGCCCCTGTTCCCGCATCTCTGTTTGTATGTTACCAGTCGAGACTC
Organism: Oasisia sp. SBJ-2009; assembly: GCA_964017155.1. Taxonomy (NCBI): domain Eukaryota; kingdom Metazoa; phylum Annelida; class Polychaeta; order Sabellida; family Siboglinidae; genus Oasisia; species Oasisia sp. SBJ-2009. The sequence goes on from OZ024863.1 coordinate 5,453,607, forward strand.
GTGGATGTGCGCAATTTGAGGTTTATCGTCAACATGTTGAACGTCGCCACGAAATGTATTTGATTGAACAACTAAGTCGCTCCCCCGTCTTGTGACGTCACGAGCCGTCCATGCGAGCAGGATTGTGCTGAATTTCCGGGGCGCATGCATACGTTTTTTAGCCTCGGGGGTGGGGGTGACTCGCTCGAGACGCATTGCGAAAAACGCGTCTCGCCTCATCTGGAGCGAGTCTCCTACCCTAGGTGCGCGAGCAGCTTTCTACGGCACAGCAACGACCCCTTTCACCGCCATGTTTAACGTCTCGCCATTACCTGATACGCACTGCAAAATTGCACGGCTTTGACGTCGTCGGGTAGGCCACGCAACATGACGCGGCGAATTACTCACACCCTCAATGAATGTGTTTTACAGCGTGGCGTCCAGACTGTCTTTTGTGAGTCGACGCGAGGTGTCGCGTGTCACATCGACGACGAGCCTCACTCACGCACAGGATGTGACAACAAAGGTTGCACCGCGGCATCTCGCCGTCAGATGGACGAACCGGAGCCAGCGGTCATACAGGAATCCAGGACTAGGGCGAGGGTGAGGGCCAGGGCTAACGCTAGGGCTAAAGCTAGGGCTAGGGCTAGGGCTAGGGCTATAATTATTACCGAAGATGAACTACATTTATGGACATTGGCACCGGGTAAATATTCGCGTTTTCATTTGGCCACTTGCATACCTTCCACTGGACAATTGTCCATACCCCAACAGACAGAACCCTACTGGACATGGCGTCTGTCCTGTCCGGTTACCCAGCTGTTCATACATCAGTTATCTTCTCATATGGGGCCACACATAAGTAAGCCTGTGTAGTTGGTGTTTACATGAGTAGCGTATAGATCTACTCTCAAAGGGACCCCATTTCCTTTTCCTAATCTTAAAATCTTTAGAAAGAAACACTCTGATAAATGTCTCTTGCTGATACGATTCAATCATGTATATTTTTCAGGATGCCATAAGTCACATAAAGGGAAATGCTACAATCGCTAACAGTTTTTGTCTGGTCTACCATTTGTCAGCGAGCTACCCTGTGCAGGGAAAGGAAACAGTGGCCCATATCCTTCTTGGATCTCGGAAGACAACAACAACTGAGGCAAGCTTAATATTCCAATATTTGTTATGCAGTAATATACTGGCGTTACAGGCTATACAGGAATTTACCAAGTTTAGTACAAAAGATGTGCATATTCCAACCCTGCCACCTCATTCCACCGACAGCAATGACAAAATGAATATATCGGGGTGTATTTAATGCATATATCTAACTAGAGTACAGTGCTAGTTGTGTGGTGCAAGGCTAATTTGAATACAATCAACAGTAGATTATTCGCTAGATGACGGTTAACGTTTTAAAAGTTCAGATTTATAGTTATCCTCGAGCAAAATTGCAAACATTAATTAACTCGCACGATTGTGGGCCCTAAGTCAAAAGGTATTCGTCCCCGTACAAGGCAATTTTCATAAACTGCAGTCGGCTTCATGCGTCATGCATCGGCCGTATATTACACCCAAGACTCGTCGGAGCCCAGACGAACGCATCGCACCGATTGGCAGCTGGCAGTGTATGATGTAGTTTGCCGTATGATGTAGGCCCGATATATCTTCTATGAATTCGCGATGATTCCCTGGAGGCGTTTGATTTCACGCTGCTGTAGATCGACGCTTGACGTACCCGGCTGTATCCTAGCAACAGTCGCGTCATTGCCGAGTGAGACGGCGGCAAAATAGAGCGCCCAGACTTGTCTAAGGTTTTACATAATTTCGTTATTCGGCGGTCTAGTAACGAGCAGGATTGGGAGTTAAACGGTTGTGTGCTGCTCCCCGGCCACTACGGCACACAACGCTTGAAACCAGTATCGTTGGCGCTAGCGAAAGGAATGAAAACTATTATAGAATATTATAGGCCCTACACTTGGTAAAAATAAGTCTGGAAACACGTGCAATGTAACTACAGACCTATCGCCCTGGCTTGTCACAGATACTAACAAAATTGAAGCTAGTCTGCCGGTAATGTTAACACCGTATCTGGATACTTCTAACAACCAGTTTGAATTTAAGATCTGGATCTCTATATTGATCATTGTAAGACACTGCCGATCATTGTAACTGTATTTGCTTTAACAAAATATTCAGTACTGCAGAAGTAACAATAGCCAGGTGTATTCTTTCACGATATTTAAAAAGCATTTGATAAAGTAAATCACAGGACAACTTTTAGAAAATTGGTAATTCCAGGTGTGCCTGATCTTCTCATAGACGGGTTTTGGGGTACCATCGATGGGACAGTGCGAGTTTCGTGTTTGTAAACAATGCTATCGATTATTTTGGTGTCGTAATGCGTGAAAAATATTTAGGGTGTAAAAGAACGTATCTTCACCATATAACGATTTGATAAAAATAAACACACGGACGCGTGCGCGCACAAACACACGTATATTATTTTGTAAATAAAATGCATGCACTGTTGTCACCACAGTACCTGACTTCAGAATACTGTGGGAATATTAAAATTACACAACGGATTCCAAGCGGAATTGTCTTAATTCATTCCACGTTTAGTTCTTACCTAGATCATACACCTACAGAATGCCTCATTGCTCACCACTCTACAAGGAGATGACGTCACAAGACTAGAATGCTGGGAATGGACGTGGCAGCCGCCCTTCCATGAAGAGAAATGTCATAATGTCATTGTCACAAAAGATGGAACAGCATCACCAGAATGGATGTCCATGCGACAGTTAAATCCAAACACACGAGTGTACAAATAAGCCGTGCACGACCAATGATGTTACAGTGTGTGTGTGTGTGTGTGTGTGTGTGTGTGTGTGTGTGTGTGTGTGTGTGTGTGTGTGTGTGTGTGTGTGTGTGTGTGTGTGTGTGTGTGTGTGTGAGAGAGAGAGAGAGTGTGTGTGTGTGTGTGTGTGTACGTGTGTGTGCGTGTGTGTGCGTGTGTGTACGTGTGTGTACGTGTGTGTACGTGTGTGTGCGTGTGCGTGTGTGTGTACATATGTGTGTGTACGTGTGTACGTGTATACGTGTGTGTACGTGTGTGTATGTGCGTGCGTGTGTGTGCGTGTATGTGTATGTGCGTACGTGCGTGCATATGTGCGTGTGTGTGTGAGTGCGTGTATGTGCGTACGTGCGTGCATGTGTGCGTGTGTGTGCGTGCGTGTGCATTATGCAATTCGTTCTCTATGTTGTTCCAGTTCACTCAGCTGTCTTACTGAGTACCTGGCTACAGACAGTGGCTGACATTTGTTTAGGAACAGCCATCGCGTATCAATTGCCGCGTGCTCGAATGCTTTCCAGAGCAGTCGACATGGTGTTCAAATGAACAGGTCTGTAATGAGTAATGTGATAAGCGTCTCGAGTAGTCCAAAGGACCCGATACAGTGCTATAGATAAGAACTTACCTTTATATTGGGGTAGACTATCTATGATAACACGAAGAAAAAAACCCATTCGAATAGACCCTATCCACAATAACACAAAGTAAGCGAAACAAACAGAAACGGTGGCACCCGAGGGTTTAATTAATACCCTACTCCTGAGCTGGATTCAGCCTTAGTGACCGGACACTATGGATTTGGTATGCAATACTCTACGTAACTACCGATTATACAAGCTCAATGTATAAGCACCAAAATATCAAGTACGTGCTTTGCAAAACGAAACTATAGTCGGTTTTTAGACCCGGATCTATGCGAATTCCGACAGGAATGGGCTGGCATGCGATGCGGTCAACAGTGACGCATTAGTTGACTGTTTTTGTTTGCATTCGTCCGCGTGATTTAGTCGTTACATGGCTTAGCTTGGATCTATTACATAGATTGAGTCTAATGAACAAACACATACAGTCTAACCCTGCCGGAATTTTATTTTATTTTTATGTTGAATCGGTGGCTATGAACATACGCCGTAACGCATGGCCGAAAAATGATCACCAAAAACCTCCAAGTATTTGCTCCTGTTGGGCCAAAACAGCACAGAGAATAGCTAGCTATCCCCTTGAGGCTTAGCATAATTATACATCCGGCCTTTGTCGGTGGACACGATACGCCAACAATAAAACCGGCACCTACGAGACTGTTACTGTATACTGCCAATTTGTTGGATGGGGAGGAAAATCTGACGATCCGTGACAGTCATTTCTCAGTTCTAAAGCGCCAGCAAAAATTAATTAAGTTACAAATAATCGCAGTTGTTGGGAGAGGTATGTCGGTGAAATTATTATTAGGACCTAGAGAGATTTGTGGCATTTCTTTTAGAAATATTCTTAACTAATTGGGTATATATATAAAATTATGGTCAGATAAGCGACATTCAATTTTGAACAAGACGAGTCGTTTACAAAAACAATCAGTGTGGCCGATGGATTAGGCTTAGGGTATAAAATATAGGGTCTATACGTTGAGTAAACGGTAATCAAATGATGGCATTACTTATGAGAAATGGTTTAACTTACTAGGCCTATAATTCTTTTCAGAGAATTATTATATGAAATGGTAACCTTCACGTGCGTTTTTTAAATATAAATCTAGTGTATTAATGTTATTGGCTCGCGTTAGACAACATGACATACACATTATTTTTAAATGCCAATTAACACAATAAATTATGTTCCAGTTTAAGCATATATAGCCAATTATAGGGGACAAAAAATAATGTATACAATCGAACTCCAAAACACAACTAACAGGCACGCACACACGTATCGAGCATGCAAACACGCACCCTGCGCCTAACACCCGTAACGACGTATGCAGATATAGTCCTAGTCCAAGACGCGCTGCGCGTTCTCGTTAACAGACACACCCACCAATTATTGCGCGTACGACTAAGCAAAAATAAACATACTCTCATTACTTGGCATACATTAGTCTAGAGTGACTGCCGGAGTAGATTACACTATTTACGCCTGGGGCACATCACATGTGTCACACCGACGGTATTAAAATAAAACGCATATCCCCACCCACTGATTGTCCTAGTGCGCGCCGTACGTGCAGGCGCGCACCTATGCATTGTTGGTGACGGGCTGATCACACTTCCGCGCGCTAAACGCGAAGACCACATGATGTAAACATCGCTGGCCATGCCCAGGTCGGCGAGGCAACACGTGCATCGGAACTCGGCCAGCACAACCCGATCACATGCTCACTCGACTCTGATTGGTCGGCACAGGCACACACTTCGCTCTCATTGGTCGGCCGAGCCCCGCCTTCGGGAAACGGGTCTCGCGAGTTGTTTAGTGTGTGTTGTTGAAAACTGGGTTTCAGTCGATGTAGTGCGACGAATTTGGACTAGAAACAATGGAGAAATGTGCGATCCCACCGACTTGTTCCGCGATTCCGCTGGCCCGTTCCGTGCATGTAAGTATAATCAACAACGCCGTTTGTTTTGCCGTTTCCGTTGCTGTGACGCGAGCCACGCTGAATAGTAATTGATGGCTGCTCGCTTCCGTCATCCGTGGCTCGAATCAGCTGGGTTTATGTTTGGCAGTACGCCGTCATTAGTTACTGCATTACCAGATAACTGAATTATATCATAGCTGGCGGTACTGTACAGCATGTATCTTTGTCTCAGCAACGACAGTGATCCGGTTCGTGATTGTTTGAATCGTAGGCATATAGCCTCATAGTGACGTTTCTGTGCGAGAATGTTCCCGGTATTTACGTTTGATTTGCAATTCCCGCGCGTCCGTTGTGTATCCCCGGGGGCGATGACACCCTTGTCCCCCCTCCCCCGTTACCGTGTACACTAACCACACATTCTCCATTGGTTAACCCGTTCTTGTGTGTATTGTGGTGCGTGTGTTTTCGCGAGTTAACGTAAAACACACCGTTTTACGTTGTATACAATCACGCTGTTAGCCGGTGGTGGGGTGTGGACTTATCATGTTTCGTGCGCGTGAGAATTGTGTTGACGGAGGTCACTGTGTGAGTGTGTCGGCACACTGACTCACTGACTGTCTGTGAATGGTGGCAGTTACATTACAACGAATCTAAAAATGCAAGATGGCACGGTATTAGTCTTAGACAACTATAATATTATATAAATTATTTTATAATATTTGGTAAAAAAAAAGATGTGCAATGCCAATAGCCAATGCCATGGCATTGGATGACTAATTATAATAGTAATACATACTTCACCGTTCTTGGTTAGGGCTATGTCTACGGTTATGTCACCCGTCAATTCAGCCGAGGGGTTTGCCCGAAGCCGCGAAGGCGAAGCGTGACCGAACCCATCGTCGGGTTATTGCCATCGTGTGGACTTAAGAGTTATATCTTAAACCAATTAAGGTTTAAACTTACTCAGACTGTAGCAGTGTAGGCGTGTGCATTGACAATTAACGGTCACAAGCTATGCCAATGCATGCACGGGGAACACGCTACAGCCTACACAATAACACAGTCACTCACATACGTTTATTATACGTCAACTACTATATATATTGAGTATTGTTGACGTATGGGATATCATCAAACACATTAACATGGGTTGTTCTGCCTGACACTGTATTGACATTTCTACTTTGTATTTGGTGCACCCGCGGGACTCTTCCGACCTTGACCGGCATTTAATCAGTCTATACTGCCACTCGATCGTTATTAGGATTATGTCAGGCGCCAAATTGTAATACTATTATGTGCAATAGCGCCGTTCTGACGTTTGAAGACGCTACGCTACGACTACGTGAGCGAACGGTTCCTACGTAGCACAAGTTTAGATGCACAACGTCCTTGGCGCGTCGTAAGCAACAAGGCAGGTGTGACTGAGGCCTATCATTGCCAGGTGCCTGTCTACTCGCATGCCTAGCAGCACGACCCTACGCCCAAGGGCCACGGCACGGTCGCAGCCGTCGCCCCGCCCCGTGCCCAGGTTACGCTGACAGCGGCAGTTACGTCATCGCAGTGGCCTTCGCTCTGTCGGGTCAACTAGGTCCGCGACCTTTAACCCTTTCCACACGTGCGCCGCTATTTATTACCCGCCGCGTCACTTAGATTTATGGCCTTTACTTCCTAGCGTAGACTAGGCTATTTAAAATAGCATGCACTTCAAGTGACATCTTTAGACTTTACTTGATTTCACAGATTAACATAGATAGTTTATGTATCCACTCACTGCATTTTTAAAAAACCTATTATACTGTAAAGTTATATTATAAAAATGCCTACACTACATCTACAACCTACATTTCAGATGATGTTGTTGTTGCAAATCTCTTACCAACTGGCCAAAATGAACAGTATAAGCTAGGTTAATAAGTTATACCAGATAAGAAGTTCACATTACAGTTTAATAACAAAATGTGGCATTTTTATATTCTAATATGCATACTCAAATATGTGCCCTATGCACATATTTTGTATGAATTTGTAGAATATTGGAAATCTGTCACAATTTGAAAAGAAAGTTCAACATTTCGAGCTACTTTTGCTGTTTTAATCGGTGTAAGCGGAAAAAATGGATTTTAGCCGGATGACATGCAGCTACCACGCATTACTGAGATTTATAATTTAGTCACTAAATCCGTGCGATTTCAGAATGTCATGGCAATACAGTATGTTTTTAATGCAACTGTAAAACTGTTAGTTAAGTGAAATATATTAACCCTAATTAAATGAGCCTTGTTTTTGCTGATGAATAACATCTTCGAAGAACAGGAAATAATTCTATCCGTGGCCGTGTGTTTTGTTGTAGACTGATGCGATTGATAAAGGAGGCACCTGTGTGGATATGATCCGCAGCCAACACGAGCGTGCGGCCATTGAGTCGTTGCTGTCCATCAGCCAGTGCTCACCCAGTAAGGGTCAGTGCATGCGTCGGACGACTGCCCGGTGGTCATCCGATGGTCCACTGACACCACCTCCGTCGGAAGAGGAATCAATCTCGCCCCCGCAGTCGGACGATGAGCTGTGCGATGTCGGCAGTTTCTCTCAGCGCGATGTCGCAAAGAAACAGTCGAAGCTCGCTCAGGTTTGTGTAATTGCATGCCATTTTATTGATTGTTGTTGTTGTAAAATAATTAAATTGTAAAAGTCTGTCGACACAAATGTGTTTTAATGAGGCAGTTTTGTCATTGAAATTTAAATGTTTCGAGTCAGTGTTTGTTTACTTTACATGGAAGTTTGTCGCTTTTTAACGGGTAGTCCCAGGTCTGCTTACAAAGTAGACGGATATGTATGTAACACTAATAAATATATGAAGTGTCGTCATACTCCCTTATCTGAATTGTCCATGTTTACTGGTGAGGGGCAGCCTGGTGATTGTGTAAACAGTGCAAGAAATATAATGTTCATGCTCCAAGATTCTGTTGGACCGCAACGATTCAGTTAGTTTGAAGCAAAATGTTTAAACGAGTGGCGTTTCTACCCTCGATGGGCCTTGCTCATACATTGATTTCATGTGATATTTTTCTGGTTTATTGCATGTATCTGATAATCATCCTTAGGTTTATAGTCAGTTGTGTGAAGTCATTTCTCTGCAGTATCATATTAACACGTTGTAGTTGCTGCTGGCGAAACCTGTACACATGGAGACAGCGAATGCTTCCCGGCCCAACAAGAGACCAGCATCTCCCCAGCCCTGGGACAGGTCAAAGGTCATTGCCCTTTCCCCGCAACGAGTCGCCATGCATCGACCCGTGTCTGTGATCGTGTCGACGAAGAAAGCGCCATCGACGCAGCCCCACGTGACGGTGACTTCGACGTGCAACGTTGCCCAGGTTAACAGGACACCCCGCGAACTGAGTAGTTTTGCTGCAAGGCACCAGGTGGCACTGAAAGCAGCGGTGGCACCGGCACCGGTACCGGCATGCCAGGTGGCTGTTCCAAGAACATCGACGACGGTGGCGCCGACGCTACTCGCGCCGGTTCGTCAAACAGTGTCGGTGATGCCGACACAGATGACAACGCCTGCTTCGTGCAATGCCATGACATCAACACAGGCAAGCATTGCTACCATTGCTGGTGTCAGCGGGGTATCATTGCCTCAGCTGTCGACATCGGTGTCCTCGCCCTCCCGAATACTCACCACAGCAGCATCGACCGTCGCCATGGCAACCAACATCTTTCCGATGAGTTTGTACACGAGCGCATCACTGACGCCCTCTATTGGCAGACCCTTGAACATTCCAGGCACTCATTTCATCGTGCCGTCCGGCCAGCCGGTGACCCAGATGCCACCCAAGTTCGGCTCTGTTCCGGTACCGTTTGGCATGAACATTCCGGTGCCAGCGACCTCGTCACCTAGCGCCAATGTGCCGCCACTCCCGGTGATGGTTAGTGTGGCACCGGCGGCGTTTGCGACGACCCTCATTCCGATGTCGTCCGTGCCGATCGTACACGTGATTGTTGTGAACAACTTCACGAGGCCAGACACCGCTGCGCCAAGCATGCACTGTTCGAAGGCGGGGGATACCAAGTTGTGTCCTATTGCGCCGGCGAACAAGTTACCGATGCCGCAGGACGGTGCCGGCGAGAGTGGTGCGGCGGTGCAGAAGTTTGACGGTTACAGCCGGCGGCGCACTCATGTATGTCACTACCCAAACTGTGAGAAAACTTACTTCAAGAGTTCCCACCTGAAGGCTCATCTGAGGACACATACAGGTGAATGTTTGCTCAGTTGCCCCTGCCGTGTGTATAATTGTTTTCTAAAATACTTATCCCAGCCACTTTTTCAGTCTATGTGAACAAAGGAAACGATATAATACAAATGATTACTGTTGCAATTTAAGAACTGGTATTTCCAGTATTTTATCCTCCTGTTTCTATCCTAAGAACGCTAGAAAGTCACTCAAGTTATTTATCTGCTGTTGTAGCATGACATATGATACTTGATTTGATATGATACGGAATTATAAGCACCAGTACAGTCACACATGCTCGTGTCCATGCAGTGATTGCCATTCAACTTACAATGCAACGTTTCCATGTTCATATTAATTAACATGCGACATTCCCCTAGGATTGCTTGGTAGATTTATATAATCAAGTTAAGCCTAATCACTCATGCGTGTCCAGTCTAGAGTCCTTGTCAATCGTATGGTGTCATGTAAAGTACTTGTCTCTCATGTCATTCAGCCTAGGGTACACATCGGTCATGTCTGTTCAGTCTCGAGTACTTGTCCCTCAATTGCATTGATCAATCCAAAGTACCTGTCACTAATTTCAGTTGTTTAGTCTAAAGTATTTGTCAATGAAACATGTTGTTTGTATTGTTTAGTGTAATGTACATGTCACTTATTCATGTGACCAGTCTAAAGTAAAGTCATTTTTTTATGTTGTTCAGTCTAAAGTCACTCGTCCATGTCGATGAGTCTCAGGGCTTTATGCAGGATCAAATTATTGCCAGTCACATATATTTTGGTGGACATGTGGATGTTAAAGTTCTGTTAAGCCAGTTCACAAACTTTAAATGTATTTTTTTGACATGAAAAGGACTATAAACACAAATGTAACACCATTTATGCTCACTTTCAAGGCATAACTAACAATATCTATGGTTTTGGAAGACCTTTTTTTTCTCCTTCATTTTTTACCCGTCCACCCATGTTTCTACCCGTCCAAATGACGGGTGGACGGGTCTCTGCATAAAGCTATGATGAGTCTACAATGATTAGGCTGTCACTTACATGTCACTCATGCATCCTGTTGTATCGCGCAGGTGAGAAGCCATTCACGTGTACTTGGGAAGGGTGCGAGAAGAAGTTTGCGCGTTCCGACGAACTGTCTCGTCACCGACGCACGCACACGGGCGAGAAGAAGTTTGTGTGTCCGGTGTGTGAACGGCGCTTCATGCGCAGCGACCACCTCTCAAAGCACGTGCGCAGACATGCGGTCAACTTTGTCACGCCGCAGCGAATAGTAGCAACTACACAGAACTTGCCAGCCAAGGTCACCGCCAGTAAACCCATACAGACATAGTGCGACACTTTGGACGCGATGGAATACATATGTACAAATTTGTATATACAGATTGGAGACTCCCAAATTGTGGAGTACGTAATGGAGGACGTAATTTAATTTAATATCTGTTGTGCTTCGTTGCCACAGCAGTGGATGAATAACTTATTTCAGCTGAGCCGTGTATATATGTGTAATGTTCTACTTTGCTGTACACAGGCAGAATATATGAATCTCTATGACAGTGTTGGCATACATGACCAGGGTAAGAATTGTGTAAATAAATAGCACGCGTATGTTTTCAGGCCTGCTCAGCTTGCCCTCGACAGACTGAAGGGCTGGTGGATCTTTTTATTTGGGAGGATTCACAGATTCAACTGTTAGCCATTTCACATCTGTTCAAAATGTTGACCCTTTGCCTTTACAATAAAATCTCTGGTCAGAGTAAAACCTGTCTTTGGAGGGTGGTCCCCTAAGTTTGTAAATGTTTATGAAATATATTGTGTTTCATAATGGCTTCTAATGTACGGCTGGCATTCACCAGATTCAAAAGACATGACATCCGATTCTAATATCCACACCATGTTGGACCATTCTAACTGGCATCGAAATGTTGGTTTATTCCCCCAGTACACAGTCACTACCCCCTTCCAGTGTCTGATGGCACATGATGACTTCAGAAGGGATGTCAGACTTGTATGTTTTGTTGACTTTGTCAGAATATAAGTTGTTTTGTTGTAATTTCACAACAGCTCTGTTTTTTGTTTCTCGTCAGGAGGGATAATACCAGGTGCTTTGCGATGTTCAAAATGCAAGCTGTTCTTCTATGTAGTAATGAATTGCCATTTCTGATGTACGTGTTTTTTCATTGTCAAAAAGTGGAATAATTTTTTTGTAAGGCTAAAGCTATAGAGAGGCGTTAACCTATTACATGGTCCACAATGCCTTGCTGCTTCATAGTGATGTATCATGCAGATGACCCACATTGCAAAGGGATCGTCCTAAGCCTGCATTGAAGCATTTTATTGATTGCTTGAAAGGATTGCAGTACCATCGTTTAATCGTCATTACCATGTACATTGTTCTAATAGTGTATGCGAATTGTCATCACACACTCCCGGTGTCACAGGGTAGTAGGCCGGCTCTCTTGTGTTACACAACAATGACGAATGTGGCAGAAAACTTGGCCTAAAAGTGTTGGTAATGTTTGCATCAGTTTACAGGCAACAGGAATGTTGTGCCTGTCAATGTCCTCTGAACGTTGATATAGCAGCAAAGAGTTTGTCAAAAAAGGAGATCTGTTCTTCAGGCCAATCTTGTTTCAGATTATCCATTAGAAAAAAGTGTAAATCACTACGACACACATGCTAAGTTGTGCATTTTTGTATTTTGTTTTGATATTGTATATCAAATTATTTACTCCTCAGTGCAGAATAAATTGAAAATGGTGTTTCTAAAATGTTCAGTCTGGATACACGATATGATTGTGCATGTATTTCTATGTTGACATTGCCATTTTCTTTTACCAAATACCAAGTGACCAACCAATTTAGTTATTTTTGAAGGCTTCGGTATTTTACCTGTTTCGACTTGGGTTACTGGGTAATTAAAGGTGTATTTTTACGTTGCCGCGAGAGATTCACGTAAATATGTACAGCAGATATGTTTTGCCATTGTAGACATTGTAAATAGTTCCATCAACATGAATGCAAGGTTTGTGTGTATGGTTTAATTTATGCGGCATCCACATGTGATCAAAAGCTAAATGGGAGGTTAATAAGATATACAAAATGCACAAGGTTGGGTGTGCCAGAAAATTGACGTTATGCATGTTTCACTGAATATTATAGCAAAAATATATTTATTAAAACAAATCTGACCAGGTTATGGACATTTTGCTTGGACACATCTTCAGTCACCTTACTCAGTCAGGCAAATGGGGGTGTGCTATTGTAAAACATCTTTAGCAGTTTTTATTTTGTCACTGCTTAATTTATGGTGGTTTATTTTGTGATTGCTGTCATGTCTGTACAAAACTTCACTTTGAATTAAATATGTGACCATATAAGAGTGTCTTGTATGTTTAATTCCGTTTAATGTGCATCATATCTGACACACGTGCCATAAGGCCACTTGTCCAGTAATACAGCTGTAGTCCGTTTCGTGATCAGCCACTGTTAGCAAAGTTTAACATCATTTGATGTTCTAGTGCAACGTGCTAAGCACGACACCCAGTCATTGGGAGTGTTCAAAGGTCAATACACGTCATCCCTGGCAGACCTATTTGTTTGAACACCATCTCCACTTCTCTGGGAAGTATTAAGCAACACTACAGTAAACTGTAAAGCGCAGACTACTCTTACACAAACATCCACTGCTCTGTAGCGAGGCATGCTCAATTGTACAGGTAAGCGAACTGGAGCAACGTAGCGTTGGCGAAGGCTTGAAATAGCGAGAATATGTGAAGACAGAATCGCTTGAGTGGTGGTCGAAAGTGCAAATCACTGTGACACCGCGCTCCACAAGAGATACTTTTGCAGTGTACGAAGGGCAGCTGGGCAGGGGGCACATAGCCACCATCAACCTTCCGTACAGGACGTCATAAGAAAATATATTAATTTAAAAGTAAACTAAAGGTTAGTTCTTATATAGCGCAGTATCCAGTCATCAGGCCTGCTCAAAGCACTTTACAGTTTACTTCTCTGGCAGACCTGTTCAATCAAACACCCTATGAACTTATCTGGGAAGCATCCAGCCACACTGCAATTAATGCGCAAAGGCTGCTCATGCATCCACCACCGTCTGTAGCCAAGTACTCATTTATACAGCTGAGTCAAATGGTACAATTTAGAGCGAAAAACTTGCCCGTGGTTTCAGACTGCAGCGTTCAAACCCGGTCGGCTGCGTAACTACGCCGAGAAGACAGAGTTGAAGGGTTTAAAAGTGCTGCCACCTCACGGAGCCTGGTTAACCGAGGCTAACCCGGGTTCTCCTAGTTGAGTGTCCGAAGCTCTACACCTGAGCCAATGTGCTCTAATTTATAAGGGTGAACACGCCAGACCACGTACATAGTAGAATGTATTCCGTGTGGAATAGTGTTACCTAAAATACGGTTTTTCGGCCGCCAAATGGCTATTGCATAGAGAAATGGCCCGAAAAGCTGGTAGCGTTAGTCGAAGAGTAGATATTTTTGGTACAGCCTGCAGGAAGGTGCATGTGGTCGTTGTTGGCAGGTGGCCTGTGACGAGGGGCCGCTGAAGAGGTGGATTATCGTATTGTTCGTCATTTGATAGTTTATGCGTTTCGCAGAAAACACAGTAAAAGTGATACATCTCATCGCAAGATAAATTCAACTTTAAAAACATCATAATATAAGGTGTGAACCTACTCAGAAGAAAGACGCGTTTCGAAGTTGAGGTATAGTGCTGCCACCTTTCGGAGTTCATTATTTGG
>OZ024863.1:5473014-5478014 GCA_964017155.1 Oasisia sp. SBJ-2009
TCCTCCTTCAGCGACTTCAGGTGTCCGCGGTCATCTCGACTGACGCTCTGTATTTAAAACACAAAGACAATTAAAGATAACAGGAAAATGAATAAGCTGCCCCGTCACCCTGGGTAAGGACTCTTTCCGCGTCAGCTGCGTCCCGGAGAAGTCAAGCAGGCAGGGACGTCTTGACCGTGTTGTTAAGTATACGGCAACTTGTTCACTTATTGCTAACAGCTCATGCCCAGGTATTAATTAATGTAAACGTGTATATGCATTATGGTCTGGAATGTTGGTGATGAGGGCGTCTGTATTCTAAAAAAAAATTGGTGTCATTATAAAATAATGAGAAAAACATTACGCACCGAACTGCGCAACCGGACCGGAAGCCATGCAACGAGAATAGAGCGTCTGCACCGGTCCGTGGTGTGTGACGTAGCCCTTCGCGACAATGACGTCATATAACCGAAAGTCAACATAAACGCGCATTTTAACAACTTTTAAAGTAAAAGTAATTTGACAACATTTGTTATTTATCTTTGTGATACTACAGTGAATGATAAAAGACAAGAGCAACACTGTGCGCTTAGCTTTGTCCACTCTCGGAACTCTTCAGCGACGCCATGATGTTGCCGCAATTTGAAATATCGTAGGCCCTACGGCGTACATTTCCCCGTTGACTACGCTAGAAATGTCGTTACCATTTCAACAGACTTACCTCTCAGTTATGTAGCTCGCTCGTTTGCAGACTGGTTCCCGTGTAGAGATCGGACACCAATGTGTTTTTCCAGAATACAGTGGCACCTCGCCCAACTCCTACTCGGTCGTTCGCCGTGGATACTGGAATCAAGTGTTGACGTCATTTCCGCACCAGAATTTCACGTGTGACGTTACGAACGGGCGAAAACCGTTCTACTGACTTATGTACAGTGGCATAGGCGGTTAGGCAGGAACTTGTATTGGAGGGGGCCATCCGGCATGTTAACTATATATATATATATATATATATATATATATATATATATATATATATATATATATATACAGTGTACAATCAATTAAATAAATCGAGTGTCCAATATTCCGTACATCGAATGATTCCGTAGCAATGATACATTTATTGGTTTTTCAAATCCAACACTTTTAAACTGAATGACGACATAACAACCAATTATCCTGCCAAATGTGGCTGCCAGTTCAGCAATACATTTTATAGAAGCCGTCAAGCTAACAGAACGACGCAATACAATAGAGATAAGAACCCATGCATAAAACACCTTACATAATATCTAAACAACGCTCAGTGGTGGCATGCGACGAAGTACATATTATACTTCGTTACAATATTTAAATAGTTTTTATTTTAGGTAATCGTAATGTAACAAAGTACAATTTTAATAAAGTACTTTAACTTATAACGAAGTATGTTATCTAAAGTAAAAATACTTTTACTCCGTTACTTTGGGGTCTTACTGTCATGTCCATATCTTTAATAGTATGCAATCACGGCGACCCACAGGCGTGTGTGTGTGTGTGTGTGTGTGTGTGTGTGTGTGTGTGTGTGTGTGTGTGTGTGCGTGCGTGCGTGCGTGTGTGTGTGTGTGCGTGTGTGTGTACGTGCGTGCGTGCGTGTGTGCGTGTGTGTGTGGTGTGTGTGTGTGCGTGTGCGTGTGTGGTGTGTGTATGTATGTATGTATGTATGTGTGTGTGCGTGCGTGCGTGCGTGCGTGTGTGCGTGTGTGCGTGCGTGTGTGTGGTGTGTGTAGTCTACATTTATATGCGTTTTCGAAATAAAAAGTGAAATTAAATTAAAACGATTTATAACCAACGAAACATTCTAAACGGCACGTTGCGGAATCGGGAATTCCCCTGAATTTTCTAACCGATTGCTGTGCGGACACGTTTCCACCTGTACCTTGTCACTCGATGTATCGGATAGCTAGTTATAAGTCTTCAGTCTACTGCCCTCCTGATTTTCCGTGATTGTGCTCTGCCTACACCACTGGTCACGTCAGATCATATCTATAGGCAACACCGATATTCTTTGACGATACGTTCACCCCTAGTCTCTAAGCAGAGGGTTTCTTCCGATCGCGAAACATCCTGCCGCTGAAAAAATACTGCCGCATTTATGCGCATATCCGGATCTTCGCGAGAAGATGTGTTATATGGTAGATGCTCACATTTCCAGCACTCGGCAGGATTCTATTAACTGACTTGTCTTGCCTGTATATATTGTAGTCACAACGTTATGATCTTATGAGGTCTCGTTGAACTGGTCAGTCTTTTTCAGGGCATTTACGTCAAGTCGACCTTTTATGCTGGCACTGAGGGTGGTCACTGTCAAGGTGCTTGTCGTCCTCAGTGGTTCTGTTACGTCACAAATTGAGACGGGATAAATATCTGCGAGCCGGTGACATGTCAACTACAAATTTATTAATAGTCAAATCAAATATAGCAGGTCCGATCCCCCCCCCAAATGGAAGAGTCTCCTAAACACGAACCATGCTCCTAAAAGAGGCTAGATGCAAATAAACATTACCTATCTAACAAGACAGCCTGACTAATGTAGTTGTTGGAGATCCTGATTTGCTAAGTGAAAGTCATGGCTGTAAGATATGTCCCGCGGTCACTTTTGACAATGCCATTCGTTGGGGAATTTGCTTGCATCAGCTTAGCCCTGCAGGATGATCTGACACTCACCCATGTTCTCCGGCTTTGTAAACTCACGGCACTTAAATTTATGGTCAGTTAGAGGTGATTGATGTAGATAAAAACCAATGCTGCGTACACTCAGTGACGGACCAGGCTGACAATCAGCAACAGTCCATGTCCCATAATCACTATCTCAATATACGCCATCTATATTACATGCAGAATGTTTGCACGTTGCACTCCGACAAGATTTAAAGCAAACGGAGAAGTGGACAAATGACCAGGGAATGAATCAAGATACAAATAAATATCACGTCCTCAGTGTAAAAGCAAATGTTTTCTACAACGTAAATACTGAAACCCTGGAATACGTTACTTCCGACCCTTACCTTGCCACCACCATCTGACGATCTAAAGTGGCGCTCCCTTTGTGGCGTCAGTAACTAAAAAAGCAAATATTTAGTAAGCTTTCTAAGACGAAATATACGCACATGTTCAATAAACAGCAAACGGACGGCAAACATTGCCCTTATGTGTGCAATGTGGGAACATAAAGGACGGACACTTGATATTACCATCGGGCGACGTAGACAAACTAGAACGCATCCAACACTGCGTCGCTCGCTTCACCACTGATACCGCCCACCTATATTTAATACTATACCATTGCAGACACCCCGAATCTGTCACAACCATGCTAAACGACATAATTCTCAACAGACTAGAATACAAACGACGAGACCAAATATTAAAACGGATGTACCAAGCTGTTAAGTAATCCAGCCCAGCCATCCCCACTGAAACATTCTTCCGCATCCAAAACATAAATAAACAAAAGACGCATTCAACCTAAACAGTTCCTAGACCGTAAGAGTCCAATCAATTAATTTCTTGTTTTTTTATATATTAAATTGATGGGTGTGGGCTGTGGGTACTGGACAGCATATGGTGTCATTGATTGTTAGCTGTTAACGAAGTTGAAGGATATAAACTTAGAGTTGAAACTTTAAGCTGATATCATAAAGTATTTCACGCGTTCGGCTCTAAACTCAATAACACGCCCAAGTAGTGTTTCTTCAAATTACATTATAATAGCATAAGGGTGTGCTTAGCTGCCCGATTACGTGTAGTAAGCCTGCGTGTGTGTCGTATGGCTCTGGTCTGGGCCTGAAGTATGCGGGTCGTGCCCTGGACGCACATTCGATGGCCCGGGGCTAAGTACTAGTTTGCGGGCCTGTGTCGGGCCTGGCTTGAGCTATTTGTGCGAACGTGGGCTAGGCCTGAACTCTAACAGCTAATTGCAAGCCGGGCTTGCTTTAGTTTCTAGGCCCGCACAGACTACCATCACTTTTGCTTCAACAAAACAACAACATATAACTTATATATTTAATGTGAAGAAGGTTTATTTTTGTCACCGATATCGTTCACTAAAAAAATTACGGGATCTGAACAGTGGCATCGGCATGTACTGGAATTACCACTTCATCTGACACAAAGAAATATATTAACAAATAAATAACAAACTGTTTCCATGCGCCTATGTGAATGTAATGTGCTTGTCAAAATTATACATTTATCTGACGTCATCGTCAAGTAAGGGGTCTTTGAGATGCTGTGGTTAGACATGAGGTAACTTGTGAAGTAATTTTGTTTGTACCGATGTTTGCGTAACAATTAAAAACATGTCATGATGATAAGAAAATAAACACGTTAATGCTAAGTATGTACTCTATTAATGTATATAAATATAATCAAAATGTTTCATCCGTAAATATACGGATTACAGAGGCCCGTTTACGAACTAGTTATAGCAATAGATTACCGAGAAAGACATGTGAAGTGACACATTTGCTCTCATCGTTCTGCATAAAGAAATTGCTATGCTTACCTACAATAAGTTAGTTAATTGCAAATGCAAAAAAATTTGAATTGAAGACAACAAAGCACATTGCATAGAAAGCCTAGCTGACGCAATATCGACATAATACTCATTATTGTGCTGCCAATGATGAGTGTCTGGTAAGCACCATATGAAATAGTTGTTACTTGTTGCTCATGCTCAATTCCGTATGTTCAATTGGCATTTATATGGTCTGGTGTTTGGTGACAGATGGTGACTTTTGCTACCACTGTACTCGCTCAATCATCACGTGACGTATTCATTGTTGTTGTCATTGTACTCGACCGTCACGTGATATATCCACTGTGGATGATTGGTCAGCATAACACAGGCGTCGTGGTTACTGTTCCTGCTTGTTGACGTTCCTCTGCCTTGACCTTTCGTGGAGGCGTAGGTCAACATTATGACGACAGTCTCGCCTGATCAGCAGTCGTATGGCCCTGAAAGCAGCGTCCGTACCAAC
>OZ024863.1:5483014-5508014 GCA_964017155.1 Oasisia sp. SBJ-2009
ATTATTCATGCAGTCAATCCCATCCCATATATATATATATATATATATATATATATATATATATATATATATATATATATATATATATACATATATATATATATATATATATATATATATATATATATATATATATATATATAAGCGAGACAACACACATATAGCACCCTTAAGCATAATACCAACAACTAATTATATTTAATACGTCTCTTTTCTGTCTAGATTCTTCATGTTTCCCAGATCGATGACACTCTCCCGCGATGATCTTCGACTGTTTGTCATGTCAAGCTGTAATTACTGTGCCAAGGTAGCTCTGAAGCGGTAGCACAATTCAACCACGGTCTAGGCCTATATACATTCTGCTGTATCATAAATTCATTTGCATACGTTTGTACTAGATCAACGAAAAGTGAATGGAATTGGCTTGCTTCTTAACGGACAAATCTGACGAGGTCATGTTACATAAAGGTAACCTGAATGTTGGCATAGACATACCTATAGGCCTACATAAGACACAATGGCCGACTCCAGTAGTTTAAACGCGCACACACAGCAGACAGTGTCGTGCGAACAATGATCGGTATATCTTCTAAAATGCAACACACATTACTGCTATTTACAGTACCCGGTCTCTCGTGGAATACACAATTGTTGGTACATTTGTTGTGTTGTCAACAAGGCGACGTGAATGGGTGTACATGCCAGGCACAACCGCGTACAAACGTGAATACAACTGACACTGCTTGCACGAGTACCAACCAAACGAGTGAAATCGTCACAAACGCACGTTTACCTACCAGCGATGGGCGTCCGTGAAGGTTTCGTTAATGTCTGCTAATATCCATTTCACCAGCGAACGCCGGGCATAACGCCTGCACACTCAGGCTGTGCGGTTGTGGCGGAAACAATCAACAATCACTGCGCGCCCGATACACAGAGAACCTCTCACGCGTCACCGTCCAAATTAGTCGAGCTCTGAAAGCGGCGTCCAGTATCAGTTAGGGACAAACAATCGCTGCACAAACAGTGAGCGTCGGCCAGGACACGGCCGGTCGCTTTGTCGTGGCAAGCAGCTACACGCACGAGCGACGTAACCTGACCCGCGAGTATTTGGAATAAACACGACGGTGTGCACGCAGAACAATCGTATGAACTGGCATTGTTTCTAGAGTTTTTCTACAATAATTATGTGATAATTATTTGCAGAAGCCGCAAATATGTACTACGCCACTCAGCAGAGGTTTCGTGTAGAACCGTGCATCAATCTAGCCTGCGAGTTAATTCTGACTTGTACAACAACGGGTTGGCTTCAATATACATTTTGAAAATGCAGTTCAGTACGTGTCACGTTATTCGAATGAAGTCCTACGTTGGTTTTGAAGT
The DNA here is from genome assembly GCA_964017155.1 of Oasisia sp. SBJ-2009. Lineage (NCBI taxonomy): Eukaryota > Metazoa > Annelida > Polychaeta > Sabellida > Siboglinidae > Oasisia > Oasisia sp. SBJ-2009. The sequence continues at coordinate 5,484,398 of OZ024863.1, forward strand.
TAAATAAAGCAAGGCATAAATGAACAACATTCACATTTCCCAATTATTGCAATGTATTTTTCTCAACTTGAATATGTTTTGATCATTACTAGAATAATCGCTTTGTGGACATCGAGAAGGAATCGTACACATTTGGAATCATCTCCTATGATTTGAAACAGATTCTGTGTCGTAGCGACTTCAGTTGGCAACTGAGCACAGCAAAGACCACCGGCTCTTAATATTGAGGAATGCGTGTCCGTTGTGACTACATCACGTAACACCAGTCTTATCTCAATTGAGGACGTGGCAGTGAGCGCCCTCGGTGTCAGCAGAAAAACGTAAGCTGTGCAGTAATGTTCCGAAAGATTGACCATTTGAAAGATACCCTTTAAGACCATCAACTTGTAACCAAACTGTACAGACAAGGAAACATCGCAAGCGCTAGAAAGAAGAATCAACATGATAATAGGTTCTGTTTTTAAAACAGTCTTACACAGCAAAAATTCGACATCTGGTAGGTTTGGAAAAGTCGCCCATCTTTACAGCCCGCAAAGCCGGGTTTAGCTCAGCTGCGTGATGCCATGTTGCAGATATCCAGCACATGTGTTAAAAATCCATCTCAATTCCATGTGGCATCCCTCTCGACCAACTGGTTTATTTCGTGCTGGTTTTCGTAAAAAAATTCTATACATTCTTCGGTCATGTTTATGTTTTTTACTTTATTACGAGCCCAGGTTGATTCTCTCACCGTCACCTTTGACTGAATCAGCACAGTGTTGATGCTAGGACCTCGAACACAGAACTACCAAATATACGGATTCAAGATGATGTGATATTTGTGTAGCGTGCATGGTAAGATTAGTCATTCAAAGCGTCTTAAGCTACGCTTACATTTTGTATAAAGGTAATGATTATATATAAAGCTAATGCTTATATATAAAGCTAATGATTATATATATAATGTATACAATGGCTGTGAATTAATCCAATCAGCGTTGACATTTATTAGCAGTGTAGCAATCAAAATATACATACCAGACTTCTGAGCTAACCGACGAATGCGAACGACCGTCAATGGGAGACGTGTAAGATTGTAAATTGACCTTCTGGTAAATACATATGGACCCCCTTGTTACGAAAGGAACTGTTAATGTCTTAAGTGATTTGGAAATACAGGCATGGTTTATTGATGTCTGGACATTTGAACTGTAATAAGGCAAAGTTGTGCCAAGGAAACGGTCAAAACAGTATTGATAACCTAAACAATACCGACATGGTCATTATTGACGTATATGAGTAAGGTTGTGAAACCTGTTTTGCACATATTTGTTTTCCTGTTATAGAAAGTACACCGTACACCAAAGAACCTCTGCTAACCCACTTAACACATTGAAATGTATATTTTCACAGGAGGTTCATTTTCTACACCGTGATAATTGGATGCTAGGTCTCTCTCTCTCTCTCTCTCTCTCTCTCTCTCTCTCTCTCTCTCTCTCTCTCTCTCTCTATATATATATATATATATATATATATATATATATATATATATATATATATAGGTTGAACAAATGGTGAGGAATAGATTAAATGGACCGGTCATGTGCAAAGAATGTAAAATGAAAAATGGCAGAGATCGGGTGCCCAGAAAGTGGACAGAAAAAGGAGGCGAGGAAGGCGGATAGTGCGGTGCGAGGACTGCATTAAGAGAGATCTGGAAAGAGTGGGAGGAGAATGGAGAAAAACAGCAAAAGATAGGAGTTGGAGACCGCTGATAGAAAACGTGTAGTGAGAGAAAGGTGAGGAAAGAAAAGGAATAAAAGACGACGGTAACCATGGCCAACCTCACTTCTGACGACAGGGATGCCGGAAGGAGACCAACAGTCACTGGCTTAACCATTACACTGAACAAGGCAAGTGTACTCAAAGGTTGGCCTAATAACAAATATACACTCGCACCACTTATAGGCGTCACCCGTATCGCCATCGTTATGTCAATGTCACAGAGTTTTCGCAATAACAGCTATACCAACAATCAAACTATCATATTGTCGCCTTTAACCCTCACCTGTAAAACATGTTTTCTACGAGCAATCTATTGTAATCGTTTCTCGTATGTACACGTATTCACAAGACTGTTTGAACTACTTAAGATTGTGTACGAGTCACACATGAAAGGTGCCCCGCGTCAGTGGGTGTATTTGTGATTGTTCACAGTTTAGGGGTTTGTTACCGGGGTGAATGCTGACATGTTTGTTTCTTCAGTTTCCAACTTCTTGAGAACTGCGCACTGCAAGTGTCACATGTGATGGGAGTCTCCCCATAATAGACACATATATACCTAATCACATCAACACTAACTACAAACTGCCACACATATATCACATTTGTAGGATTTATCCCCGGAATGTAGACGAACGTGTCTCTTCAAGGCACTATTCTGTGGGAATTGTGCACTGCGTATATCGCATTGGTAGGGTTTATACCCGGTGTGGATGCGGTCATGTGACTTCAACTGACAGACCTGGGTGTATTGTGCTCCACATGTACCACAGTTGCACGGCTTTTCACCGCTATGGCAACGGTAATGTGACTATAAATTACAACCCTGTGCAAACCGCGCACCACATGTATCGCATTTGTAAGGTTTCTCCTCGGCCTGTGTAAGGGTTTGTGTTTTCAAATGAGCACTTGTCACGAATCTTGCGACGCAGATGTTACACACATAAACAAACAACTAACAACCAACAACATCAGATGTTTCATATTACCCACAGCCCACACTGAACAATTTAAGATTTTTTTGTGGTAAAAACAATAGTTGACTGGAACTAACTTAACGAGTCGCAGGTCCAGGCTGAAACTATAACTTATTTCAGCCGCCTGATCTGTGGCTCAAACACTCAATAACATGCGCACACACACCCGTCGTATATAATAGCCATTATTGGCTCCTAACGACAAAATACCTTTCAGATTCAGAAGGGATGTTCGCCAGTATAGATGCGGACATGTGTCTTCGTAGTCTCACTTATTCCACTCTCGTTCGGCTGCGTAGCTTCGCCGAGAAGACAGTCAGGTTACTTAGTTGGTTTTTGAATGGTATCCGTGTGAGTAGCTAACATTGCTGCTACCTCGCGGAGCCTGGGCAATCGTTGCTTATCCTGCCGTAATTCCTGCGTCATATAAACACCTGCATTTTTTATTTCTGTTTATGTTTTTATTAATAGGTTTAATATTTTAATAGTATAGTATTATCTTAAAAAGTATAACGTTATATTAGTTTTTATTTCACAGTTGACCTGATAGCCAACTAGCGTCTCTGGGATATGGCCGCCGTGATGACCACATTGGCAAAGCACTAATCTGCCAGGCAGATGTGAGGGACTCGAACGTGCTGCCACCTCACGGAACTTGGGTAACCGAGACAAGAGTTTCTTCTATTTCTGCGAATCGCGTGTCAGTTTTTGCATTTGTACGGCACCCCCTCCCCCCTCCACCACCACCAAGCGTACGGACGTCACGGACGTGCACTTTCAAAGCACGACTGTATGTTTACTGTGCCCCCCGAGTCACACATGTACGGGTTATTCTCAGTGCATACCTACTATCAGGGGCGTCGATCCGGTTTTAAAAGTGGGGGGGGGGGACGGGGGACCAATTTATATAGACATATATGTATGTATAATAATATATATATATATACATATATATATATATATATAAATATATATATATATATATATATATATATATATATATATATATATATATATATATATATATTATGTCATATAATATATAGTATAATATGTTATAAGTATTTTTTTAATATAAATCATAATTCATTGTTGGTCTGGTGCTAATTCAAAACTAAAAAAAGCCTTGGTGTTATGCTATTTATAATAGTTATGTTGACAACATATATTTGAAGAGGGGCCATGGCCTACCCCAATCACAGAATATTTAGGGGTAGACTTTGGACCAGGGCTTTATGCAGGATAAAATTATTGCCAGTCACACGTTTTAGTGGACACATGAATGTTAACTGTTAAGCTAGTTTACAAACTTTCAAATGTGCCTGATGACCTGAAATGGGCTAAAAACACATATATGACACCATTTACACTCACTTTCAAGGAAGGCATAACTAACGATATCTATGGTTTTCGAAGACTTTTTTACTCCGTCCACCACCCGTCCACCCATATTTCTACCCGTCCACCTATATTTCTACCCGTCCATATTGGTTTTTACCCGACCAAATGACGGGTGGACGGGTCTCTACATAAAGCTATGCTTTGGACCCAACACTGCTTGCCTGATTCATAGAGTGAAAAGATGCAGAGCTTACAAATCCCACCTTTTGGTCACTAAAATGAGATGAAATTACACAAAGTGTATAAATCCTCTGGTTCCGCCGTAGGCGATATAATAGGCGATATAAATATCCACCAGGGCTACCAGGCTGCAATCCAAGGGGTCACAGGGCAAACAAAATTTTATAATCTATTATGTGCTTGATCATATAAATACAAGAGTGCAAAATGACAGAGCCCGGCATGATGAATATTTACTGGACTTAGATCAAGTTGCGGGCTGCTGCCAACCAAGCAATTTATCTAGTGATTTTCCACTAGGTTGTCGGAAGGTTAGTTCTTATTATTAATTTAACTACAAGACCGATGTAGGGTTTTTAAGAGAAGGGAGTGAACAGTCTCGCTATATATGCCTATACATTTGTTTTATGAACTGAAAAAGTATCAGGACATTTCATATGCTGACCCCCTCAGACCGTGGGGTGGTCAGCGTCCCCCTCGTCCCCCACTGATCGACGCCAATGCTGTGCCTGTGTAGAAATTCCCAATCCAACATTTTGGCAAAGAAATTTGTCATCACTCAAATGGGAATCTGTTACACAAAGTGCACGAATCCGCCGCTTCTGTCGTAGGCGATAAGCATCAAGCAGGCGAGGGGTGGAAGTGCAACACAAATGTCATCATTTAAAATGTGCTTGATGGCTAGAACCTCTTAATAATATCAACACAAGGTTAATAGAGCCCGGCAGCGGCTTACATTTTTCCGGTAGTTATAAACTTTCTGATTGGCCTTTCTGCGCGACAAATTAAAAATCATCAATGTCAGCGAAATAACAAAGCCTTTTTGGTATAAATGCCACCGGCTGTTCGATAACTGTCCTATGAAAACTACTGTAAAGAGCTGTTTAAAATTTCATTCAATACATTAAAATATTACGCTTGTTTAAATAATTATCACGGATTGTGGCGCACTGACAGCAAAACTTGCCTCAAAACTTGTTTGCCTCGTGTTAATTTGCGATAAATAACTTTGCTGAACTTCATATCGCGAGTCTATTGTCTATGTACCGGCATTTAAGAGAGAGGAGTGTTGAGTCAGGGTATATGCTTCGCAATTTTTCTGATTTGAAAAGTGGGGGGGGGACAATTCCTATGCTGTCTCCCCGCCCTGAAAAATGGGGGGGGGGGACGCGTCCCCGCCGTCCCCCACCGATCGACGCCCGTGCCTACTATACACGCAAAGGCACGGCACCATCGTTTGTGGCTAGACTCGACTTTTAATATAACTCCGCGAGATGGCGCCACCATTTGGCACCCAGACAACAGCCATGTTTTACAGGTAAATTGCACTAAGTGTATTTGTGTGAGTGTGCGAACCAATGCGATGAAAGATTCACGTGATGCATTCATTATGGAGACTTAAACACTAGTGCCTTAATGTTAAATGTTGTCCTGGTCACGTGTCAAAACTGATATCATGACAAAGTAATCTGGCACATGCGTTTAGAATCCGGGCTCACCTCAATTGTGCCCTACCAACTTATTTCTACCACTCCACTCCACTCCACTCGCAGTTGTTGACCCATATCAGAGCCATACTCTGGGATATATGGCCAAAGCTAATTAAATCACACAGTCACGAGCAAAACAATTTCATATAATTAGATACAACTGTCTACACATAGGTTAACGTATGAATGTCTGTCTAAGAAACCCTGTATTAGAATTATACCTTCCCACTTTTGCCATTGTCCCCACTTCTGCCATCACCTTGTGCAGTAGCCTCTAGTGGTGTCGTTATTTTGCTCCGTCACGCCAAGAACAAGACATTAGGGCTGATCGATCGACATTGGCAGACATGCCATATTCAGTTTGCTCGCTCGCCAGGCATCTCGATTACATTTCGGCTGTGAAGGATGTCTGTAGACCTATTGTGTTGCTTATCGCGCCATTCATTGTGGTGAAAAAGGTGCGACCACAACTTACTTAGACGTAGGAGTTTCCGTATCGTCCGACGCACGAGGCAGTTATTGGTCTCCCGATGAACCAGTCAACAGTCAGCGTCCTGATATCATTCCAACTCCTGTTTACTCGCTGGAGATCTCTTTAGATGGTCTGGCGGCGGTGTCATATAGAATATGGAAAATGGACCTGGGTCTACATTCCCTATATAATATGGAGTTTTATGGACCCACTCCATGGAATTTTGACCCAGGTGCGGTCCATATTCTAGGGGGGTATATTTCCTATATGTCTCATAGAAAATGGACACCAGGTCTATATTCTATGGGGGGTCCATATTATATGTGTTATAGAATATGGACCCCCCTGTATGAAGTGGACCACGGTCCATGTTCTACCCAGCCAGTTCAGGCGCCGCGTGCAGGTCGTACTAGTCACTGTAATGTGATTTGAGCGACCCCTGGCGTCCTGGTTGTTAATGAAATCGCGGCACTTATGCAGAATTCGGACCCACCTCAGTTTTGTCATTATAACTGTATATTTGCTAACATTTGATACTTGATTTTGTTAATTCAATCATTTACCATCATCTTGAGCATATTTATGTTTTATAAACAGCGCATCTTAGGCTCTTAGCAGACTGTTGAGGTCGAAAAGACAGCGCGATCGGCATAAACAAACAGTTTATCGCTCATTCCACGTGCATGGCGCAGTAACACATGCACCGCTGCGATTGCGATTGGCACAAATCGGAGCGCTATTTGGGTCTCAAAATGCAATATTTGTGAAACATAAATATACCTGGGAATGTTGATTGATCATGTTTCAGGTTAGAGTTTGTGTGAGGTATCCAATATAGGCAAATTGACAGTTATAATGAGGTGGGTCCGAATTCTGTATAAGTGACGAAGTCGCGCCATTTGATGCCCAAGATCTAAAGTTTCGTTTCTATGGTTTGATGGTAGATGCCAAGTCGACCACAAACAGTAGGCCTATGCTATGTAAGCTATAAAGGCAATGACATTTGACTAGGACCTTGGCATGGCATAGCGTGAGCGACAATGAATACATTATATCAGTGGTCCAGCGTTTTTCTTTTATATCCGCGCACGCCACGCCGCACATAATTTAAAACCAGCCAACCTCACAAATTACAGCACCTTCGCTTCTTTCATGTACCGAGTCTGTCGAAGTCGTTCGTGATCATGGCCCTCCAAACCACTTAGTCGTTGTATTTTGTTGCAGTTCAATCACGTTCCTTCCAAACGTTTTCGACATATTAAGAGTATTTATAGGTGTCGAAACAGGCAGGCAGATTTTAGATTTCACTCTCCCTTTTCTCCCTTATCTTATCTTAAGGTTATCTTTGTCACTTTTCCTTTTCGTTAATTACATTCTGATGCTATCAACGTTCTGATTATTATACCCATTCCAGTGTTGTATATGTTTCTGGTCATGTTCTTAGACACATTGCCCATAGTTTACACTCGGATAATATCGGCGTTATACCTACATTGTAGTATATACTATAAAGCATATACGTATTCCCATTTTAAAACATAATTTATTATTATTCTACTTTTGCCTGTCATAATAGTGTTTTCATTTGGGAATAGCTGTTATTCAGTATATCGTCAGACACTTGGAGTGTATTGAGTGTGAAATTGATACAGAAAAGATTGTCATTTCAGTATAATGACAGTGAACTAGACAAAAACCAATCACTGAAGTGTCTTGACAATGACAACAAAAGATAGTCATATGAGAGTCATGACAGTGAACTAGGTATAGGAAAGAAAAACGTTTGCACAACACCCCAAGTCACCAGAGTATCTTGACAGGGAACTTGACAAAAAAAGACAGTAACGTATTGACAATGAACTAAACTATACACAGAAAACAGTAGCAACGTGTTTTGTCTGTGACTTATACACAGAAGAAAAAATAATACTGAAATGCGTTGATTAACAAAAATAAAACATTTGTTGTGGAAAGTCAGATGAAGAACAGCGAGACAAAACACAAGGGTAAATAAAATATTGAACAAGTTCGAGCACAGTTTTACAGATGCTGAATGTGGCTATAACATATAATGACAGTCATCACTCTAAGCTACACATGTTCACTTGAGAATGAGAATGAGAGCGAGAGCGAGAGCGAGAGCGAGAGCGAGAGCGAGAGCGAGAGCGAGAGCGAGAGCGAGAGCGAGAGCGAGAGCGAGAGCGAGAGCGAGAGCGAGAGCGAGAGCGAGAGCGAGAGCGAGTGCGAGGGCGAGAGCGAGAGCGAGCGAGAGAGAGAGAGAGAGAGAGAACACACAGTAAGGCGGGCGGACGGGCAGGCAGGCGGGCAGGCAGGCAGGCATACATAGATACATACATAATTGGCGTAGACAAACATGTAATCTAGTAATATATACGAAGCTGATTGCCACTACTATGATCGTTGATACGAATATTATTTGTTGGTATGTCTTCCAGTGGTTCGTGATGCTACCGTCGCTTTAGAAGCGCAGACCGTCATAGTCGAGAGTTGAGGTACATGAAGTGTGGATCAGCCTGCTGGTAGTTCTGGCCAGTCTTCGACAACACCTTCAAGTCGTTGGCGTCACTCTTGGCCAGCTTCATCAGCATCATCCTGCAGTCAACGATACGTGTCAGGGTCAGTGTCTGCACTCACAAGGTTATGCAGTAAACGAAAGGTTTGCAAGTCACAATGGTGTGTGTTTATGGGTGACATCCAACAGCCTATAGGTCAAGATACCAAATCTTAGTAGGCAAGAACAATGACTACACATTAAATAAGGAATTACATATTTGTTATAATAGTGAACCGATAATAGAAACTCGATAATAATGATGAATTTGGGAATTATCTCAGTACCATACCTAAAAGATGAGCACCTTATAGGTCAGCCGTGATCGAAGCAATATTCCAAAATATGTAAGACACATAGAGAAATAGAGCTGTCTGTCAGTTAGTACCACAAAAGGTACACAACGATTGTACAAACTCATAACTGGTTCTAATGTCGTGTACAGTAAATGCCTACAGGGTATCACAAAACGTCAGAAATCTCCGACGGCTTCAGCACGTCTACCACGTACCAGCAGCTCTCTCGAATGGTGTGATAGCAGTGCGGCTTGGGCATGCCGTTGAAGCCAGACGCCGCACACATGGTGTAGGCGCCCATGTTTCTGAAGACAAGCCACTCGCCCGTGTTCAACTCGGGCAGTAGACACTGCTTCTTGATGCAGTCGAGTCCGTCACAGGTCGGGCCCCAGATACTGCTTGAGAAGGTGGGCACGCCGGGCTCGGGCGTCTACAGACGACAGCACAGACGTTAGCCCCAAGCAATGCCAACAACATTACACAACTGCCGTACCATTAACTAAACAGGTTTTTCGATTGTTAAGCAGCACGTTTATGGCATCTTCTCATAGTGTATAATGGTTTAATTAGGAAAGGTAGGTCGGGGGGTTCTTATGTGCTGCAGTATCCAATCCTCAGGATTGCTCAAAGCAGTTTACACTTTACTTCCTGGAAAGCCTGTTTAATCGAACACAGTAGCGACTTATCTAGGAAGCATCCTGCAAAGAATGCGTGAAGACGATTCACAATCATAAACAATAAGCATTCAATAAAGTTGCACTATAAATAAATAAGAAGATAAGGAGACATTACACAGTAACATAATTGTGTATAATTAATATTTTGATGGACCACACTAATGACTCGATAAACATTGTCAACAAGTTTTACTAATGGGAACACGATCTATGTCGCTTCTGGCATTCGACAAGTATTATATTTACATGCAACTGTTATATCGTTCTACATACCCCGTAGCGAAAGTACAAAATAATTTCGACTGACCATGAATAGTACCATTACCATTCCACCAAATTCTGACAACAGTATGACGACAGTATGACGACAAAATTAGGACAGCGCACCTTGAGCAAGAGCGGCTCAATCTCAATTTGGTCGTACACGAGACAGTTGAAGGAGCCGTAGATCCCGTCATTCACGTAGTACATGTAATGTGGTTCCTTGTCTCCCGAGAGGCCGTCTATAACACCAAAACGTAATACACTGTGATTTCTATTAAACATTTAATATGTTATACTCTCCGTAACGTGAGTTATCCGTATATGTAAAAACACTAACAACATTTAGTGTCTCTCACGGAGTTTGGTGAACAAAATGATGACTTGACTACACACACACTAGTGTTCTACTGCTGATATATACATATATATATATATATATATATATATATATATATATATATATATATATATATATATATATATATATATATATATATATATATATGGATGGACATTTAATGTTACACATCTCATAGGTCAATCTCTAGGGAAGTATTACTTTGTATTCTAACAATTAAAATTTCACCGTGTGTACGTTGAAAAGCTAACTAGTACAATTGAGCAAGTAATTGCTTTAGTCATTTCAAAAATTCAATTACAAGTATTGGAACATATGGATTTATGGCTCAGTTTAAAAATTCACCACATATACTAAGGCATATGACCTAGAATGCAATGGCAGGACTGCGTTAAGAGAGATCTCGAAAGAGTGGAAGGAGAATGGAAAACAGCAGCGAAAGATAGGAGTTGCAGATTGATTATAGAGAATGTAGTGAGAGAAAAGTGAGGAAAGATAAGACAAAAAAGTAATGCAGTTTATTCACTTCACTGGCAGCCAAAGCGGCTGAACAGTACGATAAAAACATATTGATATGGTTGATAACAAATTCATTAATGTATATTAGTAAAATTATTTATGAAATCATAACAATATATGAAAGTGTTACTAATTAGAATTTCTAGTAAAACTAAAGCGATAAAAATGTCGGGTAGTAAAACTATAAGTGTTCTCTAATGTGAATATATACATTTAGGTAAATGAAGGCATAAAAAATAAATATATTTAGCAAAATATATTATTATAAATTGAACATACAACATGACTAAAAATTATAACTCGTTAAATAAATAGTATAAAATAGATCACTTGAATAAATAGCTAAACGATTCACAGTTCAAAGCCAGTAATGTTCGTATGTAAATAGGGAAGTCCATTCATTGCCAATTATGCAGTCCATGCGGCACAAATTAGTTCTTGAAGCGATTGGTCTTACAACGAGGAAGACCGTACGAAAGAGAAAAAAACGATGGTAACATTGGCCAACCTCACCCATGACGACAGGGATGCCAAGAGTAGAACAACATTGCAAGTATTAGCTTAATGACTCATGTCCAGCGGCCACAGCCCAGGCTACCATATCCTAGTTGACCAGGTAAGTATGGCACTGACCAGAGTAGCCACCAGGCATCACCCTCTTCGCGATGATGTTCACCGCAACAGTGAAGGCGGACTCCACGAAGTAGCGGCCCGGCTCAGCTATCAGTCGTACGCCAGAGCCCTCGGGGAAGTATCGGTCCAACGCTGGAGTCAGCTTGTCGCAGAGCTGTGCACCAATACATCAACATGATAGATACCACCTTTGTCTTTGATTTCCTGGTAGGCGGCCATTGTAACGTTTCTTTGATTTCCCGCTAGGTTTTTGAAGCTACGGACGGTATTGACAATTACAGACATTAATTAACCTCCATTCACACATATGACGTATAGTATTCTTGTAACTCTCATTATCCAATCTCTAACCTGACACTCCTTCATTTCTGTTCCCATCAGCCGGTGATTGCCCATGTTGTAATAAGCCGAAGTACACCTGTATGCATATGCACCTCGTCAATATCTGACAAATGTCATTATTTCGCAGCTCTACATAGAAATTAAATTTCTACTCGATCAGTCGTACATTCAGTGCTTCCGAAATGTACACAAACGGCACAATGCACTTATTTTGAACAGGACTACAATCAGCAATGGTGGATGAATACCATTTGATGTTATATAACAGAATAAGTAAACCAATGATTTGGTGGCTAAGCATTTTTATTTGGAAACTTTTGTCAGCCATACGTAAGTATTTCTTTCTGACAAATTACCTAGTAACAAAACAAGGCACCTATTCAAGTGCATTGAATTTGTGTATGTAGAGAAAACAAATGCACCAGTTGTGTTGCACAAACCCACCTTTTTGATGGCGATCTTGTCTGACCACTGGCCCGGGAAGCCCCCGCCGATGTCCAAAAGGTCAAAGTTGAAACCAACCTCCTCAGCCACTTGGAACACAGAATGTGCGGATGCAACAGCATCGGCAAAGGCAGATCCATCGTAGCAACAACAGCCCACGTGGAAACTGGTGACAGATATACACACGCAACGTGATTAGTTTAATGACAGCTGCAAGCGGTGACAATTAGTCATAATTTTAATAGTAATAAGAAAAAATTAAAACAACATTTGCAAGAAAAAGGAAACAGGAAAGAAAGCAATATACGAAATGAACTGACACAAATAAAGTAATGTTTTGCTAGGAATACAACTCTAGAAACAATTGACACTGCATTTAACAACTTTTAAAAAGATAGGGCTCAGCTACCAATATTTTGCCCAAGTCTGGGTTTTCTCAAGATTCTCACCTCTAAAAATATATAACTATATTTGAATAATGTGCGCTTATCAATCAAAGGCAACAGTACAATTTTAATAAATCAATGTGTCTATGCCGGGTTTATATAATTATGTTTTATAATGTAATTCTTTAATTATATATATATATATATATATATATATATATATATATATATATATATATATATATATATATATATATAATGTATGAAAACAACAATAATATACCTAAGCTTTCATTTATTTTAAAAGTAATTTTTTACCGTGTTGTGATAGCCATAGTACTATTACAATTTGTGTCGGAGTAAACGAGTTGCGAACGAAAGGTTACACATATGACATGCCAGCCTGTCCTCTGTACCTGACACCGATGACGTTGAGGTCAAGTTCCTTCGCAATCCGCAGTAAGTGGCCAGCGTCGCTCGGGTCACAGCCAAACTTCATGCCCAGGGGGCGTAAGGACTTGGTGTCATCTGGAGGCATGATCCGGATCACCAATCTGCCACAAACCACAACCACATCACCAACCTGCCACAAACCAGCAATCACATCACCAACCTGCCACAAACCAGCAATCACATCACCAACCTGCCACACACCAACAACCACATCACCAACCTGCCACAAACCAACAACCACATCACCAACCTGCCACAAACCAACAACCACATCACCAACCTGCCACAAACCACAACCACATCACCAACCTGCCACAAACCACAACCACATCACCAACCTGCCACAAACCACAACCACATCACCAACCTGCCACAAACCACAACCACATCACCAACCTGCTACAAACCAACAACCACATCACCAACCTGCCACAAACCAACAACCACATCACCAACCTGCCACAAACCAACAACCACATCCCCAACCTGCCACAAACCAACAACCACATCACCAACCTGCCACAAACCAACAACCACATCACCAACCTGCCACAAACCAACAACCACATCACCAACCTGCCACAAACCAACAACCACATCACCAACCTGCCACAAACCAACAACCACATCACCAACCTGCCACAAACCAACAACCACATCACCAACCTGCTACAAACCAACAACCACATCACCAACCTGCTACAAACCAACATATATATCATCAACCTGCCAAGCGTCAGGTCTTCCCGTAGTTGTCACTCACGGTGAATATCATCGTCTCACAAGCCAAAAACGTTTACTATTACTATAATATGTGGCATGAAATACTGAAGTTAATATTCATTGTTTTGCCAAGCCAATCTTCGAAATACCATGGCGCAGCAAGGTTTGTGCTAGGAACTTTCATACAATGCAATATTGAATCGTGTACATATGTGAACTTACTTGGCGTCTGGGAATATTGTCTTGATCTTATATAGTTCAATCTCATTGTCAAATGTCATCGTGGAGACACCACACTGTGCGGCATACTCGATGTAGGACTTCTGCTTGCACGGGTTTGCGTAGATGATACGATTGGGGCTGATCTTCATGGCAAGGACACGTTGTATCTCTTCCTGCAAGCACAACATCAAATAAAACTTATTATATCTCTTTAAATTACATACACATCCAATTAAGGCAAATAACGATTCCGACGCACAGCTCCCGTTCATTCAGTTGGATTAATGATTACCTGGCTGTAGGCAGTGGTGGATGTTTTGTATACGAATTATCTTTGCGCATCAATGACACCGTGGCCGGTTTCTTAGAAAAGTCGAGATGGTGTTCGGTTGAACAGGTTTGCCAGGGAGCAAACTGTAAAGCTTTTTGAGCAATCCTGAGGATTGGATAATACATATGTAAGAACTTGCCTTTACTTTTAATCTTAGCAAGCGTTTTTTCTCAATTCATGCGATTTGATCACCAATCAAGCAAGGAGCAAAATAACGTTTCCAAAATTCCTTCTAAACAAATAACTTAACTTTAACAACTGTTGTTGTATCTTACGCATAGAGCGCCAAACCACCAAACTAGAAGCGTTGTATTCCAACTTCACGTTTTTCTTTTAAAAGGTAGCATGTCTTATTCACCCTTTTTTTCTAGATTTGATTATAAGTAGAATAGCTTGGCACAGTTTGAACACTTTTGTTTTAACTAGATTACCCTGCGACTAACTTCTAACGTACATGTACGTGATAAACCAACCTTGCTGGCACAGTCGAAGCCAGTGCCCAGTTGGGCAAGGACTCCCAACACACATGGGTCATCGTTGCACTTTATCGCTGCAACACAAAGGTCATGGAAAACTGTTTCAGTGTTCCAAAAGTGTTCAGCTGTGTGAATTAATGAATAACAAGATTCTGACAACGCATCAGGAATCGGTGATCATTCCCAATAAGTAATCAATAATGTCTGCTGTGAACATTTGTGAGTACGCTTACATACAACATGAACAAAATTAAATATTATTACTTTTTTGAACATGTACAAGTAAGTATGATTCTGTTAATGGCACAGACCCATGACTGGCTGCCTACTTTGCAATTGCCACATTGGCGACAGATGTATTAATATAAAATGTTGTAATTGCTATTATGACTATTTTACTACCGAATACAACTACTTTACTAGGTGCGTTTTAACGATTCATACATATGTGCACCACAGCGATGACGTTATCAGAGTTCTCACCATAGAACGGCTGCACGCGGGGAAGCAGGGTCGTCCACATACGGAACTTGTTGACAATGTCGCTGAGGTCAGCCACAAAGAAGGCGTCCTCCTTGTCGCACAACAGAGTGACGGAGTGAGTACACAATCTTCGTTGCATGCCACACCAGACCACACTCAAGTATCACATGAACGATTGTATTGAAAAATCGCACAAATCGTAAGATTCTAAACAAAATCACCACCAATCGAAATGATTTCACAATGAATTTCATTCCAAACTGCACAACTGTCCCGGTTACACCCTGTTTAGTGTTTCTGTGATATATATTTAATGTAACAACGCCTACTGTGAATTACCTCGTAAGCACCAACACCAGCACCAGACTTCCAGGCTGCAAGCTCTGGGGCGGCCTTGCCGATGTGAACTACGGTTTTGTTCAGTGTGAATTGCATCCTTCTTTGTAGATGGATGAGTTGGACACAATCAACGGGGTACGCACAGAATGTTAGGAAATACGCAGTAATCTGAAAGCAACAAAAACTGAGCGTTAACTAATTGTTACATATTCACGAACTAATCACTATTCTTTTGAGATTTTTCTCGGTTGTAATATTTTGTTAACTACTAGCTAAACTATTTCAAACACCTTTCATAAGAGAATGAACAATATGTTATATAACAAAACAGATAAAATGGCTAAGCTTCATCGGTGGCAAATTATTTATTTCACCACTGTAGGTAAACAAAACCATGATAAACATTCCATCTGCGTAGCTTTGTTGGTTGGCGGCCATCTTTAAAAATGTCCAACAAATAAAATGTTCTCATGTTGTAATAACCACATCCCACAGAATCACACTTGTTGTGTCAACGTGTAGGCTTTAGGGATCAGGCATTTCATTTTACCCTATATGTTTATCCGCATCCGCCATTTGAAAAGATGCCGGTCATTAATCCATAGAATAATGTGGGGCAAAGAATATATATATATATATATATATATATATATATATATATATATATATATATATATATATATATATATATATATATATACATAGGGGAAGGTGTGGTATTATTAGCCACCAGAAAATATGAGCCACCTCTCAAACTCAGAAATGGTACAACAAGCGTTATCATCTAATGTTTATTTGTAGAGTTAAGGAAGTTAGAGGAGCGGCCCGCCTACATTTTTAATGGTAAGGCGACAAAATATTGAAATATTTACGTAAATAACAGTTCATAACATTTCTTATGATTTCCGCATGTTGAATTAATGCATATAAATCATATATGTGTAGTCTATATCAACGCAAATTATGTTTTTAAGACCAGACAGTTAATGTGTCGATCTGCGTAATAGGTGACAATGCATCACATCAAGTAAATTTCCCGCCTGTTGCAAAAAGGGAAGTGATATGCCTTGTGGACAATATGAGCCACATGAAGTTCAGGTAATATGAGCATGTATATTCATCAACGAGTTATAGCACAGTGACAAGCTAGAGCCTAATAGTGTAGTTGCGGCTATGTTTTCACTTTCCAATTGATCATTATGTTTATATTTGACACAGTTATAATTCTTCGTGTCTATGTTTGTTTGTATGAGATGGTAAGTGAAGCTTTAAATAAATATGCTATGGTTGTTCATAAATTCGTTTGGTAATGTTTGGCGTGCATGCACGCGCAGGTGTATGTGTACGTTTATATATACTATATGTGTGCGTGTGTGCGTGTGTGTGCGTCTGTGCGTGCGTGCGTGCGTGCGTGTGCTCATATTACCAATGGGGCATGCTCATATTATCCACACCTGTTTTAATATGAGCCATTTGAGGAAAAAATTATCCTCGTTCTCATTTAAAATGTAAACAACCTATGCAATCAATAATGCACACAACAGCAGTCTATCACGGTACCTTTCATGTCACAAGTTCACAGAGTTCTACCTAGTCACACGGATCCAGAATATCAATGTGAAAAAGTGGCTCATATTACAAGACATTCCCCTATAGTATCACTTGTGGGATAACTGTGCTATTACTGTCGGTGTCTGGCGACGTCATAATTGAATAATTTCATTAAATAAAAACAACAACAGTAAAACGTTTGTCTAAACATACAGCTGAGAAAAAATCGAGCATTTTGTACCGAGTGCCGTGCAAACTGTACAATTTTTTTTTTTATTATAATAGATATCGGCAGAACTTGCGGTTAGCAGGGGCGCATTGATCATGCGTGCCAATACCGACGGGAATGCGTCACCGGTGTCACGCCTGTGTGATCTGTCGACCCGTGTCACTGTCGTGAAATCAACCCGACGACTGGCGCGTTCTTCGGAGACACAACAGTGCAGACCCTGCAGTGTACGTATCGAAACATTCTGCATCGTCAGACGTAATAAGTGCCCTAACAGAACTCGTGTAGGATATTGGCCAGTCCTCAAAGGGCGGACGATATTGGCTTTTGTTTATAAATTAAAATAGTGCTCTCGTCAAAAAGATGTGTGCGACGTAGGCGAAATATGTCCACCGCCATCTTGCAGTCGTAATTGAAGTATTTCATCAATAAAAAATACCCAGTGCCGTGCAAATTGTGCAACGCAAAATCTGTATTATAATATAATTTGGCCAAACTTGGTGTTAGAATATTTGTGTGTCAAAATACCATAACAGTTGCTTGGTATTAAAATAAGTGGAGTTAAAATACCAGCTACTGGTCATATATTTCATAGTAATTAGCCAAGGAGGCCAGCTTACTATGAAGTCTCAATAATATACTACACTACATTACACTACGCCGGCGAAGCATGTCATTGTCCGGGACGTTTCTGTGCAAGATAAAATCGTTCACCGCCCAGCCAACCGTGAACAACAACAGTCCGACCGGACGCTGAACTTTGCCGACCTCGGGCCGTTGAATGTGAGACTTGGTGTTTATAAACAGCGCGATGCATGTCAACAACGAGAATATCACTCGAAAACTGCATTTCGAAATTCGCCAGTGTTTGTACTTCGAGTATGGCCCGGAGACCTCTACGCAATAACGCGGCGACAATAAGCAAAACTATTCCTGCACATAAATGGGATGTACTGGCAATCAGACGCAGCTTAAGAAGAACGATGATGCGACAATCGATTAAGTATCCCCATCTTGATCTCTGCTCCAACTTGTCACTGGCGCTTCTGGTCGTGGCGGTGGAGTGGCGGTTGTACACAAAACAAAAACAAACAAAAATTGCAAACGCAGCTGTCTTTTACAACAATCGAACTACTCCGGTTGCAGTTCGCTGATTCGCACTGTCTGAAATTCAACGTGCGGTTTGTCTACCACCCCCCGTTATCAAGTAATACATCAGGCTTAACATCATAGGTTTATATCGAACTCGAACACATATTCAGTGAAGCGTCAATATCTGCATGTCTACCAACCATCACCGTCGGTGAGTAAATATCCTGTTTGATAGCGATACTAAATCTGAGCGGCTACGGTAACTTCTCGTGTTTTTCAACTTGACTTAACATGTACATTCACCTACGCACAATAATGGATCTTATCATGAGTAACAGAGACAATAACCTCGTCTCAGCAGTCACAGTGATTCCAGACTCCACCTCCGGACATCACTGGATTGAATTTACGGCCTGAAGCTATTTGTTATCATCTCGACGATTCAAATAGCAACTTTCGGGACACTGGAAATTGTACACTGAGACAAGAAATATATAATATGTTTATGTTATTACGACACCGTACTGTAAAGATATGCAGTGGTGTGAAATAAGCGTGCGTACAACACTAACCATACGGAGTGTTTCAACAATCTCCATGGCGTACAGCAATCATATGAAACAACTCGATTCACCCATAGTAAGACGCAAACATTGACGATGCCCGTAAAAGGATTTTTTTAAAAATTGGGAAATCTTTAGAGAAAATCCGAAGGTTTAATTCATAGGTTATTGTACGTCACGGCACGGGATGGATGCGATGCAATGCCTTGGTAACTGGGAGAAAAACATGATACTGTGGTAAAGTGCGAGAGAGTAATTCGTAACTCACGTTTGCCCTTTGCGTTCGGTCGGTGTATGGGTAGACAGACGCGAGGGCATCACTTTGGTCCAAGAGAGCACATCGCACGGCTGTTGTCGCTGACACGCGTCCCCTGGATGGATCAGCGGGTGGTGCTCTCGGTGTGTCTGCAGTTGGGGTTTATACACAGGGCAGGGTTATTAGTGTGCAGTGGTGTGTGCAAGGGGTATTGTGTGGGGTGGACGGAGGTACGCAGTGCTGCCGCCTTGTGACTACCACAACATTTCCAAGATAGAGTAGAAAACGTCTTCAGCTTAGATCAAGGAACGCCAGAGAGCATTGACCAGTTGTTTCACTGCGGCCGCTGTTTTGCCAATGTCCAAAGCGCTTGTTGCGTCAATTCTCCTGCGCGGCTCCGAGGCCAGGCAGTTGACAGCCAAAAAAAGGTCAGCCCAGATTTGAGAACATCAAGCGGTTCAAAACGTCCAAAACAGTATGATCCTTACACGCACCGGTCTGCAGCCTGATTCAGCCCTAATGACTCGGCGGCGCCTCCGATGGTTCTGTCACCTATGACGTATTAGGGCTGAATATACAGCTCTTCGGATACACCCAGCACCACTGTCCAACGCTGGCTGGAAAAGACCTAGCGGTCGCCTTCGTCGTCGCTGGAACGATTACACCAAGTTGGATCTAGACCCATTATTACTATGTAATTTTAAAGGGCGTCCAGTTGCTTCAACTAGTTAACTTAATACTGGCGTCCTGGCACTCATTATTAACATATGTTCTGTGTATGTTGTGTTGTGTTGTGTTGTGTTGTGTTGTGTTGTGTTGTGTTGTGTTGTGTTGTGTTGTGTTGTGTTGTGTTGTGTTGTGTTGTGTTGTGTTGTGTTGTGTTGTGTTGTGTTGTGGTGTGTTGTGTTGTGTTGTGTTGTGTTGTGTTGTGTTGTGTTGTGTTGTGTTGTGTTGTGTTGTGTTGTGTTGTGTTGTGTTGTGTTGTGTTGTGTTGTGTTGTGTTGTGTTGTGTTGTGTTGTGTTGTGTTGTGTTGTGTTGTGTTGTGTTGTGTTGTGTTGTGTTGTGTTGTGTTGTGCTGTGCTGTGCTGTGCTGTGCTGTGCTGTGCTGTGCTGTGCTGTGCTGTGCTGTGCTGTGCTGTGCTGTGCTGTGCTGTGCTGTGCTGTGCTGTGCTGTGCTGTGCTGTGCTGTGCTGTGCTGTGCTGTGCTGTGCTGTGCTGTGCTGTGCTGTGCTGTGCTGTGCTGTGCTGTGCTGTGCTGTGCTGTGCTGTGCTGTGCTGTGCTGTGCTGTGCTGTGCTGTGCTGTGCTGTGCTGTGCTGTGCTGTGCTGTGCTGTGCTGTGCTGTGCTGTGCTGTGCTGTGCTGTGTTGTGTTGTGTTGTGTTGTGTTGTGTTGTGTTGTGTTGTGTTGTGTTGTGTTGTGTTGTGTTGTGTTGTGTTGTGTTGTGTTGTGTTGTGTTGTGTTGTATATATGCCAAATAAAAGTTCAAGTTCAACATGTCTCGCTTGAGGAGGCTGAGGGGACGGCCACGGACAACCGCACTTAGAGGTAGTTTACCCGCTGTGTTTTCATAGAATACTATTTTCTTATGACTATAACATGCATGTTGAAGGTTACTGCCTGTCAATTTGTGTTTATATATAGTTGCTTGCTTAAGCTCGGAACAATGTATGCAACTTGATAGATCGACTGCCTGCCAATTTGTGTTTATATATAGTTGCTTGCTTAAGCTCGGAATAATATTCGCGACTTGATAGATCGACTGCCTGCCAATTTGTTTTTATATATAGTTGCATTATTAAGCTGGGAACAATGTTCGCAACTTGAAACATTCCGCCTGCAATGCGTTCAAATGGTAAACTAATCATCCAGTTTCAAAACAAAATTAATTGGCAATAATGCCAAGGCAAACAGAGCTAATCGCAGAGTGAGTGAGTGAGTGAGTGAGTGAGTGAGTGAGTGAGTGAGTGAGTGAGTGAGTGGCGAAAGCAATCGTTACTCTTCGGTGTGTGTGTGTGTGTGTGTGTTTGTGTGTGTGTGTGTGTGTGTGTGTGTGTGTGTGTGTGTGTGTGTGAGTGTGTGTGTGCCCGCGCGCGCACGCATGCGTGGTGTTCCCGCATGTTCGCTGTCGTCTCATCCTATCGGATTTACTGGGGAGGGGGGAGGCAAAAATCATGTCTGCCCCCAAGGAAATTCCAGGGGTAGCTACCACGCCACCCCTCGTTCCCGTGTCTATGCTCACTGCTTACGGTACTAAAATAGCAGATCCTAATAATAACTTTCAACCGAAACAGGCCTGTCTTTGGCATACTGCTTTCTGGTGGGATACTTCTACATACGTAGCAACAATTGCCGTATTTTTTACTACCACAAGCAGTGTAGGATGTAGACATAGTCAAGTCTGTGAAACGTTTTGGTAAGTTATGATCGCCGAAGAGAAATAGGCCTATACTTTTACTGCCAATGACAACAGCAGTTGTTCTCAACAAAGCTTTGTACGTTTTATTCTT
This sequence comes from Oasisia sp. SBJ-2009, assembly GCA_964017155.1. Classification (NCBI taxonomy): domain Eukaryota; kingdom Metazoa; phylum Annelida; class Polychaeta; order Sabellida; family Siboglinidae; genus Oasisia; species Oasisia sp. SBJ-2009. The sequence continues at coordinate 5,506,397 of OZ024863.1, forward strand.
ATAACACAAGTATAATTTCACTATATGTATATCTGTATAAATACACTTGTGGCCAGCAATTATATTAAACACACGGGCACGTGTCCATATCGTTTAGATGCCTCGAGTTTATTTTTGGAGCAAAGCGACCGTCACATGTATTCGTTCAGTCACATCACGTGACTCGCAGGTATCTTTCATTGGCGCAGTCCGTATACTACACTGACCGGTATCGCTACAATGCGATACTGTTTTGTGAATGTTAGTCAACTGTGAACAGTGACGTAGTGTGTCCGAGTTACGTAAGAAACTTGCACAGACGTTAATTTCGTGGCGCACAAACACGTGTCGTTCTGCAACGTCCGTACTGACGCGTCAAACGTTCTCTGGATGGGGTTAGTTCGACGAGTACGTCACTCGTGTGCGAGGTCCTGGCGCGTCTCCCGCGCCGTTACTCGGGTTGAGCGACGTGGGCCACGGAGCCGAGTTGACGGTGCCGGTCCGTCGGCCTCTGTCGCTGCCGTGGCGTGTGCTCCAGCGGAAGGTCGCTGTCTCCGTCTAGCGAGACCCAGTCGTTAACGAGCGAACGTTGTTGAAACTCTGGCTACCTTCGACCTAATACCAAATCTTCAATTAGAATGTATAATAATAAAGATCGTTACATCATGAAACGTACACAACCTGGCGCGTAAGGAACGTTTTTAGGTAGAGACTTCGTGGCTCTTTTCGACCTAAAGCAAAGAACAAACCGATAATAAATTATCAAAAACCAAACAATCGCCATATAAACATAACAAATAGGTAATATTGTTTATGGCCAAGCAGTGTGGCGATCTAAAAGACAAACATCAATTAAAAATGATGGATTAAAGTTGTATATAGAGTATGTAATCATAGATGCGGGAGAGCAATCTACCTTTTGTTCCATGCTCTGTCTTCAGTTTTCCATTTACGTCACGGCTGCAGCTTTGCATATACAACAGAAAAGCAATAACATTAACAAAGCAGTGGAAAAGTTCATGAGGCCTCAGATCTGAAAAGCAATATAAAACATTAATAGTTATGCCATACCTAGAGAACTAACAATAATTCCTACCTAATGCTGTCGTCACAGAAGTACCCTTTGTCATACTCTTCATTCCGATGTCCAGCGACGTTACAGCATCTGGAAACAAAAAGAAAACAAAGTTAATAGAGCAAGGGAAATTTGATTATGTTAATTTCTGGTCCTCTTCTGCGTCCTCTTCTGCGTCCTCTTCTGCTCCATCTTCTGCGTCCACTTCTGCGTCCTCTTCTATGTCCTCTTCTGAGTCCTCTTCTGCTCCATCTTCTGCGTCCCCTTCATCGTCCTCTTCCAGCATTTTGGTCCTCTTCTGCGTCCTCTTCTGCTCCATCTTCTGCGTCCGCTTCAGCGTCCTCTTCTGGGTCACATAAGATAACAATTAGAGACATACCTTTTGATCGATACTCCACTTTCCAGTGTCTGCTACCGTCTCGGCTGACGCACTGTATCTGAAATACAAAGACTAATCAAGATAACAAAGCAAGGAATAGAGACTCTTTCCGGGTACTGGTAGCCGAGTCAGCTAGACCGTGTTGTTTGGTGTAAGGCTACATAATCACCTATTGCTAGCAGCAC
>OZ024863.1:5513014-5538014 GCA_964017155.1 Oasisia sp. SBJ-2009
CAAATTATAAGTACACATTTTGATAAAATAATGCACACAAAAAGTAAAAAAGTAAATATACGCTCATTTAAAATATAAAGTGTTCATGTTCTTTCTAAAATGTCTAGTATAAATTATGAAGATGCCTGTTTAAATAAAAACGTTTTTAGGTCTTTCTTAAATGTCCGGAATCTTGTTGTTTCCTGAGATAAAATGGAAGCGAGTTCCACAGTGCAGGTCCCGCACATGAAAAGGCTCGTCGCCCGAAACGTTTTAGGTTGACCCTTGGAATGCAGACGATGCCTGGTCAGCCGAACGCAGACTGCGATGGGGAACGTACGGCGTGATTCGATCAGCCAGATAGCGTGGAATGTTAGCATGCACATAAACGTACTACAAAAACAACCGTATACTTATTTCAAATGTCGTCTTCAAAATAATACACATTTATTTAGACAAAATAAATATTAAATCATTCAAAGAGAAATACTATAAAATACAAATAAATAACATGTTATCAATAAGACGATGGGCCAAAGGTGCATATTATAACAAGATGATGAGCAAAACGTACGTAAACTATATAGAACAAGTTTTATTTTATACACATGATATATAATACAAACACAATGTTTCAAAACATTGTTACTGCTATAACGATATATAGAGATTTTTTCCAGGCACAAAACTATCAAATAAGATGGACTCCACACAACAAATTATATTTGGTACGTCACTGCTTTGTTTCAATTGGCAAGTAGTTCCAGTAGCTAATGCCTGTATACCGGCCGGGACGAAATTCATCTACAATGCCATTATTCTAGGAATCACACATGTTAATTCACGTTCTCTTGTGCTGTACATATGTTGAATAATTGCTATGCGTGTTACAAAATACGCTGGTGAAGTATCAGATTGAATTGCAAACTCGAACTAAAGGTATCTATTATCACTATTCATATGATAGTATAGCAAACATCTACAACCATATGTGACTTCGTGTGTCCAATGTCGTTGTCTGGTGCGGCTACCTTAGTGTTACCGGCATTCCAAAGAAATATTGAATATTTAGGAATTTATAAAATATTAATAGCGCTGCTTATACTATCTACGTTCTTTTTTCCAGTTTGATCTCCAATATAATCAGTTGTACTGCAAATAAATCACTGCGCTCAGTTAACAGCTGTTGTTGTACTATGACGTTCGATACACAATTCCAGAGTTAATACGTTGTTCGTCTGGCAAGTGCAAAAACGGAGGAACGTGCTCAAATACAGACACCGGGTTCACATGTAGGTGCACGTCTGGATTTACTTTGAAAACATGTGAGAAAGGTAAATTTCCAACTCACTGTTTACTTCCAACAAATTAATAGGCAAAATACATGCAATTAAACACTCATATACGTTCGTTCGTTCGTTCGTTCGTTCGTTCGTTCGTTCGTTCGTTCGTTCGTTCGTTCGTTCGTTCGTTCGTTCGTTCGTTCGTTCGTTCGTTCGTTCGTTCGTTCGTTCGTTCGTTCGTTCGTTCGTTCGTTCGTTCGTTCGTTCGTTCGTTCGTTCGTTCGTTCGTTCGTTCGTTCGTTCGTTCGTTCGTTCGTTCGTTCGTTCGTTCGTTCGTTCGTTCGTTCGTTCGTTCGTTCGTTCGTTCGTTCGTTCGTTCGTTCGTTCGTTCGTTCGTTCGTTCGTTCGTTCGTTCGTTCGTTCGTTCGTTCGTTCGTTCGTTCGTTCGTTCGTTCGTTCGTTCGTTCGTTCGTTCGTTCGTTCGTTCGTTCGTTCGTTCGTTCGTTCGTTCGTTCGTTCGTTCGTTCGTTCGTTCGTTCGTTCGTTCGTTCGTTCGTTCGTTCGTTCGTTCGTTCGTTCGTTCGTTCGTTCGTTCTTTCATTCATTCATTCATTCATTAACCAATTCACTCACTGAGTCACTCACTTACTCAATCACTCATATGGTCAATTTAGGGTAACACCAGCCTGTCCTGACTCTGGCGTAACAACCATAAACATAATGCACAGTTAATATATTATATATCACAACATTGGCTTTAACTGAACAGGTGTTTTAGGGTTATGTTCTCACGAACATATCTTCGCTACTAAAGCTATATGCCAGGGAAACAATTGCTGTCTGTTTTCCACCAAGACTGACAATGCCATCGTTTCGTTTCCAAACAGAACAGTGTACCCCGACCACATGTGAGAATGGCGGCACTTGTCAGGACACGACAACTGGCGTAAAGTGCGACTGCCCAGACGGGTTCACAGGAACGAAGTGTGAAACAGGTTTGTGTGTTAAGCGTGTGTGCATCCCGCGTTACGCGTGTGTGCATCCCGTCCGTGCATGTGCATACACGTGAACGTGCACCAGTGAACGATGTTTGTGATACGGATTTTAACTAAATTTATGAAGTAATTATTTTTAACCACATTATGGCTTGTATGCGTCACAAACTATACTGCATAATGGAATAATTGTTTACTGTTAGTGACTAATTAAAACGATCCGAAACAAACGAACTAAACAACCGATTGGTTTATTGTGGCGCTTAATAGATGGCGCGCTGGTAAATTTTTGTTCTGAAAACTGCGGCGGGTGGCTCAACGGGTGGGAACGGGGCGCGTGGCAGGCGCGAGACGATATTAAAAAAGCAATACAGGAAATGGAGCTCGACGCCGAGTTCAATGAAATAGCCTGCATTTCTGATTTCAAAATGTTGACGCTTGCCAGTGAAACTTCGACGCGCGAACTGCTGAAATAAATGGTCATTATTTGATGACACTATCTGTTTTGCGGTACGCAGTTTAAATGCGCTGAAGAAGTAAAACTTCGGTAATCTTCCAGTTAACTGGCCCCAAAAATCGAGAACACTTTTGAAAAGGTCTTAATAACTTAGGACAGTTAACTGGAAGATCTGATTAATGATACGGATTGATATATATTCTTACACAATTTTAGGTAAAAAAATACGCATTGCCACCCCAAAAATGTGGCATGTCTGTTGGTCCATGTGACCATTTGGGCAAATCACACATGCCACAGGCAAGACATTTGTTTGTTTTCTAAACAGATCAATGCACCGTGAACACGTGTGCTGACGGTGGCATGTGTAAGGTTACTACAACTGGCGTACACTGCGACTGTACAGATTACTTCACTGGGACCAAGTGTGAAACAGGTATGTACTCCCTCTCTCTCTCTCTCTCTCTCTTTCTCTCTCTCTCTCTCTCTCTCTCTCTATCTCTCTCTCTCTATCTCTCTGTTTGTCTGTCTGTCTGTCTGTCTGTCTGTCTGTTTGTCTCTCTCTCTCTCTCTCTCTCTGTCTCTCTCTCTCTCTCTTTCTCTTTATCTCCTCCCGCTATCACTATCTCTCTCTGTTTCTTTCTCTATATGTCTCTCTCTTTCTCTTTCTCTCTCTCCCTCTCTCTCTTTCTCTCTCTCCCTCCCCCCCCCTCTCTCTCTGTCCCTCTCTCTCTCGCTCGCTCGCTCCGATTCTCTACTCTTTGTTACATTATTTATGGTGTTCATGTTTTGTTGTAGTTGAAGGCATAATGCCAAATACACATTCCATGGATCTTAATACTGATCATTTTCATTTCCGCATACTTGCGAACGGATTGTTGCACATTGACATTCCTACGCCTTCATTTTCGCAGTGACAAACATCATGTTTCATTCTGTGCAGAGGGATACACTGGAACTACGTGTGAAACTGGTGCATATATTAGTTAATAGTACCACCATCACCACCACCACTAACACCAATGAATTCCAATTTCCACGGTCTCGCTTGCAACAGACACGGCTATAAGACGAACAAGAAGAATATAACTGAAACTATATTTTGGTGACTGCAAATTAGTAAAGTCTTCCTGTAATATTAATTAGTTTTAACTGATTTCATTCGTTGTGGTTTCTATCTCTTTCCAGAGTTGAATGTTTGTTCGTCTGACAGTTGTATGAACGGTGGAACATGCACAAATACAGACACGGGGATTAAGTGTAAATGCAAGGATGGCTACCCAGGGACACTGTGTGAGAAAGGTATGTTCACAGCTCATCAGCAATATAGTTACGAGAGTTGTGAAATGAACAATTTATATCATTTATTGTACGCATTACAATAATATGTAGAAAACACATGAAAGAAGCATATCATTAACCCAAATGTTTGGAACTCGATGGTGAGTGCTTGAACTCGCAGCAAAAAGTAAACTGATGTTCTTGAAACTATATTTTGGTGACTGCTGAATGATATTCATGTAATAAGAACACAAGCAGCATGGCGGCTGGCGACTACATAACAGTTGGCTAAACAGGCACTGTTCTGCGTTAAACGTAATTGTTCCTATTACTTTAAGTTCGACAACCGGTTATGTTATTTGTAATATTTATGATGCACTTTGTAGACGATTGTCGGTTTTCCTATTTTGTATATAATTATAAATATATAAAATATTATATATATACATATATATGCATATCATATATATATATATATATATATATATATATATATATATATATATATATATATATATATATATATATATATATATATATATATATATATACCTATTTAGTTGATTTCCTTATCTCCAGATATGATTAGTTGCTCGTCCAACACATGCGAGAATGGGGGAAATTGCACAAACACAACGACTGTGTTCACCTGTACATGCGAGCCGAACTACACGGGAGAAAGGTGTGATACAGGTAAAGTCCCCGCTACTGTATTATATAGGAGCGTACGTCATAGTAACAATTCAAATGGATTTGATTCAATATCGCACAAATTATTAAGTACGTATTCTCTAAAAATGGGTAATAATTGCATGTTTTTCCGAAAAATCAGTTTTACGTTTGTTTTATGTTTTTTTTTAAATAAAAGCACCTCTTCATTTAGCCACGTGATATAAAACTTTACACACACTACATGTGTCAACATTGACAAACCTGATTAACGTTGGACTAATGTAGATTGAGGCAGGATATAATTCTCCCACGTGGCCAATTCTCATTAGCTAACTGTGTTAACGTTGACGCACTATATGTGCTTCGTGTCACCTTACCATTCGACTTCGAAATGGATGTTCTTACGTTAGTTGATGGTAAGTCATAGATACTCTATATTCTAACCGAAACATAACGTGGATGCAAGAGATGTGAACGCCTCGTTTAAAAGGTATACAAATAAACCTTGACTGCGCACAAGACATACTATAATATTCAAGTCTTGAAGCAGTATACGATATTGTAATTAAATTGGCTATTTTACTTCGCTCACATAACTGACCATATGTGAAAAGGAACGGCCGTGTGAAAATGGCGGTCGCTGTGTCGTCAAGTCTACGACGGAATACGTCTGTGTCTGTCCGACGTGTGGCTGTCTGTCGTCTCCGCCTCTCACGCCCACGTGTCACATCGGTGAGTTTTAGTGTCAATAGGAAGGAAGCACATGTTATAAGATATTGAATGCTACATATAATGAATGACATAACTAAATATAAATCTTCTTTGCTCTGCACATCTCTAACTTTGATCGCCTAGTTGTTGTGTAGTCATGATTACATGTCCTGCACAAATGTAATGTTCCGTTTCAGACAAGTCAACCATCTGCAAAGGCGTGACTGCTTCTACATTCTACTTGGCAGCATTTCCTTATGACTGTCACAAGTTTGTTATTTGCTACGAAAGTGGAATTTGTTTTTCCGTGAAGATCGCAACAAATAACAATGTCTACAACCCTGACAACGGGCAAGCAACAGACCCCAAGCAGCTCAAATGTGCAGTTCAAGTGGGTAAGTAAACATTCAACGTGTCTAATAATAATAATAATAATTTTATTTAAACACCTCATTTCTTTACATAGTAAATTCAGGGGTGTGTACAAGTAAAATAGCTTTAAAATTAAATACATTACAACAGTTCAGCAAATTATAAGTACACATTTTGATAAAATAATGCACACAAAAAGTAAAAAGGTAAATATACGCTCATTTAAAATATAAAGTGTTCATGTTCTTTCTAAAATGTCTAGAATAAATTACGAAGATGCCTGTTTAAAGAAAAACGTGTTTAGGTCTTTCTTAAAATGTCCGAAATCTTGTTGTTTCCTGAGATAAAATGGAAGCGAGTTCCACAGTGCAGGTCCCGCACATGAAAAGGCTCGTCGCCCGAAAAGTTTTAGGTTGACCCTTGGAACGCAGACGATGCCTGGTCAGCCGAACGCAGACTGCGATGGGGAACGTACGGCGTGATTCGATCAGCCAGATAGCGTGGAATGTTAGCATGCACGGCGCTGTGCATAAAAGTCAGCAGTTTGAAATCAATACGCTGTGTCACGGGTAGCCAGTGCAACTCTCGCAGAGCCTCCGTCATGCTGTGATGGTCACGGCGATGTAAACGTAGGATGACGCGCGCTGCTGAACGCTGGACCATTTCAAGTCTATACAACAGCGTTCCAGTAATGTCGTACAGGGCAGCATTACCAAAATCAAGTCGCGATGTGACTAACGCATGAACAAGTGTCTTGCATGCTCGAAGAGTTAGCGCAGATCGTATTTGCGCTATACAACGAAGTTGGGCGTAGGCAGTCCGGTAGGTACGGCTTACGTGAGCGGTCATCGACAAAGTTGAATCGAGATGCACGCCAAGGTCGCGAATGCTGGCCGAAGTGGTAACGTTGCGTCCACAGATGTCGATGACAAGAGGACGTGGCTGCGGAGTGCGGTGGATCGGTGTGGTAAAGAGAATTGTCTCTGTTTTTGCTTTGTTCAAAAGTAGGTAGCGCGACGCTAGCCAAGCTTTCACGTCGATGACACACCGGGATATCTGGTCGGCTACAGACGCCGAATCGTTAGGTGGAAAGTCAACATAGAGTTGTGTGTCGTCAGCGTACACATGGTAACGAACACCATGCGTTTCGAAGATATATGACAGGCCAGCGCAGTAAACAGTGAAAAGTAGAGGGCCCAACACACTGCCCTGTGGAACTCCGTGTCGCAGTCGGGTTCTGTGAGACGAGTGACCGTTGACACTGACACATTGTGTGCGGTCGGTAAGATACGAAGCGAGCCAGCAGAGTGCGTCGCCTCGTACCCCGATTCGATGTAGATCTATTAACAGTATGTCATGGCCGATAGTGTCAAACGCAGCGCTGAGGTCCAGCAGTACAAGTACTACGTGCTTATGCATATCCAGAGATCGCAGAATGTCGTCTTGAATGCACACAATCGCGGTTTCGACACTGTGTGCCCGGCGGTAGGCACTCTGAAATGGATCTTCGAGGTCGTTGCTTTGCAGATGTAGACGCAGTTGGGCGGAGACGTGACGTTCGAGTAATTTGGATGCATATAGTCCGACAGTATGGCTCAGAACCCAAAATTCTCTGATACAGTTTTTTTCTCTGCTGATTATTACTGTATAGGGTCTCTGTAATGCTATCCAGGTTGATGTGAAGTTCTCACCATTGAGCAATTTGAAATATTCACGTTTGAAGTTGGGCACCGTAACCCAAGATTTCATGGGGTCACAAAATACTCAAATATTGATATCTCAGTCTCTAAATGACATAGAAACATGAGTTTTGTGTCTAAATATATGTTATTTGGGTCAACAAATGCAATGGGACAATTTTAAATTTTGAGTCTTTGGCGGCCATCTTGAAATTTAAGATGGCCGCCATGGAGGCATTGATTTCGTTGATTTGTTTATAGAAAATTCACTCACCAAACGGAAAATTGTTCACCCACTCTTTGGCTATGATATTGACACAACCATCTAGTCCTGGACATGATCTTGACGCGGATACAATTGTCCGACTGGCACATGGTGATGTGAAACTTCCAATAGATGAAGGTGAAGATGAGGATCCATTACACTATGCTGGTCAGAATAAACCTGCTATGCCGGAATTACCTGAAGCATTCCTTCCAGGTGAATTCAAGACATATCAGCGCATATCGAATGATAGAGCAGCAGAGCTAGACTTCCAATTCATGCAGGATATGAACACTTTGCCCAGCTGTCCAGAATACAATGGGTACAACACCATGGTTCGTCGTGAGCAAGGGCACATGCTGAGAAAGAAGACCCAGATAGTATATCTACCGCTCATTGACAAAGCGCCGGCGGACCCAGCAACCATAACGTCTGCTTTGTTAAAAGACCAAGCTGTGACCGGAGCCACAGGTCAGGAGTATGTCATTTTCACCGCAGACCAACAGCTATATAAGGTAGCAGTACATGTGATGTGGGAGAACCAGGCCCTATTCAGTAATGTCTACCTACGATTAGGTGGCATGCACCTCCTGATGAGCTACGTGGGGAGCATAGGGTCCCTGATGGCTGGATCCGGAATGACATAAATACTGAGTGAGGCATTTGCCGGGGTATTGAAGATGCTGACAGGCAAAAAATATCCTGACAATGTCCGAGCTCTCCGTATGCTTGTGGAAGAAATTATTCGGCCATTGTTCCAAACACAAAACTTGGGTTGCATGGCTGATCTTCTCCAGGCATTGGATGATGCAGCATCACACTCTAGGACAGCCAAACTCTGGGTCAATTGTCTGATTAAGCCAGTCTTCACCATCATGAAGTATATTAGAGCCGAGAGAGAAGCAGATTGGTGTCTCCATCTGGCCTGTGTCCGCGAGATGATGCCCCTATTCTTCGCGGCTTCCCACTGCAACTATGCGAGATATGGAGTCTATTACATACGAACAATGGCAGCAATGCCCGAAGATGTCCGCCAACACTTCGTGAATGGAGAGCATACCATGCATCACAATCCAGGGCTCTTTAACGGCATCTGGAGCGATATGGCGATCGAGACCACGTTTATGAGATATGGTCACGGGCAGAGCGGCATCATAGGGATCACTTTAAGACCGGAAACACTCAAAACATGGGCCTATAGCCTGCACGCATGCAACACAGTCGTCAGTAACCTGGATGCGATGAGAACACAGGAGAAATTCGAGCCAACCTCCCAAACTCACCACAAGGAAGAGGCTAAGGCTAGAATCCAGACAGATGCAAAAGACAGAAAGGCATTGTGTGACAAATTGGAGGTCTGTATTGATCCACTTAACACCGAGAACAACCAAGAGGGCCTTGTGAATATTGTGACTGGACAAGTATTGACACATTCTTCGGTGAATGTTGACAATGCTCCTGAACTCGGAGAACAACAGATGGAGGAATTTGAAAGGGGTTTGCCAGATAACTTCCATGAAACCATTCACAGGCGTGTAACAACAATGGCAATCTCTCAGAAGCATATCAAAGTAAATGACATGAAGATGTTTGACACAGAGATGATATATGCCAGAGCTATGGCTCTACAGTGCAGTCTACGAAACTATGATACCAAGAATTTGATGGCACATGAACTGTCTCCCAGACCCTTATCAATGTTTGATGATAGTGGAGCCATGAAGGTGGCCAAAACCAAGTATGTCCTCAAGAATGATCTGAAAGTGGAAGTAGCACGGAGACATGCAGCAGTTGATGCTTCATTCTTGGACGGATGTGCAGTGCTGTGGGTCGTGCCATGGCCAACAGGTGGAATTGTTCAGGACTTTCTGGACAATTCCGACGTCACATCAAAGGTTATCTGGAATCCAGTGATGTGTACCTAGTATTCGATAGATACACAGCTGGTAGCATCAAGGAGTCAACCAGAAAGGAGAGAGATCAAGGGGCCAGTCGTGTGTACACGCTACGTCCTCCAGCCAGACTACCAGCACAGAAGGTAGTTCTTACTGTGAGCAGTAACAAGACACAGTTGGTCGACTTGATCCTGGCAGATCTTGAAGCCCACAAGGATGTGTTGAATGGGAAACTCGTTGTCACAGGTAACGATCCTGTACCTATTCAGATCTATCAAGGTGTGGTGTCTAAGATGGAGGGAATGGTCATCATACACGAAGAAGCTGATACAATGATCAGTCAACAAGTGGCTTATGTGGGTGCCACCAACGTCCTCGTAGTAGCTGACGACACAGATATCTTTGTACTCCTGTGTCACTTTGTGTTCCGCGGCGATATCACTGGGCATGTTATTATGATATCCCCGATCCTGGGTAGGACAGTTATTGACATCAATGCTAGCGTAGACAAGAACCCTGCTATCATGGGTGATATGTTGGCTGCACGTGGTATCACTGGCTGTGATACAGTTGCAACCTATCATGGTATTGGCAAAGGGGTGGCACTGAAAATCCTAAGATCCAGTGGTTTCTCTCTGTCCAAGGTTGGTGACATAACCAGTAGTACAAGATGCGCTTGGACAGTCAACACCCTTTGTTCTGTCTTGCTATGGTCATCCGGAATCGGCATCTCTGACGGATGCTCGCCAGAAGATATGGTCTAGGAGGGTCTCACGTAGTCTCGGTGCAGCACCAAAGCTGAAAACCCTGCCACCTACAAATGAAGCGTTTGTGGAAAACGTAGCCAGGGCACATCTCCAGGTAGCCATCTGGAAGCAGGCCCTACAACGGAACCCGCCAAATATGGATCCTCTCACCCATGGATAGACGCGACGTGATGGATCCACATCTCTGACTCCCACTACCGTTGCTGATGGTGTAATTCTTGCTCCAGATGACATACTGAAGATGATCAAGTGCTCTTGTGGCAGTACTACGCCATGCAAATCTAAGCGATGTGGATGCCACAATGCCAACATGGCATGTACTTCATTCTGCGCCTGCCAAGGTGGTGATGGTTGCTTCAATGAGAAGACCATGGAACGGATCCAAGCAGATGATGGATCAGATGATGATGATGCGAATGATGATGACTGATGATCTTTAATCTGGTGATTGACTGTTTGATAATTCTGACATTTGTTCATTGTGTGTGTGTAAAGTGTGCATTAAAGAGATTGGAATATTGATATACAACTTATTGAGTCCTCGCAAGTTGAACACAATATCATGATTGTGGAAAATAACATAAAAATACCAAAATTATTTACAGGATTTATTTTATGCCAAAAATGTTCATTAAGAAAAAACATTTATGTTTCTGGCATATTTGAATGCTAAACTTTACAAATTTTAAGCCGATTTGTCCATATTCGCTCAATTCTAAAATTACCCCCTTCGCCATTGATGACCCAATATGTCGCAATGAATGTGATTTATGATTGAGATCTGTATATTATTCATCAATATAATTGACCTGCAGTAGATTTAGGCAGTTTTAAATATTGAAATATTGATTTAGAGCGCATGTGTAGATGATTTCAAGTACAATTTTTTCAATGATAAACAAAAACAAAGGTCACATGTCAGCCATCTTGAATTTCAAGATGGCCGCCAAAGACTCAAAATTGAAAATTGTCCCATGGCATTTGTTGACCCCAACAACATATATTTATACACAAAAATCACGTTTCTATGTCATTTAGAGACTGAGATATCGAAATTTGGGTATTTTGTGACCCCATGAAATCTTGGGTAACGGTGCCCAACTTCAAACGTGAATATTTCAAATTGCTCAATGGTGAGAACTTCACATCAACCTGGATAGCATTACAGAGACCCTATACATTGATAATCAGCAGAGAAAAAACTTTATCAGTGAATTTTGGGTTAGGGCAAAAATAGCCATCTCACAGCCGGACTAATAAGGAAGGTTAGAGATAGGTCGGTAGCTGGATTAGTCGTCGGTGGAAAGACCTGAGCGTTTTAGAAGAGGCGTGATGACAGCGTGTTTCATGCTTGCCGGAACAGTGGATGATTCGTAAGATAGGTTGATGATACTCCTGAGAATCGGCGCCAAAATGGAGGTATTAGCTTTCAGGATAGCGGAAGGCAGTGGATCGATATTGGACGTCTTTATCTTGCCATTTTGAATAAGTGACGTTACTTCTTCGAGCGAAGCCGGCTGAAACGCCAGCAGTGGCGACAAAATAACACGTGCATGCGCGATATAGACGTTCGCTGATGGCATCGGGATATTATATATATAAATATATATATATATATTATATATATAAATATAAAATGAGTGCGTGTGCGTGTGTGTCTGTACATATGTATACGCGTATATGTGCTTGATTCATAGCGCGACAAATTGCACTTTGTCACGCTATGAATCAAGCAGTCAGTCATTGGTCCTCACACCACCTCCGAATGGAAATTTCTTGATATATGGCGCTTTGTAAATGTTCTTCTTCTTCTTCTTCTTCTTATTATTATTATTATCAGTTCGCCACCCTCCAAATTTTCCGGGATTGCGGGCCATGGCTCAATTACCCCCCCCCCCCTCCCCCACCGACTGCGCCACTGTCGCCAGCGTCATGACGATGCGTTTCGTACTTAGGCGGTATTAGCCGAGTTTCTAAGTTCCTGAAAATGATGCCCCTGGACGCGTGCACTCTGCAGGCATGCTTTGTGATAGGGTAACCTGGGGCAAAACGGCCCCTGGGGGTAATACGGCCCCCCTGTCTTATCTGCCAAACGAGTGAACACAAACTAACGTTGAATAGTGGAACATGATACTGCTACCTAGCGAATACTCTTAGCGACTGCAAGGCTAAACGCTACCAAAAGTAAGTTCACAAACGTTTTGTAAAGGTTTGCATACCCAGTGATCTAATAATTACTCTTCGGTCAAATCGATCCTAACATGTTCACCGTGTGATGGTAAGCCAGCGACTGGTACTAATGCACTCACATCTATACACGTTTTCAATGACTTTCATCGAAATGGGAGCGATATTAAAAGATTACATGTGAAGGTGAAAAAGGTGTGTATGGGGTAAGACGGCCCTGTTAGAACGGGGCAAACCGGTCCCGGGAGCCGTCTTGTCCCGCCATGCAGTACGAATATGGTATGTAAACGCAATATAGCTGTGATGTATTTATAGCATACACAATATTTTAAATAAAAAGTGCAAGAAAGTCGACGAAAGCAGCGATGAAGAGGAATGGCCTTGTTTTGGTGTGCCGAGAACCATTCAGTTGCAGTCGGTCTGGGTTCAATTCCAAGAATGCAAGTATTTGGCTCAGAGTGAGTGCACACCAGGGCTCCCGTATTTCGTGTGTCCCAACCGCGAGTCAGAGTGTGATTAGATAGTAGAGTGTCTGCATGCCATTCGTTAATATAATATGTTTATGATTTTTTCCCATTGGAGGCCATATTTTTTTCGATTATAAAGAAACTGTAACAGAGAAATATTATGTTATGCTCATCGCATTTCGCCAAAATCACATACCTCTAGCTCTTTTGAAATGCAAGCATGTGCGTTGCCCGTCAATATTGATCAAATTTACCACGTATTTCTGCATCCGCAGGGTCGTATATAAAAAGGTTAAAATCGCTATGGTAATTAAAGACTGTCTAACATGCGTCATTACATTGCAGATACATCGTAGCAATTAATATACTGGTGTGTCTGCTTTATTGTACTCATTTCACTTCATAATGGCTATTCAAAATGTTAAGTAACACAATTCTTTTGGCTAGGCCTAACACTTTCACATGAGTCAGACCAGGAAGTCTAAATCTCTTTTGATCCCTCGTCGTAATCGGTCAATGGGGTGCAACCATGTCACGGTGCCCGACACATTTCTCGCATCTAGGAGAAACTTGGCAGGAAATCAAAGAATAGCTAGTAAGGTCGTCGGACGGACGACACCTGCAATTCGCTACTGGCATCACTTGGCTCAATACTATTTCCAAACATATTTTGGTGACAGTTACTTATTTATTCCAATATGTGATTAAATAAACTTATTATGGGCAAGTGGAAATTACAGACGATCGAGGGAGCACACTGTCCCTGTCGTCGCGTGTCTACACTGCGCTACCGATGTGATGCTCTGTTGGGGTGAAGTAATTCCGCTGTGACACGTCGCAAATAATCAGCGGGCCTTGTCGCCAGCCAGCTATGACGGATATAGCCACACTCTCGATCTGTTTCTCGTCCGACACTTGTTTATAAAATATGGCTGCTTAGAAGTGTTCGTGATTGTCATTGTAACAACTGGCTGCGGGAAACAATGGGCTTCACTACCACCGACATACTGAACTGGTCCTATGTGGCGTCTTCGTCGTCAACAATCTGCATCCCAAACCGAAAAAGAAAGAAGTCTCAATCGCCACACGGAAGATCGTCGACCATCTTGAAGTATTGCATGCATGTGGTGGTGAACCGTCTCATATGCTTTTTTGGCCCGAAAATGGTGATAACTGCAAAAAAATTATTATTATCTAGCAGCTTATAAAGTATCGTATAGTTTATTTTTATAAGTTGTTCGATAATAAATAGTTTCAATGATATCTAATAGAGCGATCGTCTCATCTTTGATAATTTTAATTTTCGTTGGGAGTACCTGAACGCACTATCTATGCATACATTTTCGTAAATGATCTATTTAAAGGCTATTTTGGGTAAAATAGCGCAGTTGTAATAACATGTGTGCACAAATTATTATTATTATATATATATATATATATATATATATATATATATATATATATATATATATATATATATATATATATATATATATATATATATATATATATATTACGCATGGTTATATCAGCGTTCGGCGTGTTTATAAACACGATCCGTTTGAAAGAGTGTGGTGTGAATAGATGCGGCCGGCCGAAACATGAGACAACTTGCTGCGCCGATCGAAGCGACATCGGTCGCTGGCGCTCCAGTACATGTTGCGTAATTTTGTACCGGGCGACGGTCATGGGGCGTGGCAGAGACTGGCTGTCCACGCACGTGTGACTGTCAGTCGAACGATCATGAGATGTGCCGATTTAATGTTCCGGGGAGCAAGTTTTCGAAAAGGCATCGATTGACGGCTTGTCTCTCCGACTGGATTACCCGGACGTGAACCAGCACCATGACATTTAAGGTGGGTAAAGGCGGTGCAGAACTACATACTCTTTAAGGTGTATACCTAGCCAATACACAGCTAAGAAGGTCCACTTGGCTCTATGCTCTTTAATTAATTGCAGAACTTGTTTGACAGATAGAGATTATATTTTAGTTCTAATATCTACAATGTTAAGACCTCCGTCAGCAAATGTGTTGAATAGTGATTCCGATAGTAAAAGAATACAGAATCACGTGCCGTTATCCGGCGGATAGCGTTACATCCGGGTAGGAAGGCTTAATCGGGCGACGTGAATACGGCTCCTTGTTTATTTATAGCTCTTTCCTTCTATATCCCACTCACATTACCTCCGTCTTAAACAAGCGTACTCTCAATCCCTGTTTGCTGAAAATATCTTTTCACTCAATCAACTGTTATTGGAGATTTGCTTCCCCATCCTCTACCACTGCCAGTGCAATAGTTTTTGGAGTACGATTTTTATACAAATCGTTTTGCTTATCAGTTCCACAACAGCGATAAACAACAATGGGCTCAAGGCGCTCCCCTGTGTCAGGCCAACATTTACTTTGGACTCTCCTGACACTCCCGGTCCAAACAGCTCCCTGATCTTCGTGTCCCCTCCACCAATCTGACCCCCCGGGACATTTAACCACATCAGTGTTCCCATTGTCATTTCTCTTGAGATTGTGGCATAGGCCTTTTCCAGGTCTATGAATCTAATTGCCATATCCTCCTGTCCTTCCAGTTTCTTCTCAACTAGCTAACTCAGGGCAAAAATCCCACCCGTTGTACCTCTTCCTTTTCTAATCTCCAGCTGTTCTTCAACGATTCCCCTTACACTACTGCTCTTATTCTGCCATCCACGATTCTTTCCAGAAACTTCAACACATGCCTTAGCAACGTAGTGCTTCTATTTTTCGTGGGCCATGCACATCTCCGTTTCGTTTCTATATTCAGACTATCAGCCCCAGTATGCATTCCTCTGTGAACTTCCCCTCTCTCTTGCAGGTGTTCAGCAATTTGTTTCGTCGATCATATTCCAACTCGCTCAGCCACCGCCAGCATCTCTACTCGCACTTCATCAATGCCTGTTTATCTTTCCGACTAGGCCTACACGATAAACAGTAAGAATGGCTCAGGCTGTGACCAGTTTCACAAAGCTTGCATTACCTCCCACCACTGTTAACCATTTACTGCGAAACATGTCCCTTGGGAAGATGTAATTTTTTTTATTTTCAACCACAACAGTTATGAATTACACATCACAGTATTGGTGGAAAGGGATATGTTTCAACATACACACCCATACACGCTAGCACACACGCACGCACGCACGCACACACACATACATAGAATACCACTTTGATTGTTATTTAAATTTATTTTCAACCACAACAGTTATGAATTACACATCACAGTATTGGTGGAAAGGGATATATTTCAACATACACACGCATACACGCACGCACGAACGCACGCACGCACACACACACACACACACACACACACACAGAATACCATTGGAATAATTATTTAAACCGTTCCTTTTGCATTTTAGCAAATAGATGAAAGAAATATATAATAATAAATTAGTGGCGTTGCAATCCCACATCGTTCTGATGCGCAATGTCTCTTTGTCTGTCTCCATGCTAATTTACCTCTCTTCCTTTAAACATACTAAACATTTTCTCTCTCCCTTCCTCCCTGCCTAGCCGCTCCTCTGCCCCTGCCCCTGCCCCTGCCCCTGCCCCTGCCCCTGCCGCTGCCCCTGCCCCTGCCCCTGCCCCTGCCCCTGCCCCTGCCCCTGCCCCTGCCCCTGCCCCTGCCCCTGCCCCTGCCCCTGCCCCTGCCCCTGCCCCTGCCCCTGCCCCTGCCCCTGCCCCTGCCCCTGCCCCTGCCCCTGCCCCTGCCCCTGCCCCTGCCCCTGCCCCTGCCCCTGCCCCTGCCCCTGCCCCTGCCCCTGCCCCTGCCTCTGCCTCACTTTCTTTAATATCTACTATTTCCCTTATCACTTTCCCTCTACACCCCTCTTCCCCCATATTTTCATCCACCAATCCTTTTCACACCTCTCATCGTTCTAATTAAGCCGCAATTCAGTACGGTCATGGGTATTTGCACATTCGACAAGAAGAGTGAAACTACTTGTGTAAGGCAACCGGGTTTTGTCCGTCGGTAATACCTGACATGTTTCATTGTCAATTAGCACAGACAATGCAAAGCTTCACTGCCGTGGACATTCTTAGCCTGACGTGCAGCCTCCGACAATGGTATGTTCTTGGTCCCGCACAAGAACGCACACATTGACAACGTATGATTAGTAACCTGTGTCGCGTTGCACCTGAGAGTTGATACAAACAAATGACTTAAGCGTTCGATCGAAAGCATGGATTCGTCGGAAGTGCAGCTGTATTCGAAATGCAGTTCTTCTGGTTTTCAGTACAAGACCAACTTTGACGTGTTTATGGATGGTTCGTGTTGGGTCGGGTGCAGCGTATGATATGGTATCCAGCAAACGATACGCATTTGACGCTTTGACAGTTGTTCTCGAATGAGCTGCACATGTTGCAGTTTGGGAGTCGTCAAACATTGGGATATACAACCAGACGCCAAAAAAGAGAACGACGACTGCTACAGACAATTGCTTTAAGGTAGGTAGACTATGTGTGTAATGTTGTTATTGTATTTAGAACGGCAATATGCAACTGTGGGTAGAACATCACATATATTGCCATGTGGTACAGTGTCGACATTCTATATTGCTAACTTGCATAGTCAAACCAGCACGCATACTTAAGATTAAAAATGTTATCATTATGCATAAATGTTAGCGTCACTCTACTGTGAATATAATTACGCAGATAACCCATTTCTCGTTAATCAAAGCATTACTTGGGAACATATTTAATATGTAATGAATAGATGCACTTGCTGATTTGCGTCGATATAAATCGTAGGTAAGCATTTTATTTATTAATTATATAAAATAACAAATAACTAATAGGTTTTAATCCACCTCGGTTTATTATCTTAAATTATGAATTCTCATATACAAATGCGAGTTATATTATTCACTGTATGATGTACTGTATTATGTATCTGCGTTTAAAAATAATGCCTTATTTAATTTTATGAAGGAGAAAACGTCGGCAATGTGTGCGCCATATTGTTGCCCAACTTCCGCTACAGAACCATGAATGTACATAAGTCAACATTAATAATTATATTTATGCATGTTAACATGTTTGATGTATCATATGATATAGTATGCCATATAAGCCAAGTTATAAAGTAATGCTGCAACATAAATAACGTCAGATGTATCAGCTTACGTGTCTTACAAGTTGACACCACAATTTCACCAGCTAAGGCTCGACATGGGTTTATAAGCAAACAAAATGGCTACCTCCATTGCAACTGAGTGTTCCGACCGCACGTGGCGGAAGGGGTTACCAGTGACGCTCATCCTATGGAGGTCACAACCGATCTGGCGAATCGGGGTTTGGGCTAGGTAATTTCCCTCCCATAGGAACACTTCCGGCGGAAGTCGGTCAGTTGTGAGGGAGTAAGGATTGTGACCAACCGTGCCAGGGAACGTTATGAGGAGCAACCGATGAGGTATCTCTGGCCGAACTAGTTACATTAGATTGTACTACAGGCTATGTACACAGTGTCTCCCACTTCCTCATTCCCTCTTTTTTGTCTTTTTCAAAGTTTTTCTTTTAAACAGTAAATGTGTGACATTTACATTGACTGTTATTTTTAAGGTATTAAGAAAAATATTAATTTAATTAAATTCAAGGCTTTTAATGTTTAACTCTAAAACACATTTTGTTTTGTTTTAATCGTACACAACATCTCAACTTCACGATAAGCTTTAGTTAATTTGTTGCACGTACGTAAATAGTAAATAGCTAAGATACAATAATTGTTACTATTTACATATACTACTACATCTTTAATCGTCACTAAATAAATAAATCGAACTATAATATATTAATAATAATACATTCAATGTATTAATAAATAATTGCGATCACTCAATGTTAAGATACTTGTTAACATTTGGTTACGTTTATTTATACATGTATATGTTATCTAGTATAACCTTTGGTTATAATATTTTCAATGAGATATTCATTAATGTTAAATTAATATTTATTTACTTTCATACGTGTGCACAACACGTGACAAAGTACCTGCATTGATCAGTAAAACAACTAACACTATGACACATAACGAAAATATCGAAGATATTTTATACCTACATATTTTCATTTTCATTATAAAAGAAGAAGAATTTGTTTTTATTTGACCATTATTTCAAAACAATATTAAAAAAATACTTAGAACAATGCAAACATAAAAATACTGTTTTATCACTAAAGCCCTGTCAAGTGTTTCTCTAAATCATTTTGTTCACTTGCATAGTTTAGGGTAATGTCGGTTCAGTGTTGTGTGTGGCAGGTTCATACCCTGCTGGTGTTCCTTATGCAAACACTACATGTTGTGTGCACACACATTGATTCCATTTAATAAGTTTAGCTGGTTTTGTGGTATTTTAGAAATGCAATGAACTACTTGTATACATAAGCAGGAATATCAATTGTTTCTTTGTAAATGTTGTGTATCTTGATTGCCAAACAAACAGCGATTAATATCCAACTCACACAAGTACAACGTAAGACCTACATGTGGGCTGTAGAAGAAGGCAGATAACATATTTCTCGCTGGCAGCATCATATGGCCAGCGTCAGAGTTCTGCCAGGTTATCAAGTTACACAACAATCATAACTCTTGTAAAGGTTAGCGTAGAATATGTTGAGGACTGCAGTAGCCATATCAAAGTATGGTAGTTACAAGAAGTCAAGGATGTAAGTAAAGCCCATATCCCAGTGGTGGACCATGTGCTGAAGAAACCTCATGTTTCAGACTGCTGCTATAAGAAAAATGGAGACTTCAATCCGACATATCATGATTGGCTGGGGGGGGGAGAGAGAGATAGAGAGAGATAGAGAGAGACAGAGAGAGAGAGAGAGAGAGAGAGAGAGAGAGAGAGAGAGGTGGTGTCCACAACAGAAGAGAGTAAAGTGGGTGAGAGTGGCTGATGAGAGTGAGAGAGAGAGAGAGAGAGAAACAGAGAGAGAGACAGACAGACAGACAGACAGACAGACAGAGACAGCGAGAGAGAGAGACAGAGACATACAAAAAGAGAGAGAGACAGAGAGAGAGAAAGAAAGAGAAAAAGAGAGAGATAGAGAGAGAATGAGAGATCGAAAGAAAGACAGGATAGTGTACATGTCTGAATAGTTACAGTGAACGTGGCTGAAGAGAGAGAGGGAGAGAGATGAAGAGTGAGAGAGCCAGATAATGAGGTAGAGAGATAGGTACCGGTAGGGAATGAATGTTGGTGAAGAGAAAGAGTTGAAGAATGTACCTGAAAAGAAATAGATGGTGAACACATCTAAAGTGAAAGATGTTGTGAACGTGACAGTGATTGCACAGATTACGAATATGGATTGTATTAACTTGGCTTAAACCATCTGCTGACAAATTAGTGAACCCGTGCATATGCTCAAAACTGTTAGTATGTATCGTTTTCTCAGTGTGTATGTACACTGCTTTGTGCTACTAAGGCTTTATAACAGTGTGGCACTGTTGTATGCATTAATTAATCTTCTTTTGTATCTATAAAGTACTTAACTTACCATTTATGAAATGTTTTGACAATTATGTTCCATTCAATTTCAATCTTTCTTCCAAGGGAATGGAAATATTTGTGTAAATAGCATTCAACATTCACAGCGGAGTTTAGAGAATAAATATAAAACTACATGGTAATATGTTACTGTTGATCTAATTTCTTAGTTACTCTATGTTACATATAAATAACAAATATCCATATAAATGAAACCATGATCATGCATTCTTAAATCCCCTCCACCTTTATATGTAACTCACCTGTGTATAATTCTAACTTCACTACACCCGCCAACTCTTCTAGCTGTTCAGATATGCATTTATTTATGGGATCTAGACTGCTTTGGGAATGAACGTAACATAGCAACAAGATGTCATGTTTATGAAATAGTCGTTTGTATGGGTTCAACACACGTTAATGTTGTACTTTTACACACTAACGTATATTACTACAGTCACTACTCAACCGCTGGGACACATTGCACACAGATGGTATATAGTTCGTAATAGGTACATTAGGTGTTACATGGTTATAACAGCATTCTAAGTACAGTGAAATGCGTGCACATCCATGGTATGAAGCAGCCACCACACATATTTTAGACACATGTCAAAAGTTCAAAAGAGAAGAAGGGAGAGAGAGGGAGTGAGAGACAATCCCTGAAAGCAGATAACCAGCATCAATAGATAAGGAATACAACTTAAGTTGACCACAAGTTAAAATGTAATAATTAAGTTAACACATTGAATTTTATTATTATATTTGCATGGAAAACAAGTTTTATTTGGATGTAGATGTTGGGTTGTTAACGATTAATACATAAACACATATCAAACTGTTAATTTTATGATCTCAGTCCATAACAATAAATATAAACAGACAATGTGCTCACATGTGACATGCATAAAACACTGGACATAGCTTATCAACATACACTATTGTTGCTACCATCTTGTCACATCAACTGCAGTAAGCAATGAATGACCTGTGGCAGGTCATATTATCTAGGGTTGACATGATAACTCAATAAAAGAAATGTTTTGAAGTTTGCTGTGCAAAGAGTGGACAAACAATTTGTAACCAGTCACAAAAATAGTCATCTATTTCAGTCGACAGTTCAGAAGAATACAGACATGTCTTCAAAATAAAGACACCCCAACAAAATCAAGATAACCCACCAGAATATAGACAGCCCACCAGAATACAGATGACCCACCAGAATAAAGATAGCCCACCAAAATATACAGCCCACCAGAACAAAGATAGCCTAATCAGGGAGTAAACCTTCAACATGCATGTCGTAGTCATAAGGAGAAAATAGTAAATGAAAAAAACCTAGGAGCTGGTAACCTCCCTAGTACTAGGACTATCAAATGTTAAAGAATTAATCATTTCAAAGAATGGTTGTAGCATGAAGCCCATTACACAAAAATATAATGGGACAATATATATATTTTGCATTCAGACTTCAACGTTACTTAACAACATGAGAGATGTGCAACTAATCAACAGAACTAATCAGGAATAGGAATATATTATACATATACCAGTTTTGTGACAGCCATGGAAATGTGTGCAAACATAGTTAATCACCATGGCAATATGTCAGCATAGCAGACATTGCATAGCAAGACTTGATAGAAGTGGGCCCAGCATCGATGACCACATCACCATGACAACAGGTCAGAGTTGTCATCCTGTTAGAACCTACCCCACATTGACACTGTTTATGCCTGCAACACACTGACAAATGTTAATGCATGCAACACAGTGACACTGTTAGAGCTTGCAACACACTGATAATGTGACAGCCTGCAACACAGTTACAAATGTTAATGCATGCAATACACTGACACTGTTAGAGCTTGCAACACACTGATATTGTGACAGCCTGCAACACACTTAAAAATGTTAATGCACGCAATACACTGACACTGTTAGAGCTTGCAACACACTGATATTGTGACAGCCTGCAACACACTTACAAATGTTAATGCGTGCAACACACTGACATTGTGAGAGCTTGCAACACACTTACAAATGTTAATGCGAGCAACACATTGACACTGTTTGAGCTTGCAACACACTGACATTGTGACAGCCTGCAACACACTTATAAATGTTAATGCGTGCAACACACCGACATTGTGAGAGCTTGCAACACACTGACAAATGTTAATGCATGCAACACACTGACACTGTTAGAGCTTCCAACACACTGGCATTGTGACAGCCTGCAAAACACTGACATTTTTAAAGCGTCAACATGCTGACATTGTTTGAGCCTGTAACACTGACACATAGAGCCTACATGACACTGACACTGTTAGAGCCTGAAACACATTGACACCTTCATTGCCTGTAACACACAGACTCCTCTAAGACAGTGGTAGGTGCTACTGGGGAGCCACAGTTAGAAATTTACCAGGTAGCTGAATCTGTACTTCACCACAAGCAAGTTATTCCAGAAAAAAAAACCATAATGCAAACAACTGATCATGTCTACGTTTACTTGTGTGTTTGTTTGTGTATTAATTTACATGTGTGTACATGTACTTGCCTTATGTGCTTATGTGTGTATGTATGTGTACATGTCTATGTGCTGTGTGTGTTTGTGTACATGTGTGTGCCTGCATGCCTTCATGTGTGTAAGCACATGCATGTGTTTGTTAATAACTGAGAATATCCTTCTGAATACATCCATCACTTATGCTATGACATTTATAAAAACAGTTTCCTCACAATAATATTTCTAGTGTCATAAAATAAAAGTGGAGGTAAAATGGGAAAACAAAATTATGATGGAAGTAATGTGCTTTTAGAGCTCTCACACAGGATGATAAAGAGCTGGTAAGAGCTGCCAACTGACCGGTGACGTTGCCAGTTGCTCAGCTGACACAAACAAGGAACAGACTTATAATACCGAAAACGTCATGATATTTTAAAATACACTGGAATTAATTATAATGTATGTGCCAGGAAATTATAAACAATGCACTGACAATGGCTAGATCATTACTGCCACTAGGATCAGTCATATATGAGCTATATCATGTATGCTCATTTTCACCACCAAGGTCACTAAAACTCACATTTGGGATTGGTCAAAAGAGAATACATTAGCAAGCTGATCAGAATCTGTTTCCTTTAGTATTGTGTTTTGTAGATTAATTGGCACAAGAACATTATTCTGTCATTAGATGAGTAACAATATATCTAGAAAGTTGATCACCATAGCAACATTCTATCATGCAATGTGTAATGCCATTGACATCTCTGTAGTTGTCATAGTCAGTGGCTGTCTGTCTGTCTGTCTGTCTGTCTGTCTGTCTGTATGGCAGGCAGGCAGGCAGGCAGGCAGGCAGGCAGGCAGGCAGGCAGGCAGGCAGGCAGGCAGGCAGGCAGGCAGGCAGGCAGGCAGGCAGGCAGGCAGGCAGGCAGGCAGGCAGGCAGGCAGGCAGGCAGGCAGGCAGGCAGGCAGGCAGGCAGGCAGGCAGGCAGGCAGGCAGGCAGGCAGGCAGGCAGGCAGGCAGGCAGGCAGGCAGGCAGGCAGGCAGGCAGGCAGGCAGGCAGGCAGGCAGGCAGGCAGGCAGGCAGGCAGGCAGGCAGGCAGGCAGGCAGGCAGGCAGGCAGGCAGGCAGGCAGGCAGGCAGACAGGCAGACAGGCAGACAGAGAGACAGAGACAGAGACAGAGACAGAGACAGAGACAGAGACAGAGACAGAGACAGAGACAGAGACAGAGACAGAGACAGAGACAGAGACAGAGACAGAGACAGCGACAGCGACAGAGACAGCGACAGCGACAGAGACAGAGACAGAGACAGAGACAGAGACAGAGACAGAGACAGAGACAGAGACAGAGACAGAGACAGAGACAGAGACAGAGACAGAGACAGAGACAGAGACAGACATATATATATAGAGAGAGAGAGAGAGACATACAGAGAGAGAGAGAGAGAGAGAGAGACAGACAGACAGACAGACAGACAGACAGACAGACATACAGACAGACAGACAGAGAGACAGACAGACAGACAGAGACTGAGACAGAGACAGGGAGAGAGATGCAGAGAGAGAGAGAGAGAGAGAAAGAGAGAGAGACAGGGAGAGACAGGCAGACAGAAACAGAGATAGAGAGAAAGATAGAGAGAGACAGAGAGACTAGTCTGTTGCCAGCTCTCCATGGGTTCTCTGTTCACCCTGAGCACCACTTGTTTCTTCGCCTCTCAGTGGAGGAACTGAAGCACTGTCTGAGACTCCTCCTATTCTACACTCCCTGTGCCAAACACCTCAGCCTCACCAACACTCACTCTCATCACACCTATCTGTTATGTACAACAACTCTAACTTAGGATGGAACTATCGATTACATACAACTATATTCATATAGGACAAACCTATCGATTACATACAACAACATTCAGGACAGACATGTCTGCTGCATACAAGAAAA
>OZ024863.1:5543014-5668014 GCA_964017155.1 Oasisia sp. SBJ-2009
TAGCCCACAGTTGTATTACACCAACCCGTCATTAATAAATGGAAAGAGAATGTATAACTCAAAATCTTGACCTGCTGGGATAAATATGACTTCCGAATTGGAACCAGCATATTGGATTTAATCTAAATTGATTCCGCTAGCAAAAGTTGTGGTATTGCAAAATAGAAGAAATCGACGAAATCGACTAAGTACAAGAAACCAACATGAAATCCACGAAAACGACTAAGTCCTACGAGAAATGTGTACGTTATTACATTATCAGGCGAAAGTTATTACATTATCAGGCAAGAGGAGTGTATTACATTATCGGTTGAAAATTATTACATTATCGGTTAGCAAGTTTATTACATTATCGGTTGATGTTATTACATTATAGGGTGGTTATTACATTATCGGTTGATTTTATTACATTATCGGGTAGTTATTACATTACCGGGCGATTATTACATTATCGGTTGTAACAACGTTCGCAATTTCTCGGTCGTCGGATATTGACCTCGGAAGACAAGACGGGGGCGCTGCATTGGAGGAGAGGGGGGGGGGTGGTGGTAGTGTTTTGATACCTGTTCGCGGCGACGTTCACAACTGAAGAATGTTCATGGCGGAACGTATATATATATATATATATATATATATATATATATATATATATATATATATATATATAATTATATATATATATATATATATATATATATATATATATATATATATATATATATATATATAATTATATATATAAAATATATATATATATATATATATATATCCATATGTGGCATATTTAGGCGCACTTCACCATCGAAGCGTATAGGAGATACGTTATTCTAATGAAAACATTGCGAGGCACAATTGCGACGATCTATCCATCAACACACCCTAGATATGTGGCGTCTTCGTCGTCAACAATCTGCATCCCAAACCGAAAAAGAAAGAATTCTCAATCGCCACACGGAAGATCGTCGACCATCTTGAAGTATGTTTTATTACCTAACAAAATGATACATCGAATGACGAAAAAGACACCATCGACAATCAACCAGTCATTTGGATTAGATATGATACATATCTGGTTAAAATAACTGACAGTTGAAGACGGCTGACCTGCAGCGGATCCATTTCGCCTTACATTACATCTTACATACATCTTACGCCCTTCTCGTTGTCTCGTTGTTGGGCGGAAACCGCAATCACGTGACCTCTAATTGTGCGAATCCGCAGTTGCGCAATGCGCAACTTCCTGGTAAAGCAATGAACGTTTGCGC
The DNA here is from genome assembly GCA_964017155.1 of Oasisia sp. SBJ-2009. Classification (NCBI taxonomy): domain Eukaryota; kingdom Metazoa; phylum Annelida; class Polychaeta; order Sabellida; family Siboglinidae; genus Oasisia; species Oasisia sp. SBJ-2009. Next base: position 5,544,280 of record OZ024863.1, read on the forward strand.
CTGCGCCTATTCTTATATTTCCTGTGCGTGCATGTTCACGAATGCGTTCGCGTATTTCTCTGTGTATTCGTGTTATTTTAAAACACTACTTTTACCCGTGAATGTGGACTTTTGGGACACTATCCGCCAGGGAAAATACAGAAAACAAATTGAGTGTACTTGTTTTATGAGAGAGTGCGCGTGAATGTGCGCGCCCACAAGTGTGTACGTGTGGCAAAACGGCCCCTGGGGGTAATACGGGCCCCCGTCTTTTCTGCCAAACGAGTGAACACAAACTAACGTTGAATAGTGGAACATGATGCTGCTAAGGTAGGGTGGGGTATGGCGCCCACCATAAGCAGGAAACGCTGCATTTGTTTGAATAATTATCCAATCGAATATATGTTAAGTTGCATGCAATCTAAAATATATATCCTACTTTGTGTAAAAGTATTTTACATATATATACAAAACATATTTAAAAATTCTACTTTTTAGAAATAGCTACGAAAAGGGCGTCTTGCCCCATGGGTGGGGCGAAACGCCCATCAGGATGGGGCAAGATGCCTTTCCAAAGGTTGTTGACTATTTACAAGTATGTGAGTTAGTATGGGTGGTATGTGGTGGGTGAGATGTGCTTAGGTGGGTGGGTGTGTATTCTGCCTGCTGTGTATCCGCTTATTTACCATTGACGCAAGCATGCAGTTGAATAAACACCAACACCCATAGTGTTGTGAAATACATTTAAGCAGGCATGCAACAAGTTCATACACAAAACGATCGAACAATCTACATAATTATTAAATGTGTTTTATACGGCGATGACGATACCCAGGCTGCTGATTCCTGTTTTTTTACTTGCTGCGTGCTGTTGATGTTTTTGGCAAAGGATAAACGTTCCTAATAAGGTAGGCATATTACCCCTATTCAAAAACGGCGTCTAGCCCCACGGCTTCTGCACTAGTAAAATAGCTGTATGTTGTATGCAGCTTAACTATCGCACATTTAACTGTTACCAAATGTTAGTCAATATGTATATCCTAAGAGAAGACTAAATGTCATGGTTATTTATGGTAATCCCCGAGTTTTACAATGATGTAGGGAATGACATGTTTTACTATTTTACACGTACAAATCAACTATGTCACATTTTGTACTCACGATTGCAAAATCTTGCTTCTTTTTATGTTTCTTTTCATCCGCTATGTGGCAGCACGGATATACAAAAACCTTAGTGGCGATCTGAGTCGTTGTTATGTAGATAGGACGGGTGGGCGTATCGCCTCGTATAGGCGCCTTACCCCACCCTACCTTACCTAGCAAATACTCATAGCGACCGCAAGGCCAAACGCTACCAAAACTAAGTTCACAAACCTTTTTTAAAGTTTTGCATACCCTACGATCTAATAATCACTCCTTTGTAAAATCGGTGTTAATATGTCCACCGTGTGATGATTAGCCAGCGACTGGTACTAATGCACTCGCATCTATACACGTTTTCAATGACTTACATCGAAATGGGTGCGATATTAAAGGATTACATGTGAAGGTGAAAAAAGTTGGCACTGGTGTGTATGAGGTAAGACGGCCCTGTCAGAACGGGGCAAAACGGTCCCGGGGCCGTCTTGCCCCGCCATGCAGTACGAATATGGTATGTAAACGCAATAAAGCTGTGATGTATTTGTAGCACACACAATATTTTAAATAAAAAGTGCAAGAAAGTCGACGAATGCAGCGATGAAGAGGAATGGCCTTGTTTGGTGTGGGGAGAACCATTTAGTTGCAGTCGGCCACGAAGAGTTCAATGTCAAGAATGCAAGAATTGGGCTCACAGTGAGTGTACACCAGGGCTCCCGTATTTCGTGTGTCCCAACCGCGAGTCAGAGTGTGATTAGATAGTAGAGTGTCTGCATGCCATTCGTTAATATAATATGTTAATGATTTTTTCCCATTGGAGGCCATATTTTGGTCAATTATAAAGAAACTGTACCAGAGAAATGTTATGTTATGCTCATCGCATTTCGCCAAAATCACATACCTCTAGTTCTTTTGAAATGCAAGCATGTGCGTTGCCCGTCAATATTGATCAAATTTACCACGTATTTCTGCATCCGCAGGGTCGTATATAGTCGTATATAAAAAGGTTAAAATTCGCTATGGTAATTAAAGACTGCCTAACATGCGTCATTACATTGCAGATACATCGTAGCAATTAATATACTGGTGTGTCTGCTTTATTGTACTCATTTCACTTCATAATGGCTATTCAAAATGTTAAGTAACACAATTCTTTTGGCTAGGCCTAACACTTTCACATGAGTCAGACCAGGAAGTCTAAACCTCTTCTGACCCCTCGTCGTAGTCGGTCAATGGGGTGCAACCATGTCACGGTGCCCGACACATTTCTCGCATCTAGGAGAAACTTGGCAGGAAATCTAGTAAGGTCGTCGGACGGACGACACCTGCTATTCGCTACTGGTATCACTTGGCTCAATACTATTTCCAAACATATTTTGGTGACAGTTACTTATTTATTCCAGTATGTGATTAAATATACTTATTATGTGCAAGGGGAAATTACAGGCGATCGAGGGAGCACACTGTCCCTGTCGTCGCGTGTCTACACTGCGCTACCGATGTGATGCTCTGTTGGGGTGAAGTAATTCCGCTGTGACACGTCGCAAATAGTCAGCGGGCCTTGTCGCCAGCCAGCTATGACGGATATAGCCACACTCTCGAGCTGTTTCTTGTCCGACAATTGCTTATAAAATATGGCTGCTTAGAAGTGTTCGTGATTGTCATTGTAACAACTGGCTGCGGAAAACAATGGGCTTCACTACCACCGACATACTGAATTGGTCCTATGTGGCGTCTTCGTCGTCAACAATCTGCATCCCAAACCGAAAAAGGAAGAAGTCTCAATCGCCACACGGAAGATCGTCGACCATCTTGAAGTATTGCATGCATGTGGTGTTGAACCGTCTCATATGCGTTTTTGGCCCGAATATGGTGATAACTACCAAAAAAAATATTATTATCTAGCAGCTTATAAAGTATCGTATAGTTTATTTTTATAAGTTGTTCGATAATAAATAGTTTCAATGATATCTAATAGAGCGATCGTCTCATCTTTGATAATTTAAATTTTCGTTGGGAGTACCTGAACGCACCAACTATGCATACATTTTCGTAAATGATCTATTTAAAGGCTATGTTGGGTAAAATAGCGCAGTTGTAATAACATGTGTGCACAAATTATTATTATATATATATATATATATATATATATATATATATATATATATATACATATATATATATACATATATATATATATATATATATATATATATATATATATATATATATATATATATATATATATATATATATATATATATATATATATATATATTACGCATGGTTATATCAGCGTTCGGCGTGTTTGTAAACACGATCCGTTTGAATGAGTGTGGTGTGAATAGGACGCGTAAGTGTGTCACGATACACGGCGAGACTCCGCGCGATTGGAGCTGATTTGGGGACTGGTCATTAGAATAATATTCGATGGATGACAGTTGTAACTTCCGACTGATGAATATTAGGAAAATCAGAACATAAATATCTTGTGTTATACCTTTCTTATCTTAAATGTCCGATTTAATATTGAGTTGACCACAGTATCATAGACATAGCGATTTATGTAGTGCAGATAATAGACACTCCCCATAAATGTTAGCCGTATGTGTTTTTTAACGGATTTTGCATTTTACATAGCTGTACGTTGTGGTTTCGATAAGCACTTATATCTGACAAATTGTCTAAATGCACATAATCATAACACATGTATACGTTTGGTCCAAACAGGTTGTACTGTGCGAAAAATGGCACTTTTCAACATTAGTCAAGATCGCCAAATGCAAGTACTTGCCGATGTTGCCATGGCAACCACCATTATAATCGATTAAAATGCATGATTTCCGTGATCATTCTCACCGGCTAAGTGTTCCACTGCTTTTGCTTGTAATAATCTTTCGGACTGTATAACTGAAATTGTTAGACTGGAACAATTCGATTATTACAACCAAAAACAAAACGAAGTCCTATACTTTAACATGGAGAATATGGACCTTCTGCCCCCAACTGCCCCCAGCCTCGTTTTCGCGCGCGAGACTTACACGCCCTATAGATGCGGCCGGCCGAAACAAGAGACAACTTGCTGCGCCGATCGAAGCGACATCGGTCGCTGGCGCTCCAGTACATGTTGCGTAATTTTGTACCGGGCGACGGTCATGGGGCGTGGCAGAGACTGGCTGTCCACACACGGGTGACTGTCTGTCGAACGATCATGGGATGTGCCGATTTAATGTTGCGGGAAGCAAGTTTTCGAAAAGGCATCGATTGACGGCTTGTCTCTCCGACTAGATTACCCGGACGTGAACCAGCACCATGACATTTAAGGTGGGTAAAGGCGGTGCAGAACTACATACTCTTTAAGGTGTATACCTAGCCAATACACAGCTAAGAAGGTCCACTTGGCTCTATGCTCTCTAATTAATTGCAGAACGTGTTTGACAGATAGAGATTATGTTTTAGTTCTAATATATACAATGTTAAGACCTCCGTCAGCAAATGTGTTGAATAGTGATTCCGATAGTAAAAGAATACAGAATCACGTGCCGTTATCCGGCGGATAGCGTTACATCCGGGTAGGAAGGCTTAATCGGGCGACGTGAATACGGCTCCTGGTTTATTTATAGCTCTTTCCTTCTATATCCCACTCACATTACCTCCGTCTTAACCAAGCGTACTCTCAATCCATGTTTGCTGAAAATATATTTCCACTCAATCAACTGTTATTGGAGATTTGCTTCCCCATCCTCTACCACTGCCAGTGCAATCGTTTTTGGAGTACGATTTTTATACAAATCTTTTTGCTTATCAGTTCCACAACAGCGATAAACAACAATGGGCTCAAGGCGCTCCCCTGTGTCAGACCAGCATTTACTTTGGACTCTCCTGACACTCCCGGTCCACACAGCTCCCTGATCTTCGTGTCCCCTCCACCAATCTGACCCCCCCCCCCGCATAGCTTTATCTAGAGATCCGTCCACCCGTCATTTGGACGGGCAATTTCAAATATGGACGGGGGACATTTTTCGAGGACGGGGGACAACCCGTCACAGTGTCACAAGGCCTCGTCCTGGCAGTTTGTATGACGGGTGTCACCGTGTCAGCATTGGAATATAACGTGTTCTGTATCCCCCAGAAACAAATATGTCCAGTACTGTGAAAGATGCCTACCACCAAACTATTCACGCGTACTATAAATATACACTGCAGGCGTAGCGGTAGCGCAGCGTAAGAAGCTCATTTTACGCGCGCGTGTAGGGCGCCTACCCATAGCGGCGGTCCTACACGTGGTTTCATTTGCTGCTAGAGGGGTCAATGCAATGCTTTTGGGGTGTCACACGTCAATAATAATGGGCATGAATTAACTAGTAACGCAAACTTTATAATACAGATTATGCGCATTTTTCAAAGCATCAAAAATTCATATAAATTACATAGACGTTAGGGAGATTACATCAGTAATAAACTATACAAGTGTTATATGCCTATATATTATTAACATTTCGACGTTATGGCGTTCATGCCTGGAGTGACTCCCGGGAATGATCAGATTTAAAACGAGGCCACGTTAACGACGCTCGAATAAACATTGCATATTATCGTCCACGCGATGCCGCCGAAGGCGAAGGGTCGCAAACTAACAATAACCCAGTTTTTTTACGGAAACACAAACGCCAACTCTTACGGCAACACCTTCAACGCCGACGACATCGACTGTCATTGACACATTCACAATAATAGCCGATGTACATCGTGCTGATGACCCCAATGCCATGGCATTGTCAATGAGGCTGCCAACGAGTCGGACGACGTCGTTACTGCTAGCGTGTCACTGTCAGCCGAGAACGTTAGCCCGCCTACGGCCACGCCGGCTAGATTTGACGACACCATTACTGTAATTGTCACTAACATTGGTCGAAAGTACTGTATATACTGACTGCATAATTTACCTAAAATGTGTTTTGTTGGAAGAAGTGAATGAAATTGACTCAAAATGTTAAATTATTTAATAATTGCACTGAAACGTTTTTTTACACACTGCAACATAATATAACTACGTTTTTGGTTGGGTTGTAACGAAAAATGTTGTGTGATTGATTGGATATAGGATAGTAAAAAAAAAAAAAAAGGTCTTCCAAAATAATTGCACACTGCTCCCAAAGTTGTGACGGGCAAAAATTTGATCCTGCATAAAGCCCTGCCCCCCCGGGACATATAACCACATCAGTGTTCCCATTGTCATTTCTCTTGAGATTGTGGCATAGGCCTTTTCCAGGTCTATGAATCTAATTGCCATATCCTCCTGTCCTTCCAGTTTCTTCTCAACTAGCTAACTCAGAGCAAACATCCCATCCGTTGTTCCTCTTCCTTTTCTAATCTCCAGCTGTTCTTCAACGATTCGCCTTACACTACTGCTCTTATTCTGCCATCCACGATTCTTTCCAGAAACTTCAACACATGCCTTAACAACGTAGTGCTTCTATTTTTCGTGGGTCATGCACATCTCCGTTTCGTTTCTATATTCAGACTATCAGCCCCAGTATGCATTCCTCTGTGAACTTCCCCTCTCTCTTGCAGGTGTTCAGCAATTTGTTTCGTCGATCATATTCCAACTCGCTCAGCCACCGCCAGCATCTCTACTCGCACTTCATCAATGCCTGTTTATCTTTCCGACTAGGCCTACACGATAAACAGTAAGAATGGCTCAGGCTGTGACCAGTTTCACAAAGCTTGCATTACCTCCCACCACTGTAAACCATTTACTGCGAAGCATGTCCCTTGGGAAGATGTAATTTTTTTTTCTTCAACCACAACAGTTATGAATTACACATCACAGTATTGGTGGAAAGGGATATGTTTCAACAAAAACACTCATACACGCTAGCACATACGCACGCACGCACGCACGAACGAACGCACGCACGCACGCACACACACACACACACACACACACACACACACACACACACATAGAATACCACTGTGATTGTTATTTAAATTTATTTTCAACCACAACAATTACGAATTACACATCACAGTATTGGTGGAAAGGGATATGTTTCAACACACACACACGCTAGCACGCACGCACGCACACACGCACGCACGCACAGAAGACCATTGTGATAATTATTTAAACCGTTCCTTTTGCATTTTAGCAAATAGATGAAAGAAATATATAATAATAAATGAGTGGCGTTGCAATCCCATATCGTTCTGATGCGCAATGTGTCAGAGTGAACAAGTTGGTTGTTTGTCTCTCTTTGTCTGTCTCCATGCTAATTTACCTCCCTTCCTTTAAACATACTAAACATTTTCTCTCTCCCTTCCTCCCTGCCTAGCCTCTGCCTCTGCCTCTGCCTCTGCCTCTGCCTCTGCCTCTGCCTCTGCCTCTGCCTCTGCCTCTGCCTCTGCCTCTGCCTCTGCCTCTGCCTCTGCCTCTGCCTCACTTTCTTTAATCTCTACTATTTCCCTTATCACTTTCCCTCTACACCCCTCTTCCTCCATATTTTCATCCACCAATCCTTTTCACACCTCTCATCGTTCTAATTAAGCCGCAATTCAGTACGGTCATGGGTATTTGCACATTCGACAAGAAGAATGAAACTACTTGTGTAAGGCAACCGGGTTTTGTCCGTCGGTAGTACCTGACATGGTTCATTGTCAGTTCGCACAGACAATGCAAAGCTTCACTGCCGTGGACATTCTTAGCCTGACGTGCGGCCTCCGACAATGGTATGTTCTTGGTCCCGCGCAAGAACGCCCACATTGACAACGTATGCTCAGTAACCTGTGTCGCGTTGCACCTGAGAGTTGATACAAACAAATGACTTAAGCGTTCGATCGAAAGCATGGATTCGTCGAAGTGCAGTTGTATTCGAAATGCAGTTCTTCTGGTTTTCAGTACAAGACCAACTTTGACGTGTTTATGGATGGTTCGTGTTGGGTCGGGTGCAGCGTATTATATGGTATTCAGCAAACGATACACATTTGACGCTTTGACAGTTGTTCTCGAATGAGCTGCACATGTTGCAGTTTGGGAGTCGTCAAACATTGGGATATACAACCAGACGCCAAAAAAGAGAACGACGACTGCTACAGACAATTGCTTTAAGGTAGGTAGACTATGTGTGTAATGTTGTTATTGTATTTAGAACGGCAATATGCAACTGTGGGTAGAACATCACATATATTGCCATGTGGTACAGTGTCGACATTCTATATTGCTAACTTGCATAGTCAAACCAGCACGCATATTTAAGACTAATTTTTTTTATCATTTTGCATAAATGTTAGCGTCACTCTACTGTGAATATAATTACGCAGATAACCCATTTCTCGTTAATCAAAGCATTACTTGGGAACATATTTAATATGTAATGAATAGATGCACTTCCTGATTTGCGTCGATATAAATCGTAGGTAAGCATTTTATTTATTAATTATATAAAATAACAAATAACTAATAGGTTTTAATCCACCTCGGTTTATTATCTTAAATTATGAATTCTCATATACAAATGCGAGTTATATTATTCACTGTAGGATATACTGTATTATGTATCTGCGTTTAAAAATAATGCCTTATTTAATTTTATGAAGGAGAAAACGTCGGCAATGTGTGCGCCATATTGTTGCCCAACTTCCGCTACAGAACCATGAATCTGCATAAGTCAACATTAATAATTATATTTATGCATGTTAACATGTTTGATGTATCATATGATATAGTATGCCGTATAAGCCAAGTTATAAAGTAATGCTGCAACAGAAATAACGTCAGATGTATCAGCTTACGTGTCTTACTAGTTGACACCACAATTTCACCAGCTAAGGCTCGACATGGGTTTATAAGCAAACAAAATGGCTACCTCCATTGCAACTGAGTGTTCCGACCGCACGTGGCGGAAGGGGTTACCAGTGACGCTCATCCTATGGAGGTCACAACCGATATGGCGAATCGGGGTTTGGGCCAGGTAATTTCCCTCCCATAGGAACACTTCCGGCGGAAGTCGGTCAGTTGTGAGGGAGTAAGGATTGTGACCAACCGTGCCAGGGAACGTTATGAGGAGCAACCGATGAGGCATCTCTGGCCGAACTAGTTACATTAGATTGTACTACAGGCTATGTACACAGTGTCTCCCACTTCCTCATTCCCTCTTTTTTTCTTTTTCAAAGTTTTTCTTTAAAACAGTAAATGTGTGACATTGACTGTTATTTTTAAGGTATTAAGAAAAATATTAATTTAAATTAATTCAAGGCTTTTAATGTTTAACTCTAAAACACATTTTGTTTTGTTTTAATCGTACACAACATCTCAACTTCACGATAAGCTTTAGTTAATTTGTTGCACGTACGTAAATAGTAAATAGCTAAGATACAATCATTGTTACTATTTACATATACTACTACACCTTTAATCGTAACTAAATAAATAAATCGAACTATAATATATTAATAATAATACATTCAATGTATTAATAAATAATTGCGATCATTCAATGTTAAGATACTTGTTAAAATTTGGTTACGTTTATTTATACATGTATATGTTATCTAGTATAACCTTTGGTTATAATCTTTTTAATGAGATATTCATTAATGTTAAATTAATATTTATTTACTTTCATACGTGTACACAACACGTGACAAAGTACCTGCATTGATCAGTAAAACAACTAACACTATGACACATAACGAAAATATCGAAGATATCTTATACCTACATATTTTTATTTTCATTATAAAAGAAGAATTTGTTTTTATTTAACCATTATTTCAAAACAATATTAAAACAATACTTAGAACAATGCAAACATAAAAATACTGTTTTAACACTAAAGCCATATCAAGTGTTTCTCTAAATCATTTTGTTCACTTGCATAGTTTAGAGTAATGTCGGTTCAGTGTTGTGTGTGGCAGGTTCATACCCTGCTGGTGTTCCTTATGCAAACACTACATGTTGTGTGCACACACATTGATTCTATTTAATATGTTTTTTAGTGGGGTTTTTCATTATAAAAGAAGAAGAATTTGTTTTTATTTGACCATTATTTCAAAACAATATTAAAACAATACTTAGAGCAATGCAAACATAAAAATACTGTTTTAACACTAAAGCCATGTCAAGTGTTTCTCTAACTCATTTTGTTCACTTGCATAGTTTAGAGTAATGTCGGTTCAGTGTTGTGTGTGGCAGGTTCATACCCTGCTGGTGTTCCTTATGCAAACACTACATGTTGTGTGCACACACATCGATTCCATTTAATAAGTTTAGCTGGTTTTGTGGTATTTTAGAAATGCAATGAACTACTTGTATACATAAGCAGGAATATCAATTGTTTCTTTGTAAATGTTGTGTATCTTGATTGCCAAACAAACAGCGATTAATATCCAACTCACACAAGTACAACGTAATATCTATATGTTGGCTGTAGAAGAAGGCAGAAAACATGTTTCTCGCTGGCAGCATCATATGGCCAGCGTCAGAGTTCTGCCAGGTTATCAAGTTACACAACAATCATAACTCTTGTAAAGGTTAGCGTAGAATATGTTGAGGACTGCAGTAGCCATATCAAAGTATGGTAGTTACAAGAAGTCAAGGGTGTAAGTAAAGCCCATATCCCAGTGGTGGACCATGTGCTGAAAAAACCTCATGTTTCAGACTGCTGCTATAAGAAAAATGGAGACTTCAATCCGACATATCATGATTGGATGGGGGGAGAGGGAGAGGGAGAGACAGAGAGAGACAGAGAGAGAGAGACAGAGAGAGAGAGAGAGAGGTGGTGTCCACAACAGAAGAGAGTAAAGTGGGTGAGAGTGCCTGATGAGAGTGAGAGAGAGACAGGCAGGCAGGCAGGCAGGCAGGCAGGCAGGCAGGCAGGCAGGCAGGCAGGCAGGCAGGCAGGCAGGCAGGCAGGCAGGCAGGCAGGCAGGCAGGCTGGCTGGCAGGCAGGCAGGCAGGCAGGCAGGTGGTAGGAAAAGTCTGAGAGACAGAGAGAGAGAGAGAGACAGAGACAGAGAGAGAGAAAGAGAGAGACACAGAGACACAGAGAGAGAGAGAGAGAGAGAGAGAGAGAGAGAGAGAGAGAGAGAGAGAGAGAGAGAGAGAGAGAGAGACAGACAGACAGGCAGACAGAGAGACAGACAGACAGAGAGACAGAGGCAGAGGCAGAGACAGAGAGACAGAGACAGAGTGTGTGTGCGTTTGCGTGTGTGTCTGTGGTGATGTGTGTGTGCGTGCGTGTGTGTGTGTTGATGTGTGTGTGCGTGCGTGTGTGTGGTGATGTGTGTGGTGATGTGTGTGTGGTGATGTGTGTGTGTGTGTGTGTGTGTGAATGCGAGCGTGTGTGTGTGGTGGTGGTGATGTGTGTGTGTGTGTGTGCGCGTGTGTGTGAATTCATGTACTGACTGAGACTCGTCAAAACGGAGACACAATCATTCCGAAAGTCTGGCTAGCGCGGGCTTAACGCTGTCAATGGACACAGCTGATTTTTTTAATGGCGCTACACAGTAGATTTTAATTCTATCAACACTGGATCACTCATCGGGTGGCGCCACTTAGGAAACTCCATTTTTTGCATTTTGCTAGTTTTGGACACCGGTTCGATTCCCTTTTGGAGTAGTACCATGTTATAAAACAATGGCTAAGAGGCGCTAAAGTTCGAGTTAGCAATTATGAATGGAATGTTTTGGTGAATCATAGTCACTGCCTATAGTCTTCTTCTTCCAGATAGGCCTACTGGACTGGGCCCTTGCAGGGCGTTAAAAGTCTATCCACCTTAATAACCTAATTTGCATTTTCTCTGGAATTAAATGATCAGAAATACAGCCAAATTCTATGCATGCAGTGACAGGACTGAATTATAGTCAAGATGGAGTTATCTACTTCCACTCCTCTCAGCCAGCCCAGTGATCAGAATGCAGTTGATGCAGAACCATCCAATTAAATTAAAACAAAGTTGTGCATAGTCGCAGTGCCTTAAGATACATCTACGCAAAATAAAAAAATAGATCCTCGACGGTTTCCAAGATATGGGAGCTAATGATGCACAGCAGACACAAATTTATGCCTTAAGACCACTGGATTTTTGGCCTGATGGACTAATAAAACTACCTAGGTAAGTAACATGTCATTAATAAAACATTACACAAACAACATGTAAGATTTTTCTGTGTTTATTAATTTGGCCTGATGACTGTGAACAGTCAGAGAGTAGACATTTCTACCTGCGTATTTCCAAGCAATGAATCAATTTTAAGAATGTTAACAGCACAATTACACACAACGTACCACGCTGCAACAAACACAACACTAATCTAAACAGAACAAGTATTTTGTTAACAACCTCATTAACAAATGTCACATACTAGCAACATCAGTGGAAATATGAGATAAACACAAAAACATGTTTGGGATAAGTTGAGGTACAGGCAAAGATTTTAAGACAGTTTTAACTGCATATCTTGAGTTTCTACTGCAGTAAACACAGAAGACAGTCTTGACACTGAAGTGAATAAAGAAAAGAGTCACTGGTGTCTTGACAGTGAACTAGCTGCAGAAAAGACTCACTGAAAGTGTATTGACAGTAAACTAGCTATTGAAAAGACAAGTCACTGAAATGTCATGACAGTGAACTAACTAGATATAGAAAAGACAGCCACTGAAATGTCTTGACAGTGAAATAAACACAGAAAAGACAGTCACTGGGGTGTCTTGACAGCGAACTAGATCCAGAAAAGACAGTCACTGAAATGTCTTGACAGTGAAATAAACACAGAAAAGACAGTCACTGGAGTGTCTTGAGAGTGAACCAGATACAGAAAAGACAGTCACTGAAATGTCATGACAGTGAAATAAACACAGAAAAGACAGTCACTGGAGTGTCTTGAGAGTGAACTAGCTACAGAAAAGACAGTCACCGAAATGTCATGACAGTGAAATAAACACACAAAAGACAGTCACTGGAGTGTCTTGACAGTGAACTAGCTACAGAAAAGACAGTCACCGAAATGTCTTGACAGTGAAATAAACACTGAAGACAGTCACTGGAGTATCTTGACAGTGAACTAGTTACAGAGAAGATAAGTTATTGAAATGTCTTGACAGTGAACTAGATACAGAAAAGATAAGTCACTGAAATGTCTTGACAGTGAACTAGCTACAGAAACGAACATCACTGGAGTGTCTTGACAGTGAAATGATATAAACACAGAAAAGACAGCTACGGAATGTCTTGTCAGTGAATTACAGAAGACAGTTGTGGATTCTTGACAGTGAACAAGAAACGAACATAAAATACTGGACTGCCGAGTAACAAAACAACAAACTGGTTGTGACAAGAGAGATAAAGCACAGCAAGACAAGACACACAGAACGTTGAGCTAGTGAGAGCTCAGATTCACAGACTCTATGTATGTAAACAATGCACAGCTAAAGACAGTCGCACAACAGGTCATCACTCTAAACTGCACACATTCACAAGAGAGTGAGATGAAGAACTGACATAAACAAACATGTAACCAAGTCAAATATGCGTAAGCGATTGTCACTGCTAGGATCACTGATGCGAGGTCAAGTATTCGTAGATCGGTCTGCCGTTGGTTGGTGGCGCCACTGTTGCTCTAGGTGCGCAGACAGTCGCAGTCGAGGACGATGGAGTCGTGCTCAGGCTGCGGGAGGTTGTGGCCAGTCTTCATGTTCACTGGCAACAGCTTCAAGTCGTTGGCGTCACTCTTGGCCAGCTTCATCAGCAGCATCCTGCAGTCAGAGACACTGCCAGGGTCAGTAGCTGCACTCACAAGGTGATGTAGTACACAAAAGGCTTGCAAGTCACAATGGTGTGTACTTATGGGTAACATCCAGTTAACAGAATTCTTAACAACCTCCTCAAAGTCTTGATAAAACCTAGTAGATAAGGAAAACCTCTACAAATTAATTTTAAAATTACGCCTTATATTATGTAAACTAGTGAAAAACAGATGCTCATAATGACAAAATTGATAATTATCTCAGTATAATATATAAAAGATGGACACCTTAAAAGTCAGTGGTAAACCATTATTCCAAAACATTTAACATTGCATGTCTTCTAAGACATGATGATTAAAAAGAGCATGCAAACTATCAAACAGTTAGTACCACCAAATGTACATAACCATTATTCAAACTTATTACTGATACTAGTGTGCTATAAAATAAATGTCTACAGGGTATCACAAAACGTCAGACATCTGCGATAGCCACAAGTCGACTACATACCAGCAGCTCTCGTGAATGGTGTGATAGCAGTGCGGCTTGGGCATGCCGTTGAATGCAGACGCCGCACACATGGTGTAGGCACCCATGTTTCTGAAGACAAGCCACTCGCCCGTGTTCAACTCGGGCAGTAGACACTGCTTCTTGATGCAGTCGAGTCCGTCACAGGTCGGGCCCCAGATGCTGCTGGAGTAGGTGGGCACGCCGGGCTCGGGCGTCTACAGACGACAGCACAGACTTTAGCACAACACTCCAGGCAAATATGGCAAAGTCAATAACACGTTAAATACATAATAATTATTATATTGATGGACACAGTAATAAACTCACTGGTAAACAGTGGTGACTTTTACACTGTCAGCAAGTTAGACAAATGGGAATAAGAATCATAAGAATATCATTCTACAAAATTAAACCGACATAAAAATGGCCATGACCAATCTACCAATAACCAACATTAGCGTGACAAGAGCATACCTCTAGCAGGTTGGGTTCGATCTCGGCATGATCAAACAAGAGACAGTTGAATGAGCCGTACACGCCGTCGTTGACATAGTACATGTAATGTGGCTCCTCGTCCCTGGAGATGCCGTCTACAACACCAACAAGTAACAAACAGTGATGTTTATACATTTAAACTGTTGTGCTGTCACATAATGTGAGGTATCCAAACATATAGCAGACTATCAACCTTTTGTATCTCTTATGAAGTTGGGTGGACATAATTTTCAAATTGCTGCAGGTGTACTGAAAGACTAGCTTTCTACAACTGAACTTCATGTAGTATTTTGAAAATACATAATATTCAAGTACAATTGAGCTACTACATGTGCTTATCATTCCAATAATCAAGCTCTAGAAGGTACAGGAAGAAAATGGGCTTATGGTTCTGCATTGAAACATTTTACATATTACCCAGGCACATGACTAATTTCAGTAGAATGGCCCATAACATGAACAAATACAGAACAAGCAGACCCAGCCCTGACTACCATGTCCTGGATGACCAGAGAGGTATGGCACTGACCAGCGTAGTCGCCGGGGTTGTCACGAGGCACGGCCCTCTTCGCGATGATGTTCACTGCCAGGGTGAAAGCAGATGCAACAAAGTAGCGGCCGGGCTCGGCAATCACGCGTACACCGGAGCCCTCGGGGAAGTATCGGTCCAACGCTGGTGTCAGCTCGTCACAGATCTACGCACCAAAATATAATAAAACGTTATTGTTCCGGACCGGGAAATTCATTTTACAGCGTTCGTCATCATAAAAATATAAAATACAGAGTAGAGAAATAAAAATAAATTCATTATAAATCATAATAAAATCCAAGACAAATCTATAATATAATTTTACAATTAAAGTTATAATTGTAATTGTGGTCTTCCTTTTACAAATAAAAAAAATTAAAGAAATAAAATACAGTACAAAAACACCAACATGATACACAAACCCAAGAATTAATGGCCAAGAGTAGCACTTTTTATTTGGAACCAAACTGACAGCCATGTCTTACATCTATTAAACGACGTAGAAATAAAACCCACATCTTAAAACAGCCTGAATTTGTGTGATCACTTCACTGACATGTCACGTCTCAACCACTGCAAGCCTCAACCACATCTCCCAATTGTGATAGTGGAAAATAGAGTAGAACAATGCAGCAGTTGTTTGGCGTGAACCCACCTCCTTGAAGGTGATCTTGTCAGACCACTGGCCAGGGAAGCCTCCGCCGATGTCAAGGAGGTCAAAGTTGAAGCCAAGCTCCTTGGCCACTTGGAACACCGAATGTGCGGATGCAACAGCCTCAGAGAAGGCAGTCGCATCATAGCACCCACTGCCCACGTGGAAACTGTGAACACACGAGCAATGTGACGAGTCTAATGCTGGCTGCTAGCAGGCATTACTAAATACTCTTCAGTTTTGATGGTAATTGGAGAAGAAAGTATCTGAAAAAGTAATAGATTTACACGGGAAAACTAACAGGAAAGACATTCTGCCAAGGCATAAACTTACAAGAAAATAGTAAAATGTTTTTGTTAGAAACAGAACACTCATTTAAACATATTAGTTGCATTTCAACATTTACAGTTTACAAGAAGTTTTGTGTCTTTCACTCCAGACCAACAGTATTATTTTAATACATCAATGTATGCATGCCAAGTGTGTATTATATTTCAAAAACATGTCTTATAAATTAATTTTAACCTACTGTGAATATGTGCTAGCTGTATTGTCCAACTGTTGCGAGGGGAGAGAGAGAACCGAGAAACCCCACAGGTGCACATATTCATATAGTCTCCCGAGACTGACGGCCACCTATATATTACTAATATGATCCGTGTTGGGGTAGATGAGGATCAGATGAAGGGTTACAAGTAAGACGTGTCAATCTATTCTCTGTACCTGACACCGATGACGTTGAGGTCAAGCTCCTTGGCAATCCGCAGCAGATGGCCGGCATCACTCGGGTCACAGCCAAACTTCATGCCCAGCTGGCACTGCGACTTGGAGTCGTCTGGCGGCATGATCCGGATCACCAATCTGCCACAAACCACAACCACATCACCAACCTGCCACAAACCAACAAATACATCACCAACCTGCCACAAACCACAAATACATCACCAACCTGCCAAAAACCAACAAATACATCACCAACCTGCCACAAACCAGCAACCACATCACCAACCTGCCACAAACCACAAATACATCATCAATCTGCCACAAACCAGCAACCACATCAGCAACCTGCCACAAACCACAACCACATCACCAACCTGCCACAAAACACAACCACATCACCAACCTGCCACAAACCACAACCACATCAGCAACCTGCCACAAATACATCACCAACCTGCCACAAACCACAAATACATCATCAATCTGCCACAAACCACAACCACATCACCAACCTGCCACAAACCACAAATACATCACCAACCTGCCACAAACCACAACTACATCACCAACCTGCCACAAACCAACAAATACATCACCAACCTGCCACAAACCACAAACACATCACCAACCTGCCACAAACCACAACCACATCAGCAACCTGCCACAAACCACAAATACATCACCAACCTGCCACAAACCACAAATACATCACCAACCTGCCACAAACCACAAATACATCACCAACCTGCCACAAACCACAACTACATCACCAACCTGCCACAAACCAACAAATACATCACCAACCTGCCACAAACCACAAACACATCACCAACCAGCTACAAACCAGCAACCACATCACCAACCTGCCACAAACCAGCAACTACATCACCAACCTGCCACAAACCAGCAACCACATCACCAACCTGCCACAAACCAGCAACCACATCACCAACCTGCCACAAACCACATCACCAACCTGCCACAAACCAGCCAATACATCACCAACCTGCCACAAACCAGCAACCACATCACCAACCTGCCACAAACCACATCACCAACCTGTCACAAACCAGCCAATACATCACCAACCTGCCACAAAACAGCAACAACATCACCAAACTGCCACAAACCAACCAATACATCACCAACCTGCCACAAATCAGCCAATACATCACAAACCTGCCACAAACCAGCAACCACATCACCAATCTGTCACAAAACAGCAACTACATCACCAACCTGCCCCAAACCAGCAACAACATCACCAACCTGCCACAAACCAGCAAATACATCATCTCACAAGACCTAGTATGTCTATTATTACTGTAACATGTGGCATAAACTATATAGTTTGCCAAACTAAAAGTCATGGACTTACTTGGAGTTTGGGAACGTTGCCTTGATCTTGTACAGTTCGATCTCATTGTCGAATGTCATCATGGAGACACCATGCTTTGCGGCATACTTGATGTAGGACTTCTGCTTGCATGGGTTCGCATAGATGATGCGATTCGGGCTGACCTTCATGTCAAGGATACGCTGGATCTCGCCCTGCAAACACATCACCATCTCATCTTAGCACAATTTCTGCTATTCATGGGATTTCAGAAGTTGTAATGGTGCTTGCATTGGGTCTACTGGGGGCAAAATAACATGATCAGATTACTGGATTTTTAGTAGCTTGTAATTTGAACGCTTTGGTCTTGATTATCCAGTAACTAACTTGTATATGTATGTGATAAACCAACCTTGCTGGCACAGTCGAAGCCAGTGCCCAGTTGTGCAAGGAGCCCCAACACACACGGGTCATCGTTGCACTTCACCGCTGCAACAACAGACAGGGGGAACTGTTTAGCACAAAGTACTGCAACAGTGTTCCTCAGGTTGAACTGACGAATAACACTAACAGAGTTCCAACAATAACACAATTATAATGTTAATTTTGTTAATGGCATAGACACATAACTGGACGTTATACATTTACAACTGGGTAATAGATATAATATATAAAACAAAACATGTCATTATGATTACGGTTACATCTGAGATGACCAAATACAATTAGTTTGTAGCTTTGAACAAGGTGCGATTACTTAAGATGTTTATGATTTCTCCATCCATGCACCACAGCAACGAAATGCAGAAGACATCTCACCATAGAACGGCTGCACGCGGGGAAGGAGACACTTCCATACACGGAACTTGTTGACGATGTCGCTGAGGTCAGCCACAAAGAAGGCGTCCTCCTTGTCCTGTAACAGTGGTGGAGTGACTACAGGCTCTGGCTGCACTACAGTCAACTATCATGTGAACACTTGTAGTACACATTGATCAGACAATACTGTTTTAAATAAAATCACCAATCGCAATGACATCACAACCAATACTACTTAACTGTAACAGTGGTGGAGTGACTACAGGGTCTGGCTGCACTACAGTCAACTATCATGTGAACACTTGTAGTACACATTGATCAGACAATACTGTTTTAAATAAAATCACCAATCGCAATGACATCACAACCAATACTACTTAACTGTAACAGTGGTGGAGTGACTACAGGGTCTGGCTGCACTACAGTCAACTATCATGTGAACACTTGTAGTACACATTGATCAGACAATACTGTTTTAAATAAAATCACCAATCGCAATGACATCACAACCAATACTACTTAACTGTAACAGTGGTGGAGTGACTACAGGGTCTGGGCTGCACTACAGTCAACTATCATGTGAACACTTGTAGTACAAATTGATCAGACAATACTGTTTTAAATAAAATCACCAATCGCAATGACATCACAACCAATACTACTTAACTGTAACAGTGATGGAGTGACTACAGGCTCTGGGCTGCACTACAGTCAACTATCATGTGAACACTTGTAGTACACATTGATCAGACAATACTGTTTTAAATAAAATCACCAATCGCAATGACATCACAACCAATACTACTTAACTGTAACAGTGGTGGAGTGACTACAGGGTCTGGGCTGCACTACAGTCAACTATCATGTGAACACTTGTAGTACAAATTGATCAGACAATACTGTTTTAAATAAAATCACCAATCGCAATGACATCACAACCAATACTACTTAACTGTAACAGTGGTGGAGTGACTACAGGGTCTGGGCTGCACTACAGTCAACTATCATGTGAACACTTGTAGTACAAATTGATCAGACAATACTGTTTTAAATAAAATCACCAATCGCAATGACATCACAACCAATACTACTTAACTGTAACAGTGATGGAGTGACTACAGGCTCTGGGCTGCACTACAGTCAACTATCATGTGAACACTTGTAGTACACATTGATCAGACAATACTGTTTTAAATAAAATCACCAATCGCAATGACATCACAACCAATACTACTTAACTGTAACAGTGGTGGAGTGACTACAGGGTCTGGGCTGCACTACAGTCAACTATCATGTGAACACTTGTAGTACAAATTGATCAGACAATACTGTTTTAAATAAAATCACCAATCGCAATGACATCACAACCAATACTACTTAACTGTAACAGTGATGGAGTGACTACAGGGTCTGGGCTGCACCGTACAGTCAACTATCATGTGAACACTTGTAGTACAAATTGATCAGACAATACTGTTTTAAATAAAATCACCAATCGCAATGACATCACAACCAATACTACTTAACTGTAACAGTGATGGAGTGACTACAGGCTCTGGGCTGCACTACAGTCAACTATCATGTGAACACTTGTAGTACACATTGATCAGACAATACTGTTTTAAATAAAATCACCAATCGCAATGACATCACAACCAATACTACTTAACTGTAACAGTGGTGGAGTGACTACAGGGTCTGGGCTGCACTACAGTCAACTATCATGTGAACACTTGTAGTACAAATTGATCAGACAATACTGTTTTAAATAAAATCACCAATCGCAATGACATCACAACCAATACTACTTAACTGTAACAGTGATGGAGTGACTACAGGGTCTGGGCTGCACCCTACAGTCAACTATCATGTGAACACTTGTAGTACAAATTGATCAGACAATACTGTTTTAAATAAAATCACCAATCGCAATGACATCACAACCAATACTACTTAATGAAACAGCGCCAACTGGGAATTACCTCGTAAGTACCAGCACCAGACTTCCAGGCTCCAAGCTCTGGGGCGGCCTTGCCGATGTGAACTACGGTTTTGTTCAGTGTGAATTGCATCATTCTTTGAAGATGGATGAGTTGGACACAATCAACGGGGTACGCACAAAAATGTTAGGAAATACGCAGTAATCTGAAAGCAACAAGAGGTCAGTGTTAACACATACTTCTTATTCAGGACATAGTCAAATTATTCTTGAAAAAATTTGTCATTTGTCTTGAGATATTTAATTCAGTATCAGAAAACTTATCCAAATGTCTGCCATCAGATAATGAACAAAACGTTATTAGAAAACAGATCCAAAAAAAACCTGTTCTCAAGATTTGTTTTGCAAAATATGAAACTGACCGCTCACTACAGAATATTAAACATTAAAAATACCAAAACTGAGATGACAACAGAATGCCTGGGACGAATACTAATCGTAAGAGGAGACACACACTAAGTTGTCGGACTCACATGGCCAAGTGAAATGTCTGCTCTTTCAACCGGTATCAGCTGGGATCCCACGGCGGCTTCGCGTTGTAGTCAAGCTGCTGTCTGCACAGGCAGAGGCTCTCACAACTTGTGTAGACCGTGCTGGAGCACCCGCCCTGGCGACACAAACACAATGTGTGACAAGTCACTGCTACAGCTATGTCAGTGGCAGAACACAACTTTGTTAGGAGAGCAATTGTTCTCTCTTGTGCTAATTCACAACTATTTGTCACTCAATGAGCATCATACAGCCAGCTCTTACAGCAAAGTTGGGATAATTCATAACGATAGTCCAAGTTCCAGCAATCATAGATTTTAATCTCAAAATGTTAGACTCAGATTTTTATTGTCTGATTAAGTACATCAGCCGGAATCCTCAGTTCTCAGTATGATATCTGCCAGCTGCCACAAATACCCACTATAATTATACAGCTGCCGTACACAATGTATACCAGTAGTCCAAACCACAACTGGCAGACAGCAGTTTCCAGTTTTTTTATTTGCATTTTCATTTTACTATTATTTGGCAAACAAGAGTTCTTGGTTAGCATTTATGATATCCATATGATAAAGGTAAAACTCAATAAATCGATCGTAAATGAATTTGTTTTGTTGTCTCCTGTGTATGTAGTTACTATGTACTATGTACTGTGTGTATGAGTCAAGTCAATCAACCTGCTGGCAACTAGAATGTGACGCTGGAGTGTTCGTCAACACTTCACTACCTCTGGTGATATCAACAGTAGCAAATTAACGTCTGCACCCAATACCACATCATAATCCATTTGTGTTGTAGGACAAGTTCCAAGAATATAAGACAATCTGAATAAATGTCCATAATCATCTAGAAATCAGACACAGATAACATCGCATCGCTATGAATTTGTCGGACATATTCACACACATTCCACATGTGCTAAACGATAAGCAACATCAAAATGTATCCAGTTAACCCCAAATATGTTCCGATCCCCAGGTCATTGATTACTCCTGCCCTTCTAACTGGACAGGTTCACAATCAGCCGGGACTGTGTAACTAAATGCAGTCGCTGTATATGCACGCTGCAGTGTTTAAGTTCATGTGTACACACTAAGTTACCAATAGTGTCATCTGGAAAGATTATCTGAGGTGTTCCTGTTGCTTAATGTCAATATCAAGGTCCAGAAACATTTGCTCACATGTGAAGTGGATGTGCACGTGTTAGCATTTGGCCTGAAGCAGACCAGTTATTCCCGGAATTAGGAAATGTTTCAGAAATCATGGGGAACATTTAAAGATGAATTTAAATTGTAATTTGTGTTATTTTGTACAATAAAAATGTGGGTACTTTAGATAATAACAGATGAACATGATAAGAAAACAATTGTTATGCAGTTAGCACATAAAGGAAAAACCATTGTTGATTGGGTTTCATAACCATACTCCAAGTTTATGCATGTGATCATGTATTACACTTTGCCCACATTAAAGTGGACAATAAGTGCTGTATAATGGAGCTCCATGAATAATTGTTATTTGTCCCAGTGGTGTTGATGCACGTTACACTTTTAATGCTCATGGATGTACAACAATTTCAGCACAATATATACTGATACCATGGCATCTATACAGGTGAACTGTAGTATAGTACAACTAAATGCCACCCCACTTTACATGCAATATGACAGTTACTAAACACCCTGCATACAGTTTTCATAATTAATGGTGTAAATAAGTTCATCAATACAATCAGTAATTGTGACACACACAATCACAACGGTGAATATGTCCTTGAATGCCTGTTATAGGCAGAGACGGTTCATACGCTTAATTAAGTATTTACCCTGGGCTTGGCCCTTGGCCTTGGGAAATATGTAGTCTATTGGACTACTGTAATTTGTAGACATATTATGTGACCTTTAAAATGGCAGTTTAATGACAGTTTGACATTAATTTCCCACTAGGATAAAGTAAAGACACTAATAAATATATAAGAATATTTAATATTGGTGATAAGAACAGAACTGTGATTCTCTGAAAAACTACCAAGAATGCAAAATGCCATTTTTCTTTAATCTTTGGAACTGTCACTGACACTGTCACACTCACATGTCAGCGTCGGTGTTACTGTTACTCTGAACCGTTTCCGTGTTTACCGGCGTCTTGTAAACTATAGCCAATACGCCGTTCTATCTGCGCATATATTAGTTACATAAAACCATCTAAATTGCGTCACTACAACTGTTGTGTCAATAACAGTCTACGAAAGCCTCGTCGAGCCTGATGTCATAACTCCCCATCATGATCAACATCACATGGCTTCACTCCCCTCGCGTGATTCTACCGATGGCGATGTTGTTAAAACTGTTAACACATACGTTGTATTTCACTTACCTGTACCGAAGCTACACGCTCGAGCCGCGTCTCCTTTATACGCGGAATGGTGAATATTTTTTGAAACCAAACAAAAAGAAAATGCGTAAAGCAGATGAGTTTAAAACCGCTAAAATCTTTCACCTCCTTTCACCCGCATGCATAAAACTGACATGGCGGTTGCCAGGCGTTTGATATATACCACTGCGCATGAATACATTATAAATAGTCTTAGACGTTTTAGGTTAATAAGTGCTACGCTATTTGCTCGAGTAGATAATAAATGTGCACATTTATATGATATTCGTGGCAGAGGTAATCATTGTATACGCATTTTGATGATTTGTGCATATAAACATAGGTGTTATTTTCATTAAATATTCATCTACGTCGCAGTACACAATTTGTATTTCGTTGTGTGTCCCACAGGTGGCGCTCTCTTACAAGAGTTGCTTACTTTGACTAATCATAGATATAAATGGACTAATCAAGTCATGAAAAGTGAGGGGGTCATGGAATGTCAAACTGGTGGGAGTTGACTGGTAGACTCAGATGATTGTCCTTTATGTAATAACTGTTTTGTGTTTTTTTAATGTGCAATATAATTCAAATGGCTGGTGCTGCCTCCTAGGGTGACTACAGGATTGAATACAATGGTATTTTAATTTAATCAGAAGCGCAATTATTTTAAATTTAGCATATAGGTAAACAGTATTAAGCAAACATTATATAACAACTGTATAAATAACTCAGTAACATCTATATAATAACAAACTTGAACTGTATTTTATTTATTGAGGTGGTAAGTTATGACAGTGAATTGGAGATTGGTCCTAAAATACGAAGAAATTGAATAAACAGATGATCCTGATGAGATTAAGACATCTGACATAGACCCTTGGGTACTTGACTGTAAATGTAGGTCTAGTTCATTGAACAACATTCTTAACAAATAGAGCTCCTTGTGGGAATATAATGGTGTTATGAATGAATGAATGCTGTTACAACATTACAAAGTTATTACCCTAAGAACATAATTAATTACTGAGTATAGGAGATTGTCTGGAAACTATACAAGGGGCTTATTTAGAGAACCACCTACAGCTGTTGCATGATACAAATGCTATGTGATAACATAAGAACAATTGATAAAAGTCAGCTTCAATATCATAAAAAAGTATCACACTTCTTTGACAGAAATAACATAAAATTTCCGAAGTTGTGTTGTCAAACACTACACCTACTCTGTGGGAGAAATGATAGAACAAAGCTCACTTCTATAAAAAAATGCCATTTTTATTTCAGAAAATTACATTATTGGCTGCAATACAATGTTGTGGTAATTTCTTCAAAGCATTTCCTAATCAGCACATACTGTATGTGCATATGCCAGGTTCTATTCCAGCAAACGTGTTATCCCACCAACAAAAAAATTATATCTACTACAGAATTTTTTTTCTGCTTTTATGCCATGACTTTCGTTAAAATTTACATGTATAGATTATTACAAAAGGTAATTAAATAACTCAATATCTCACACTGAACATATTGAATTGCTAAATGTGTTGTGACAAAGCAACATACAGAGCAGACTTGTCAATCACTGTGTACAAGTACAAGTACAACTGTGTACAAGTACAACTGTGTACAAGTACAACTGTGTACAAGTACAACTGTGTACAAGTACAACTGTGTACAAGTACAACTGGTGTAACCTTATGTGGCATATGTGAAGTTTTGTCAAGTGTGTGTTAAGGTCATGTGTCAGCCTCTGTGTCATCAATGAGTTCTCCAAAGTAAGCTGTGATGGTCTTGAGTTTGTGATTGAGGAAGTTCTGTTCGACCTCTACGCGACCTCCAGGCCCTGCCAGTGACGTCAGCTGAAACAGACACCAATAAATAATTTACAAGCAAAAATTTTTGTAACCTGAGTTGAAATGTAAATTCCTGAACTGTCTATGGAATTGTTATAACTACCCTAACTCTTTAGTGCTAACTGCTCTACATTTGTTCTTTAAGATGTACAGAAAATTGTGTTTGAAATTACACAAGTGTATTTGAAGTATCAACGTATCTGTAGTAGTAGTAGTGGTGGTGGTGTTGTTGTTGTTGTAGTTGTAGTTGTAGTTGTAGTTGTAGTTGTAGTTGTTGTTGTTGTTGTTGGTGGTGGTGGTGGTGGTGGTAGTAGTAGTAGTAGTAGTAGCAGTAGCAGTAGCAGTAGCAGCCGCAGCCGCAGCCGCAGCCGCAGCCGCAGCCGCAGCCGCAGCCGCAGCCGCAGCCGCAGCCGCAGCAGCAGCAGCAGCAGCAGCAGCAGTAGCAGTAGTAGCAACAGCCGTAGCAGTAATAGTGTAGTAGTATTTAAAAAAGTTTGTATGACACATGTTATATATGTGCAGAGCATTTTATTGCATTAACCACTTTGTGTTTGGACCCAAAACAAAACAATTATGTCATCTTATATTTGTATAGGGTAACTTTCCTGGTGCATTTGATAATACTACAGTAATATTTATAAATCTGCGATACATCCATTAGCTTGTGTTACATTCCCAAAGGTAGACAGAACTAACCTGTTCCATGTCTGTGTTGCGAGGCAGGAAGTAGGCGATGTTGTCAGTGATGAGTTGTGCCTTCTCAAATACGTCAAAACTACAAACAAATAGCGATACATTTTTAGTTAAAATGGCTATTCAGAGCATCCTCGCAAGTTAGCTACACTTCTTAGTTCTACCCATGGCTGATCGTCTCTGAAAGTTGGGGAGTGAAAAGAGCTGAACTATAAAATTATAGCAATTGACTGCCAGTCACTACTGCGTCAGTCATGGAAACAGCGCAAATATCCGCCCCGATTTGAAGATGGATATCTGACTGGCAGGAATCCCATTCACATCCTAAACATTACATATAACACGAGGAGCACGTGGCTGAAATCACCCAAAATATTATATCATATGACTGGAGGCCAACCGTACTTCTCGAGGGTAATTTGATTGGCTGACATTACAAGGAGTTTTTGAAAGGGATGTGCCAGGGACAGAGAGGA
Source organism: Oasisia sp. SBJ-2009 (assembly GCA_964017155.1). Classification (NCBI taxonomy): domain Eukaryota; kingdom Metazoa; phylum Annelida; class Polychaeta; order Sabellida; family Siboglinidae; genus Oasisia; species Oasisia sp. SBJ-2009. The sequence continues at coordinate 5,571,094 of OZ024863.1, forward strand.
GCTGGTACTGACGTAGTCAGTCACAGAGACTCCTGGCGCACAAGGATGCTACAAAGTAGAAAAGTGCAAACTGAAAATAACAGTAATTTGCAAAGGACAGATAATATTTAATGCAGAGTGAGACATGTAAAACAATGTGAATGGATTATTGCGCTGGTTCATTAGCAGCAATTATATTTGGATGTTTAAGAGAATTTATTTTATTTTATTAGAGTGAGATGTAGAAGAATCCAGTTTGTAAATGGTAAACAGCAATATAGACAGTGTCTGTTTTATAGGTTTATCAGAGGTTTTTAAGATGCAATTTTAATTGCTTATATACCTTACTGTGGCTGGCAGAATTGACATTTCTCAAGGCAGCTCAACTGTGCCATATATCAGTTGTGAAAAAAGTAAATCTAAAGTACAAATTATCAATAAAATAAAGAAAGCCAATAGCAACTGACCCATGGGCAGATTACTGGGTGTACAAGTAAACATTTCTAATTAGAACATTGAACCAAAATCTGTATCAATATAGGTTATCTACCGCTGGCAAGATGCCAGGTATATTATCAAACAGGATTTGCTAGCTCAGCTATAGATTACAACACTAAATATAGACGACTTGCTAATCAAATTTACATTGAATTAAAATAAATTGCATTATCTCGTGTACAACTGGCTGCAGTACATGCAAAAAGTGCCACTTATTGGAAGGAGTTTGCAACATATTACACATACTAAAGCAAACAGATGTTATTTTACCTTTAAATATTTGCCATTATTATATATCCCATTGCCAACTTAACGTATTACCTAGACATATTTCTTGCTTACGATGGGGTAGTCTATATAAGAATGACCTCAGCAAGTTAAATTAACTATATCAAACTGCTGAACGGAAATCCGTTTGACAGATTGCGTTGTTTACATATTGTGATAAGATTAAAGAATGCTAGATAAGCTTAACTCCAGATATGGATGTGATAAGATTCTATAAACATTCTTTATCTCAGATGATCCTGTCTTACTGTCTGGTGAAGTTATAAATGGAAATAAGTTGTATAAATATATCAATATCTAATAATGTGTGTGCCAAATGTTACAGTCAGCCAATGAGCAATTGCTTTGTATTGAGTCAGATGTATTTATATATATATATATATATATATATATATATATTTATCTTTGTGGTTTACCCTTATCAATATGTATCAATATTGCACAATTTAACACAATATACTGGTACTGTAGAAAGTGTCATGTGTTTTATAATGTCCTGTTCTCAACAAAGTTAGTTTCTTTGCAAAAATATTTAGTAACGTTTCACAGATTCCAAGCAAGTGTATATCCGACAGCTGATGAATGCTGATGTGATCTTCTTGATACACATTCAAGGTTTAGGAAATAATGCAATACAATTTCTGATCACTGTGTACCACACTGTTCCCTGATTCAGACTACCTACTGTAGTACATTTACGTTCACAAATGGCCGACAAAATTTGAACAACTGATCACATAACATATTTCCGCAACCATTTTGAAAAGTGCCAAAACATTCACATATTTCTGCCACTGTGCCAGTTCTAAAATGTTCTTGATTATGTTCAAAATTACTTAAATGTCAGACCACTCTATTTGTGTATCTGCTGGCACTGTGATTTTATAATCGGTAAACCCAAAATCGCTACAGAATTGAAATTGATAGAAAATAACTTATGGTAGTAAAACCGTAGTATGAAAGAGATGCATCTTTATAGTGATAGTGGTCAAACCCTTAGGATTGCTGAGAGCTTTACAATTAATCATCTGGCAAACATGTCCACTTGAACATCTCAAGTTCCCAACTTCTGTGGGATACATCCGGCCATATTGCAATTAAAGCATGTAGACAATTCATTCATACATTTCCTCATTCGTACAGTTTTGAAATGGCAGTAAAAGGATTAAAAACCATGTTCCTTAAACTGAGTGTCAGGGTGTCTTTCCCCTACTTGACCCACTCACCCATCCAACAGTATCATTGTCTTCAGATCAAACACTTCGGCCTGCAAGTAGTTCGGTCCTCCCCATGGTGGGCTCAGGAATACAACATCAGCACGGAGGGATGGGGCAAGTTGCATGTAATCACCGACAATGAATTCTATTCGGTCGGCCACGTTGTAGATTGCTGCATTATGCCGTGCACACTCTATTTTCTCAGGGTCGAGATCAATGGCAATCACTGAAAAACACCAGACGACTACACTTGTTTAGATCCACTAAACATAGACAATGTGGAAGATGTATACTGCCCACAAAATTACATTTACCTGACAGAAAGATCTGACACAATTGAGTATTAAAACTGTAAGCAAAACAATTAGGTTATACATTTCCTCTGCTGGAATACTGCAGTGTGGTTGCTGAATTAACTATAAAGCCCCCTGGTGTTCAATTAACTCGCAATATTCCCACTTTTAATATATCACCACTGCAGATATTTGATGATGGAACAGACAACTTGCCTTTCAGATTCACATATGGTTAAGTTAGTTAGCTATAGTTATCTGCAGAGTTAAATCATGCTTTATGTTCGCACACGTGGCTCACTATTAAGGATGCTCTTGGTCAGAAAAAAATTACTTTCTAACAAGATATAGAATAGTAGTCCCACTGATACAATCACTTCTGCATTTGTTGATTGATTTAAAAAGTGAGATTCCACCATTCAAATTCCATTTTGATAATATAATCATCCATGAATATTAAGTTTTCTACACTGTAAACAAAAGAGAATACAACTTACAATACAATACAATAAAACTTTATTGTCTCGAACCATGAAATTCATTTTGCAGCGTTTGTCATCATAAAAATATAAAATACAGAGTAGAGAAATAAACATAAAAATAAATTCATTATTAAAACAGTATGTAAACATTAATCATAATAAAATACAAAACAAATCTGTAATATAATTTAAAAATTAAAGTTATAATTGTAATTGTGGTCTTCCTATTACAAATAAAAAAAAAAAAAAAAAAAATACAACATACACATCAGAGGTGTTCATCGTTTAGAAGTCATACAGATATTGGCGTGAATGAGTCTCGCTTTCTATTTGTTTTTGATATTATAGTTCTGAACCTTCTGGACGAGGGCAGAAGGACGTACTCATTATATAGAATGTGTGTGCTCACTGTGCTGTCATTAATTATTTTATTGGCTTTATGGAGTACCTGCTTTTCGTACAAAGCAGTGACGGAGGTTTGTTTGAAGCCGGTTATTTTGCTACTAATATTTACAACGCGCTGCAATTTATTCTTGTCTTTCGGGCTAATGTTCCCAAACCAACATATAAAACAAAATGTCAAAACACTCCGTATACAAGATTAGTAAAACATGGATAAAAATTAATGGTGTTATCAATATTAAAAGATCAAAGTTTTCTGACGCAGTAAAGATGCTACTGGCATTTCATGTTCCAATCACTTGAAAATGTGCTACATTCCAAATATTTCAAAATGCATACCAGCACATGGGAATAGGCTGTATGTTACATTAACAAGTATCGGGGGGCAGTGAATGTCTGACAACAGTCAAAGAAACGTTAACAAGCTGAGTAAAGGAAAGACTATAACACACTCAGTGCAACACTAGTTCCTACCTCTCTCACAGGTGAATGCAAACTGTATAGTGTTGCCACCCACGCCACAGAACGCATCAATGACCGTGTCACAGCGACACCGCTCCGCGATGTGTTCCGCGATCTTCTCCGGCGTCACTGAAAACCATCCTTCTGCAACGGAGAACCAATATATTGCCTGTTATATAATGTTGGTGCTGTAAAGCCAGTAATTGTCTAATATTACATCATCCTAGTGGGGAACTAACACTCATCTATATATTTATTATATGACTTGGGAGCCTTGTCACCTGCCAGACATCCATGTCCACTCGTCTTTTACTACATCATTCACTTAATCTAGTAACTGGGAAAAACATAAAAGTAGTTAATTTTTGGGAGTTATCACTTATTTTACTGACCAGTCACTCGCCGTGGAAGGTCACTGCACTTATTTCATTGGTCAGTTACTGCCCACAGGAGGACGCCATCTGGTGACTGCAGGGTTCTTGTTTTGTCACCATAGGTGGGTGCAAGCTCGTGTTTTTGTTACATCAAAATAATGCTGGATTAGCCCTGCCAGACTGTAATTGATATGGCGCACAGATGTATCAGGAGGCACCAATCATCCTTGCGAATCATGGGTCGCTGCAGCTGATTACGTCAGAGCAATTCTTAAGGTACATCTGTTTCAAAAACTCCTCTTTTAACGGCAGCCAATTAAATCGGCTACGAGGAGTGTGGTCAGCATGAGGTCATAAAATTATGATATATTTAGGGTGATTTCAAAATTATGATTTGATTTGTGATTTGAGTTGTGATGTACGTTATCCGACTAACCTCTGTCCATCCTGATACCCTCGTCAAAACGTGAAAACAACCGGTAGCGCTGGGCCCAGTACTTGCGCAGTTCGTCATCACTAGCGACATCTGGTGGCATCGGCAAGCACTTCCTCCTTTTTCTTCGTCTGCGTTTCTGCTTTACCATCTTGTCCGCGTCGACTGCTTCATTTGCCTGAATCTCAGGGCAAGAGGTTACATCATCATTACTGCAGTGATCTCTCTCAGGTTTTGTGTCACCTGTGAAATGCTTGACTATATGTTCTCCACTTGAGAGGTTAACTATCTTCTGGGGAACACACCCTGGCAACTCCACTGTGCCATTGACATCCGATGCTGGTCCATGGGCCGTTCCATGGTCATCTTCACTAAGTGTCAACGGATCATCGCTTTCGCCACCAGACTCAAATCTTTCACCATTTGTCTTCACATTTGTAAAACTGTCGGCGTCCCCCTCCTCCAAGGTCTTCAGAAAGGATCTGGCCTTGTGTAACACGGCTGAATCGCCTCGCTTGTATTCGTCCAGTGTAACCGGCTTCTTCCCCATATTCAACTGCTTAGATCGCTGACGAAGTTTCTTTTCTCTGTACGTCACATGACCTGCTTTCAGAGCCGGCTGCTTCTTGTATCTGGAAGAAATATACTAGTTGCTTCAAATGATTGCTGGAGAATATGTTATATAAGTTTTATATAATAAAACACCAGCAAAATTTTCTTTGTAAATTGATACTTGACATATGACATGCTGCTGGTATATAGATATAAAGATACAACTGAGGTGCCAAGCAGGACAAAGGCAAGCCAAATTCACGTTTTGAGAAAACACACTTCAAAGTTGGCTGCTTCACTGCTTTCATTTTAACTAATAATGCTCTGTTAAGATTCACATCACTTATAAGGAAATTAATTTTACAAGTTGATCTAATAACAGACCAAAAATCCTATTAATTGATACCATAAAAACAAGTCTAGGCATAAGCAGGTTTGCTCTTGTCATTTCCAACCATTACTTAGTGTACAATAATTACATGAAATCAGATTAAAATAGTAACTTAATTGGGGATTAATTGACTGAGTAAATGCAATGTCCTAGGGCAAAGGTGTGTTTTGCTCATACTAATTATTATCAAGTTTACAATAAGAGACGTTAATAAATAAATATGTTCAATAGTGATGTATCGGATGTGGCAAATTTTAGCCTGGTTACATTAAAACCAGGGTACTGGATATTATAACAGTATGTTCTTGTAATGATTCTTTTTACGAAAAAGTCTTCAAAGTTTATTTTACTGGCAAGAAGACTGTATGAACCAATTGTAAAATTCTCTTAAATATTCTGTCTAGATTGTCTGTAATATAGTTCAAACATTAATTTATAATGCATCATGTTTCCAAAATAAATACAGTGGTAGCCACTGTATTTATTTTAATGATTACAAATCTGTGCAAGGACAAATGCAGACTGCAGACGGACTTTACATTACAAAGATCATTGCCACTGCAAGTTTGTATTTGTTTAAACATTCTCCAACAGATTACAGCTTATCTCACCTCTCCCCACAACCGTTGCTCGTTGAGAAGCCCATCAGGTCTAATGCACCGTGCAGTTGCTCCAGTGGCTCCCTCTGCTGGGCTGCTGTTGAATCAACGTCATCTTCGTCTGTGTCTGTGTCCTCGTCTGCCTGATCATGTCTGGTATAACAGCAATATAAGGTGACAGTGGAGGTTAAGTGAAAAAAGGACAGTGAAGGTTAAATGAAAAAAGGACAGTGATGGTTAAATGAAAAAAGGACAGTGAAGGTTAAATGAAAAAAGGACAGTGAAGGTTAAATGAAAAAAGGACAGTGATGGTTAAGTGAAAAAAGGACAGTGATGGTTACATGAAAAAAGGACAGTGAAGGTTAAGTGAAAAAAGGACAGTGAAGGTTAAGTGAAAAAAGGACAGTGATGGTTAAGTGAAAAAAGGACAGTGATGGTTAAATGAAAAAAGGACAGTGAAGGTTAAATGAAAAAGGACAGTGAAGGTTAAATGAAAAAAGGACAGTGATGGTTAAATGAAAAAAGGACAGTGAAGGTTAAATGAAAAAAGGACAGTGATGGTTAAATGAAAAAAGGACAGTGAAGGTTAAATGAAAAAAGGACAGTGAAGGTTAAGTGAAAAAACGACAGTGAAGGTTAAATGAAAAAAGGACAGTGATGGTTAAATGAAAAAAGGACAGTGAAGGTTAAATGAAAAAAGGACAGTGAAGGTTAAGTGAAAAAGGACAGTGAAGATTAAGTGAAAAAAAGGAAAGCGAAAGTTAAGTGAAAATAGGACAGCGAAGGTTAAGTGAAAAAGGACGGTGAATGTAAGTGAAAAAGTACAGTGAAGGTTAAGTGAAAAAGGACAGTGAAGATTAAGTGAAAAAAAGGAAAGCGAAAGTTAAGTGAAAATAGGACAGCGAAGGTTAAGTGAAAAAAGGACAGTGAAGGTTAAGTGAAAAGGGACAGTGATGGTTAAGTGAAAAAAGGACAGTGAAGGTTAATTGAAAAAAGGACAGTGAAGGTTAATTGAAAAAAGGACAGTGAAGGTTAATTGGGAAAAAGGACAGTGAAGGTTAAGTGAAAAAAAGGACAGTGAAGGTTAAGTGAAAAAAGGACAGTGAAGGTAAGTGAAAAAGTACACTGAAGGTTAAGTGAAAAAGGACAGTGAAGATTAGTGAAAAAAAGGAAAGCGAAGGTTAAGTGAAAAAAAGGACAGTGAAGGTTAAGTGAAAAAAAGGACAGTAATGGTTAAGTGAAAAAGGACAGTGAAGATTAGTGAAAAAAAAGGAAAGCGAAGGTTAAGTGAAAAAAGGACAGTGAAGGTTAAGTGAAAAGGGACAGTGATGGTTAAGTGAAGAAAGGACAGTGAAGGTTAATTGAAAAAAGGACAATGAAGGTTAAGTGAAAAAAGGACAGTGAAAAAGGACAGTGAAGGTTAAGTGAAAAAAGGACAGAGAAGGTTAAGTGAAAAAAGGACGGTAAAGGTTAAGTGAAAAAAGGACAGTGAAGGTTAAGTGAAAAAAGGACAGTGAAGGTTAAGTGAAAAAAGGACAGTGAAGGTTAAGTGAAAAAAAGGACGGTGAAGGTTAAGTGAAAAAAGGACAGTGCAGGTTAAGTATCACATCAAGAAGTGGATGTTAAAATACATTAGCTGTACAAACACTGATTGTCACAGGAACCTGCTCATAAATATGAGCAGTAACAACCCACAAAGATTTCTTTTTATTCTGGTACGTTAACCAATCGTGAGTGAGCACTTTGGTTCAGTCTCTTCATATTCATGATGGCTGTGTCTATGTTGGATCCAAGATGTCAGCTATGCTCATCAGTAAAACTATCATTTTTCGAGCAAACATGGCAAGTATGATAGGTCAGTACAGCTGAGATTTAATTAAAACTGGCAACATACAGAAGTATTCCAGGTACCGGGTAATTAAACAAGGAATAAAAAAATGATATCCAATTAAAGTCTCTTGTGAAAATGTTAGCTTATAATATATTTCTTTCCGCCTATCGTCACATAGAATATTAAGTGTTCAGTCTATACTATACATTAAAATGTTTATAACAAGTATTAGTTATGCAACAGCTGTTGTTATGGCAGAAATAACAAACTTACGTCTTCTTCAATTTGACAGGTCTCTCCTCAGGGGGGTCGTCGTCACCCCCGGGGCTCCCGGCTGTCCCCCCTGACTGGGTGGGTCCGTTCTTGCTGGGGTGGATCGACTCTGTCTGCCTTGAGTGATCTGTTGTCCCTAAAGTCACACAGACATAAGCTCTCATAGAAACTGAAAACAGACTAAATTTAAACTTCTCTTCATAAATCTCTAATATTAAAAAAAACTAAACATCCATATTTATATTTGTTGACAGATTAGGATGATATCAGTCATTTAGTCCAATTTAAAAACACATCTTTTTAAGGCCGTATTTATAAATTACTTGTAGGGCATTTTATAATGAATTTATTTTAACTGTAATTATAGTTTTGCTATTTTTTTACTTACTTTATTATAAAGATTATGAATATTTTTAATATGTATGTGTTACAACGTATTTTATGCGCCTCTGAGCGGAAATATTTCCGGATATACGATGCTTTACAACTACAAATTATTATTATTATTAGAACTATGTGTACTAGAATTCTGTGCAAGGATAACACACAAACCTACCACTGCCATCACTGCGCTGAGACTTCTGTTTCCGCCTCCTCTTCTGGCCCGACCCATCACTCTGCTCCCCCTCCTCCCGCGACCCCTCCTTGACCCCAGCCTCCGCATCACAACACCTGTCTGTCTCCATAGATGCTGGTGTTTCCTCCACTTCATCATCTGTTCTTTTACTCATCACGTGGCAGTTTTGGTGATGCTGTAAACCGCTGTTCTCCGTCTGATCGCAACAGTCGTCATTCGTGATTGAGCATTTCGATGATATGGCATGAAGTAAGCTTTCGTCATCTGCTGCATCAGCATCTTCGTTGTCTGTGTGTTGCTTGCTCTCCTCGCCAGATGGCAGCAGGTGTGTTGTGTAAACTGGCAGTTGCTGTATATCGGTGATGAGCTGATCGCTGCCACCGAACCACTGGCGGTACTGGTTGTAGTAATACCAGTAGGTCTCTGCATAATGCTCCGTCCACAGCGCTTCCCAGATGTCGCCACTGGTCTCCGAAACCGTTCGGCAGATGCCATCCGTTGTCTCCAATTCATGTTGACAGGTGTCGCCACTATCTGTCTGCGGTTCATCACCGACACGTGACAATGCATAGTCATGCATCTCGTGTACGAGCCATGCGTTAGATTCACCACTGCTTACATCGCTGTTGTCAACCGTGTCAACCTCAGTCACTCTGGCCATCCTACTTGTCACCACATTGTTGAATGCCACTGTTGGACATTTCAATTTGCCAAAAGACGCGTTCTTCATGGTGCCATCACAGTTATCTTGTGGTGGTACATCAGTCATGTCTCCGGACTCCATTTCTTTGATGATGTTATCGGTTCTGTCAACACATTCTGACTGATGACACTCAGTGCTTGGTTCACCAATGTCCCCAATGTCCTCTGAACATATCTCCACCTCCCTGACAGCTGGGATGCCGTCATTGACACCAACCTGTGACAAGTAGTCCGGGTACTTCCCTATCCAACCCTCCCACACCAGGTACTCCCCTTGTTCAGCCCAGTACTTCTCGTACCCGGCGTCCACTTCACTCAGCTCCGCACTTCCGGCGTCTGTCTCTAACACGTCTCTGTTGCACTGCTGCCACTCACCAACAGGTGGCGCTTCATACACAGTATCATTATCACAATTACTGACTGTTTCATCAGTTTGTAGTTCACACTGTTTCCTTGCTCCTTTCTTCTTGCGATTTCTTTTCTTCCCATTCCTCTTTGTAGCTCCACTTTTCCTTGTCTGTGGCTGTTCTTTTACCTGTAGCATAAAGGTCATTATTATGGTACGTTATTATTTAAATTGCTTATCTTTCCTAACATAGAAAATAGTTTGAAACAAATAATGCTAACATTTTGACAAAACATGCTTCAAAGTTTGCTGCTTTGTCGCTTTAGTTTTTACTAACAATGCCGTTTTAAGATTCACAGGGCATAAACATCATTTATAAGGAAATAGATTTTACAAGTTGATAGACATATTGCAAGCTGTACTAATAAGAGAGTAAAGATCTTATTAATTATTGATACCATCAAGAAAATTTAGGCCTTTGGCAACTTTGCTCTTGTAATTTTCAACCATTACTTACTACTTAGTGTACAATTAAATAAGATTAAAGTAGTATTTTAATTGGGGCATAATCGACTGAGTTAATTACTTAATAGACAGAGTTAACTTTTGGGTGTCTGTCAAGTAAACATCAACCATTAGTGGTTTATTTGAAACAAAAGGTTTCCTAGTTTATCTGAATGTATTTACATAATTATTACATAAATTACCTCCTGCATTTCCCCAGCATGTCCTTTGGAGCCTCGGAACCCGAGGGGCAACCCCATTGCCTTCATCAGTTCTACATCAGCTGAGAAGGCATCATCAAAGGTCAAAGGTGGATCACCCTTAATGTCAGCTGTCAGCTTAATGACATCACATTCTCCAGCATCAGCCCCAGAGTCACATGACTGAGGGGAGTTGTCATCACTGCTTGTGTTGTCATCGTCTTCAGATACATTTTCTCCAGTCCTGCCCAGCTTGGTCAATTCTCGGTCACTGTAAAAACAATTTCACAAACAAGTTAAAATTAACTAACAACAAAACTCAATACAAATATCACATTTATACCTGAATATAATTGTATACACAAGTGTGTGAAACATGAATATGTAATTATGAAACAATTAATTAATAGTTTTAGAAAGACTAATTTTACGTGTTTTACATTTTTATCGGAACGTTGTCTATACAGTTTTATAACATTGAAAAGCGCTTTGTGCATAGTGGCTATTGTACTTTATAAATATTGTTATTATTAAATACTACTAAATATTATTAATATTTGACACTAGTCACCAGGCCCTTATGCAGGATCACATTTGTTGCCAGACATGCCAGTCACAAATGTTGTGGTAGACATATGCCTATCAACTGACTTCTATACAAGCCAGTCAAGATGTGTATATTGACTAGAAATAAACTAGAGAGCCAGTCCTACACAATGGATCTGATTGGTTCATGTGAAATGATATGAATGTGAAACTTACCCAATGAATGCACGTGTACAGCACACAGTAATGCAGTCGGCGTGACCCAGGCCATCCACGTACATCTTCACATCGGCCAGTCTGTCCCAACTGTAGCACATCTGAATCAGAAAATATGTCAACTCACTCTTGTTGTATGTCTACACTTGGATACATACGAGTCTCTAACATTATTATCGTCTGGAACAAACTAATGCACTCACACAACACAGCTGGATACGCTAACTCAATGGGCTGCTGCATATACTTCTTCTCTATGAATGCATTTAAGCCTATTATATGTAATTGAATTACATTATTTGTCTTTACTTTGCCAGTTTGTAGCTGGGTGGTTCTCCAATTAATCTTCAATCTCGCAGTCATTACATACATGTATGATGTATCAAGCTGTCAATGTTGATGATTATACAACAAGGGGTTCAGAGATTGAGATCACAGCTCAGTGAGTCCACAACAGGTTTCAATTCCCTGGCTGCATTTAATTTGACACTTCCCCTGGCAAGCACACACTAGACACAAGTGAACAACAGATTAAAATGTATCTTCCAAAATACACAGGCAACGTAAAATGAAAGAAATTGCCTAAGTTTTGACACAGCAGGCAAACCAGTACCAAATCACCACACGATGGCATCAGGTGGGTTCAAAAACCTGGTGTCAGATATGGGTCCATATTCTATTAAAGAATGTGCCCCCTTATAGAATTTGGACCCCCCTTTTAAAAAGCTGAACAAATTGGTAAAGTAGTATAATGCGGTTCATAGATTGTAACTAGAATATCACAGCCATCATTCATAACACCTTTGTATAAACAGTAGCAATAATTTTACATTTTAGCCATCATTGCTATTAAAATGCCAATAATCTTTGACTGTGAATCCTATCAACTGCTAAAATGTGTGAATCTCAACAAAATACAATACATGGAGAAAACAATTGTGTTAATGTTTCATGTAAGACCAGTTCATGTTTTTAAACTTTGAATTAACTGATCAGTCTCCCTTTCAACAGTGCTCACACAAACAACTAAGAGCTTGCATGAAACGCTAAATTTCCACTCCACTGGAATCACAGGTATGGCTCAGTTTCTAAGTTACATCACAAATAAATTATATCAACAATACAATCCGGAGTCCATTTTCTATACAGGGGTCAATATTCTATAACACATATAATATGAACCCTCATAGAATATGGACCCCACCCGGGCCAACATTTTATGGGGTGGGTCAATATTCTATAATAGAATATGGACTACCAGGTGCATAGTCTTTAGGGAATATGGACCTGGGGTTCATATTGTATATGACACTGGTTCCTCTGAGTCTGACTGACAGTCAACTTGAGTCATGCATCATGACCTAAGTCTAACCTCTCAACCACTTGCCCTGTGCCCCCCATTCACAGTCCCGGTCATTGCATGACTCACTCACTGCCTTAATTTATATTTTATCATTTTTTTGGTTGGTCATCTTCTCTGCCCTGGCTTCACTAGGCACTCTTGCCTCTTGTGCCAGTTCTCTCGTTTACCTTTTGCTCACAATTTGACACAATCCATCCCACAGGTGGGGAAGTGTAATCATTTTTATAGGGTGGTTTCTCATAACTTATCATCTTTTTTTTTGCCTCAAATGACTGGACTGGTGGAGCATTGCCATTTCGAATGTCTTGCCATTTATCACGGTCGGCACTGTGGACTGTGACACTGACAGTGTGGTGTGGCGTGTGGACGACTATTCCAAGCCCAAGGCCAAGGGGCTAAGGGCAAGGCCAAGCATCAGTGCTGGGACAAAAATATTTTTCTAATGTGTAATCGGCATCTTTCTTTAATATTTTTAAGTGTGCTCACCCGTTTGTGAATGATTTTAGGCACTTATGTACAAGTCGGACCCACCTCAATTTTGCTATTATACCTGTATTTTTGCCAACATTTGATACTTGATTTGGTTAACTAAATCAATTATAATCATCTTGCGCATATTTATGTTTTATAAACAGCGCGTCTTGGCATACTTTTGAGGTCGAAAAGACAGCGCGATTTGTGCCAGTCGCAAGCGCAGCGGTGCATGTGTTACTGCGCTGTGCACATGGAATGAGCGATAAACAGTTTGTCTATGCCGACCGCACTGTCTTTTCGACCTCAAAAGCCTGCTAAGACGCGCTGTTTATAAAACATAAATATGCACAAGATGATTATAATTGATTGAATTAACCAAATCAAGTATCAAATGTTGGCAAAAATACAGTTATAATGGCAAAATTGAGGTGGGTCCGACTTGTACATAAGTGCCTGATTTTATTCATAAATAAATGATTCTTTCAAAACATGAGATTCGCAAACACGATATTAGCTATTAACCTATATTATCGCCCATAAAACATGCTCTGTTATGAAAAAAGGAATACTGAAAATGCCGCACATTATATTTAGTTAGACTTCTCCACATCACCGAACATATACCTAGTTTTCATAGACTGTAGTTACCTTGTAATACTACAGTATGTCCCTTCCAGTGAAAACAGATACTTTAGTCTGTGATATACCGAGCGAAAATTAGGGGTTCTCCGTACTAGAAACTCCGGGAGGAGGAGCCACCATCTGTTCTTGTTTTGGGGTTGGTTCTCAGCAACCCGCCAAGAGGCGCCAGCTAAATCCTACGCCCTTTGAAGATTCGTTTGGCAAAACGCGCAGCCAGACTATAGTATCATATTCTATATTACAGCTAGGAAGCAGTCTGCTCTGTTCTCACAGGTGGCACAGTCACAACCGGCAAAGTCCAATATCGGAGAACAACTGATTCAGCGAACTGTTATACATTGTGTAAGATATATGTAACATTATCAACTACCAACGGCATGAGAAGGTATATATATCTTCTAGATCTGCCTGAAATGTGTTTGTTGTGTAAGTAAAAGTTAATTGCATTTTGTACTTCCATTTTAGTAGGTCTATATTAAAAAAATACATAAAGTCATATCTTCGTTTGTGAACATGATGTGGAAGTAAAATAACTTGCCAAAATGTAGAAACGTTGCTCAAGAAGAGAGGCATTTTTGCAATATGGAATTGACTGGTCAACACAGTTGCCCACCTTCTGATTTTCTGAGGAACTATGTTGTTCGAAGCCACACGGACATGTTCAAGCTACGTCGATCGAATAGGATAAAAAAAACGTAGATATATGCTTCCCGCATGCTCTATCTTACCTCTCCCCCCTCTCTCTCTCTCTCTCTCTCTCTCTCTCTCTCTCTCTCTCTCTCTCTCCGTCTGTCCCTCTCGCCCGCCCTATCACTCTCCCTCTCCATCTCCTTGCTGTCCAAGCCACGTGATTCCAGTGTCATTCTCCATCATAACCGCGTCCTTCCACTCGTTTCCAAATAGCATTGAAGTGGTGAATAAAAATTCAACAAAATGTAAGTGAGATATCATAACGATAAACACAAATCCTCCTCTTTTACGAAACTCGTGTCCAACTGCTGTGGAATACAGGCAGGAGATTGTTGAACGTAGCCCCCCCCCCCCCTAATTACTAACTCAGTCGTCCAGACGTCAGTTGTGTACCATTTTGTGTCTGTTATGCAGAACATATCAACTACAATATAATAGACATCAACTTCGATCATTGGCATAGTTTACACATCACGATATATTATTTATGCAAATGAGTGACTATACGGGATAGCAGTGCCAAATTAATGCACGCCCCAGTTATCTTACATGTAAAACATTAGTGCGAATTCTACAAACGAAGATAGATGCTAACACCTTCACACGGTCACACCCAAGAGTTTCAACGAGATGACAGTGCAAGGATATTTATAAATTGCTGCATCGCTGTATATAGGATTTCGGATTGAGGGCATGAGAGCTACCAGCCTACCCTAGCCTAGGACCATTCGTTTTCTGTGTAAACACAATGTTATTCACGTATAGTAATGCAACAAGTTTTAGTGCGAAACGAAGAAAACGTGTCAAAGGGAACCATGGTCCAATACACATACCTATTACGCCACTCGGATGACGTAGCCCGGAATGCAAGCGGGGATAATTAGGTGTTTGTTTGGGTTACTGTCATCTATTGTGCGGGAGCACTGGAGCTAGGTAATGATTAGTGTCGATGGCAATCTGCTGATTATAGATCTATGCCTCAAGAGGAGGTTAGAGATCCGTCTTGTGTTGTCCTGGGAGAGTCCTGTTTACAGAGGACACGCCTTCTCCGTGACGGTAATTGTTCTCGACAACTAGACGGTTGCATGGAGCTGGGAAGGTTTTTTTAGTTACCGCTCGATGCATATGACATCTCGGCGTATAGGTTCCATACGAAGCTGGCATATTATGTAGGTGGGAGGACAAGTGAAATATAAGCTTATCGATTTAGCTTTTGTAAAGTGCCTCCGACGCAACGGCTAATGAGATTTAACGTCTGATGAGGCACACACAGCTTACATGAGTGTAAATACAGTAAATAATGTAAGATACTCCACACCTGTTCAATAACCAGATTAAAAACAATATTCGTTTTGTTCAGTCTATCCACTTACTATAACCCTTTTTTTTATCTGGAATTAACTATACTACTGCCATACTCAAAATTGTTTTAAATGGTTTATCACAGTTTTAACATAACGTAATTATTATGACATGTATTAATCGTAAAACACAAAACCATACACACGCACGCACACACGCAAAGACACGACACACGCACAAACGCACGCACACACAATGAATCAGCTAGAAGTATATGTTGCGGATCAAAATATATGCATGTTCGCCCAGGAAACATAACAAACAGTTTTAATGTAGACATGACTCCTTAACGGGCACTTAATTATAGTCACCAGCCGCGCGTCTAATATGCATGTTTACATAATTTCCACGGAATCGTCCGTGGAAACCAGGTAAATACCACTCAATCATCCACGTGTATCCGTGCAACTACAAATAAAACGATGACTGGATTGGACACTTGATGAGAGCGCCCGGCGTCAGAACGCCCCTCCCACTTCTGCTGCCAATTCTAGCGGAACCAATGCTTATAGAGCGCTGACGTGCCATTTCGCATAACATAATTCCAAGAACCTGCGCCGACGAGGAGAAAGAGAGAGGACCCACACACACACGCACGTTACTTCTACACTCGGCTTCGACAGCGGCAGCAGGCAGCCGGCCGCACGATAAACACCCGACCCCTCAGGAGTGACGCGTGTGCAGCGGCGCGTGTCAGCGTGACTAGCCGCGCGTGTCGGCCTGCCTCGTTGTCGTCCGGCAGCCCCGACCAATCGATCATGCGGAATATGTCCCGCACCAAATCCGACTGATTCAATATGAGAGTGGACTCCGAGCATGACACCGCCGAGATGACAGAGCACTGGGATCTGCCTTTGAAGGATTTCCTCGAGTGCTTCCCACCGCCGCAAACCGGCCGGATCGTCGACGGATACGAGCCAAATATCGAGGCGCACGAAACCTTCGGCATACCGAAGGGTGTTGTGCTGAATTTCCACCGTAAGGTAAATCCGAATGTGCCGCTTAGCTTTCGCGATACGTGGGGCGGGGCTCAATCGGATCACTGGGTGAAAGTGACATTACCGATCGATTTCAAGGGGAAATTTCGCCTGTTGCCCTACGACCCGGCAAGCGATGATGCGTCAATCGATCACATCTTCCCGACCGCCGAGGACTTGGTGCGCGCGTTCCCCGTCTACGCTCAGGCCAACGCGTCCATCGGTAACGACGGCGACGAATCGGACGCGCCACCGACGGTAGCCTGCGGCGAGCGGCTTAAGCTCATACGGATCCTTTGTAGGCACGGGGATAAGTTTCTGGAATGTCGACCCGTCGGGCGGACGCGCCTGCTGCTGCTACGCATGAACGTCGTCGGCAATTTCACGGCGGTGCACGACAATAGCGAGTACTTATTGGCGGACCTCGTGTGCATGACGCCGCGGCGACGGCGCGTTCAGGTTGTCGATGAACCGTGTCAAAGCCAAAGGTCGCCGTGTCGCATCCCAGGCGTGCCCGCCAACTTCACAGGCGAGTTGTTTGTCGAGGAGCCAGACGCGTTCGTCGAGACGACTCCCGCCGACGACCCGAGTGTGATCATCGGCGTGCCGCATAACCTCGAGATGACGGTCAGCACGGTGGAGGCGTCCTTTGATCGCGGACTGTCGCTCAATAACTTCGCGACGAACAATCGAAATCTGTTTCCGGTTGTGGCGCGCGTCACCGACTGGGACGAGGAAACGGCGATCTTGCAGCACCATTTTGTTAAGCCGGGAGTGGAGCTTGTCATACATGGCTGGACACGACAATCGAAGGTGCTCGCACAAAGCGACGATGCCGTGTACGCAATACCTCTTACGTACCAGGGAAAATTCCGGATCAAGGCGCAACAGTTCAACGGCGTGTACGCGCTGGAGCGGGCACACCCCGGGTATAAGATCATCGTCCTGTACGTGGATCCAGCGGAGAAGGACTTCCCGCTGGCGGTTGGTGACATATTAAAAGTGAAACGTTCGGACACACTGAACAAAAGCAACAAAGACAAAGAAGTGAAATACCTGAAGTGTGAAAAATGCATCATGACTGGGACACTTCGGTCGAAGGAGGTGAAGCTGCCAATGAACTCACTTGCCAGATTCGAGGAGGTGATGGAGGAGACGAAAACAACGGAATACCACATCAAGGAGCTGGTGACATTTGTCACGGATCAGCAACTCGACGTGGAGCTAACCACCCGGAGTCTGGATCACAAGTCTGCGGAGGATGATCTGCCGTCGGATCGAGTGATTACTCTGTGTGATTTCATTGTTGAACCGGCAGTCTATGTGAGTGTCCAGGTGCCGGATGCACCAGCCTTTCATATTCCTCTGAGAACCCTGATTTATGTGAAGTTCATCGAACAACTGGAGAAGAGTGCGAGTCCTCTGCTAACGAGGCAGAATCCGCGACTGTCGACTCTGGATCGCTGTGTGGAGGTTCTTCCTCTGGACGTGTTCAATGTGCTGAAGACTCACAAACCACCGCAGTCCCCGACTGGGTGTAGTCCTCAGATGTCCACACTCCCAACACCAGTGTCAACAAAGGCAAAGACAAAGGCCTCTAATGGGTAAGTTAATTCTCTCTGTACTCAGTTTGTCTCCAGATTGGTTTATAATTGTGATGTTGTTTATAGACAAGACCATGTTTGTGTCAATGTTAGTAAGAGATTCCTTGCTGCATTCTGTGTTATTTTGTTCCGGTTCATTTCAGGTATGACTGATACAAATACTCATAGACAAATGTGTTCAAGATTATGGATCTCGTATTATGCATTGTATGATTGTCTTTGTGGTTGATATTGTAAAAACACAAAGACACTGCCAATCGAGTGTGGGAACTTGCTAGGTGCTAGTAAGATGTCATCAGAAAACACGACAGAATTTCTATGGTTCTAATAATAGATTGCACTACTATAGTGGTTTGACCTGTTTCAACTTGCAAAGTAATCTGTCTTTCCTGTCAACAGCAAGTCAATAGCTAGAGACTACCGAGTACCTGGGTAGAGACTTTAATTAAATACCATGTAAAGTCTCTACCGATGCAGATTTCAATTTGGCATAGATGCACAGTTGACCAAGAGTAAAGGATGAAGTAATTAGCTGCTGATAGTTTTTGATATATATCTTTCTACAAAAAATTGAATCTAATTAATTAGTACACTGTACACAGTTTATGAAGATGCCATCAACATTTTCTGTTTTTTAACGTTTGTGTTTACATGTTGACTTTGTCTATTGACAGTTGACAGATCTTAGTATTCACACATGCAGCATATTACAATGTTACAATGCTAGCCAAGTTGTTTATCCACCTCATTCATGTTAAATAAAGGTGTATTTTAAAGTATATTTATAATATTTATATATGAGTGATGTTAATTGCAGTAATCGTGTGAAACTAATGCATTACACATTATGATATACACAGCAAACTGTAGATTAGTTGACCAGTTGTATCATTCACCTTTCAATATGCACAACATTACTTTGGAGAGTGCATTACAGATTAATATAAACATTGTATATGTTTATCAATATCTGACCCAAACATTGTATTACATTACACAGCAGTGGTCCGGCCAGCCCTAGTAGTATAGAAGTGCAAGCAAGAGGACCTCCGTCTGCAGCAAGTGCTATGTATGGATACCAAGGAAGTGCTGTCGACAGCAAAGGAAGACCCTTACATGCTGGCTGTAAGTAAGGAATGTGGTACATCTTTCTGACATAAGTCAAGTTTGCGAAAGCTTTAAGTATACATAGGCATGTATAATTTTGTATACAATTTAACTGTGGAAATACCTTCTCTAGTGAAGGCAGGAGTCAGTGTTAACTGTTTCATGAATGTTTATTTTATTATTCTTTTCCATGTATTGGACTGGGCCCTTTCCGGGCGTTAAAAGTCCAATCAAAGCTTGTGCGCTTGGGGTGGGGGTGGTGTGTGCTCTCTTGAAAGAAACCAGTTCCGTATAATGTTGAATAATGTGTGGACCTTTAGTTTTTATTGATTTTTTTTATTGGAATAAGAATAAGTGTTAGACAGTTTCACTGAATAACTTTATGTATTTGTACAGTACATTGTAGATTTGTACCTTCTATTAATAATATGTAGAGGTAATAACTGTATTAGATCATCTACATATAATGGTTAATGTAAATATCTAGTATTTTGTGTTTGAAAGTATTTAGATTTAAGTGTATGTTTATGTGTGTCAGTGTGTATATATATAGTTTGTATACGTGCAAACCTACCTGCAAATATGCTCAGCCACATGCACCTGTAAACACTAAATTATAAAACCCCATTCAAAAAAGGACTGGAATTTATCCTTTACGTAAATACTCTGATGGCGGTACAAATTCTTCGTTGCCTGGCAAAGTTTTTCCAAGTAACAATACGTTTGTCAAGGTGGGTGTTGATTGATGCTTTATTTTGTGTAACTCGAGACTATATGTGCAGCAGTTAATGGGCTGGGCCCATGGTTGAAGTCACTGTGATGTTGATATATGGATGCCATGTATATGGGTGTTCCCATATATTTAATGTAGATCATTAATACTTAATTACTAGCCATTACTTTTAGTTGTTGAGGTTCATTAGTAAAATCATTTACCTATAAGTGTCTAAATTCGATAACTCTGTACTCAGACATACTTTCCATCCTCCTGCTCATACTCCTGGACCTTCTGTGAAGTTCATGTATGTTTGTGATTTGCTAACATTATGTTGCCACTATCATAATTACGTATACAATATATTTGAGGGAATATTTGACCACTACCTGAGTACTGGTTAATCTGTAACTAGACATGTTACATGTTTTGTAATCAAAAATTCTGATGGTTGTATTGCGTGGCTGGCTGAATAATGACCCACTCTTGGCAGCCATGTTTTATTCATATCAATGATAGATATTCCTAACAATTTAGTTCAATATCTCTGATTAAGCTGAACCCACTGACCGCAACAGTTACATCAAACCCAGTAGACAAAGACTGTTTGATGTGTCCTCCACGACTCATTGATATGATCAGATAACTTCTCTGCAAAGTCCACAATGCCTGAGGCTAAACAGTATCAAACTTGAAGTTTCTAGTTATCACATATATCTTGACATAACAGTGAATAGAAAAAAATATAACAACAACAATAGTGATGGTTATGACTCACTAATAACAAAGATTGTATGATTCCAGCTGTGTCCTCTCTGGGCCCTAAATCACAATCTTTCGGCTCAAAGCTGAAGAACAAGTTTCGGCGACACAAATCATCTGACCACATCAATAAAATGGGCAAGTCTTCTGGTAAGAACAGATTTCTTTTCTGCATGTAGTTGTCTTCTGCTTGCTTTTGTGATCATAACTGCATGGTAGGAAATGTAGACAGTCTGCCAACTAAACCTGCTGATACCATGAGAGTAACTCTTCAGATGTCTCCATTCATTTAAAACAATTCACAGTTCACACTAACATTATGATATAATACATTACACATTAACTTATGCTATAATAGATGCAAATTTATATTATGGTGTTGTTAATACTGAAATGCAAATTGGAAGAACTTGTTCTCCGCAACATTGGTTTTTACATATGGTGTAACATTGGTTAGGTAAGTGAAATCCTTACCCCAACAAAGGTGTACGTGAACACAACAATGATCATCATATTTGTTGGGTGCACATGTAATGTGAATTATTTAATGTATTTTATTTACCTTTTAAGTAAATAGAGAGTTCCTTCTGCATTAATACTTGTAGATGATCATGACATGGTAATATAATAATATGTTTAATTAAGCTGCATTGCCCATTAACAATACACAAGTGTCAGAATACTGTGCCAGAAGCTCAACTTTAATGTTTTTAATAATTTATTTTCCATCTACACTTCAATGTAGAATGCTCTAAACTCATTCCAGTGATAATACTGGATCAGATTGTCTTGTTTGGCCATGTAATATGTCAGTCTCATTGTTTGACCAACTTCAGAAATAGGCGTATCGTAACTAATTATTTCTTGTGTCATCATGTAGCCAATGGTATTGATGGTGCCTCTCCTTTGGTGGTATTTGCTCATAACTTCACATGGTTCTGTTATCCACAAATCATGCGTGAGTATTGAGTAATATAGGACAAGTTAAACATGATCTCCTCTCTCACACAATTCCTTCTGTAACATTGTCCAACAAATTGGACATGCCTCTGGTAGATTGTGAGATCTTTGGTATTTCCTTAAGCAATTCTCTGTTTGTAATGCATTATAGTCAGGAGACTTTTGGTGCTTTATCTAAGTGATGTGTCTAATTTCCAGTGTACTATTTAAAAGAACATGGGTATGATTACATTACTGAAAGTAGATTTTATTTTATGTAATGGCCACAGTTAGTAGACGACTCCTGTGGCGACAAACCACCGTCAGGTATGTCAGTGAAGTCAGTTTGAGGCAGACACTTTTTCTTTCACCCTCCAACTGACATGCTCTAGGTGAGACATGGCAATCCTTGCAAAATGTGTTCCACCTAGTTATATTTAGAACCAGTGTACGTGTGCCTCTGCATTCCTGCCAAGTAGTGGGTTAATTTACCAAGAGTAATGAAATGCCAGCAATCACAAGTGCTCTCACAACTGCGCATTGCACCTTTCACCAGAACAGCTTAAGAGAAGACTCGGGCATAATAGGTTGGCTCTGGCACAAAGCCTGCATAACCACAGTCACAGGATGTCAATAACGAGGTGCTGAAAGGGAGAAAAAGTGTCACTCCACATGAGGAGAATGCTTCTCTTGTGTGTCTGCTGGTGCTCAGTCTGGCAAACAAGACGGCCAGTTGTGATATCATGGGAGTTGAGTCTGAAAAAAGTTTGAAACTGCTTATGTCTCAAAGGATGCTTTGTTGACATTTATCATATTGGGTTTCATGCGTAAATACCCAGTATATGTATAGCGGTATAGGTTATATGATGCAAAGTGTTGTCATGTTGGTAATAGGTGCATTATAAGTTTGCCTATAGAACAAATGCTTCAGGATGACTGCACATTTTCGTGTTCAGATAGCATTCTGTACTATTGGAGGCATTATGTCAGTGTGATGTCAAAACATTGCATCTGTGGGACAACAAGTGCAGACACTACACCATACGTATTGTGTCAGTCTGATGTAATTTGTAAAGACACTATAACTACAATGATATGTGATAGGTTTTAACACATTACACCTGTAATACATTTATTATAGTGTCAGTGTAATTTTGAGACATAACACATGTGCAGTGTTAGTATCAGTGGTGTGTCAAGATACTGCACCATTACTTGTGTCATTGTCATATCAAACACTATTCTGTAACACTTTCGGTGTGAAATCAACAAGTCAGTGGTTGACAACACTAGAAACCAGGAGATTGAGAGGACATCAGATAGAAGTATTTAAAATACTGAATGGGTATGAAAATATTGGCAGAAATATGTGTTTCTCGGTTAAGGAAAAGAGGACTAGAGGACATGGAGTTAGTTAGTAAAGAAGCAGTGTAGGTTAGATATTAGAAAATTATAATTTTCACAAAGAACAGTAAAGGAATGGAACATACTATCAGCTGATTGTATAGGTGCTTATAACATAGTTATAAATAAAATTGTCATATACCTAAGAAGGGCGGTGTACACTTATATAGGTAGGTTGGACTCTCGATAAGCCAAAGGGCTTCCTTGTCCACCTGCCATCTAGAGTTGAATCTCTAGGTGGCAATCTTGTTAAACTGTCTCCATTCTTCAATTTCTTTGCACTGCAAATACCCTATGAACAGTCCTTTGTACATTTCTGTGGATGAAAGGAATGTGTGGTCACACAGGGCTGTGGTCAAACATGCTGGTCATACCAGTGGTTGTTCTGACCACTTCCTAAAGTCCAGTCACACCAACGTTTGTCCTGCTGCTTTGACCATTTCCTGAAGTACCACAATTTAAAACTATTTCTCTGAGCTGAAGCTCCCATTATCGTGCAGTGTGGGTGCTTAAGCATTTAGGGTCAGTTCAGTGACTGACAAGGGCAGCTTGAGTAATTGACATCAGTTCAATAACAATCAGTGCCATTTTGGTGGAATCTGGGTAATTAATGTCAGTTTAATAACCGTCTGGGTTACTGCCATTGAAGGCTGCTGTTGAGTCACTAACGCTTTCTGTGAGGTCCTCCATTGATTGCAACAATTACAAGCTGGCTACAGACTAAATGTATAATTAATGTCTCACCCGGTCAACAGGTGTGATGGGATAAAGACAGGGAGTTTGAGGGAGAGATTTAATTGCATGGCTGTTTGTCCCTATCTACATGCATGAGTGACCATGAGTGACTGTGTGGTCACATCTGGTTTATTGATTTTGAAACCCCTGGACCCTCTCGTTCAAGATTGTCTAGTTGTATTTGTACCATGTGTGGCATTAATTAGTAACACCATACTGGTCATTACTAAGTTTAGTTTGTTAATTATTAATTAATGTTTTAGTTTTTATGTGTTGAGCTCGGTAAATTGATACTTCATTACTGTTTTATGGCAGTAACATGAGACCTTTGCACCTCAGGTTTGAACAGACATGTCTAGATTCATCATTATAAATGGGCCAAAAAAAATATATATTTATGTTTGTGCACAATGGTCCTATTCCACTTTAGATCCATTTAAAAACCATTTCTGGAGGATTTAGCAGTCAGTTGTAATCATTGCATAAAACTTACAATTAATGTGGGTAATTTTTAGCACAAAAAAAAGAAAACCACAAAGTGTTATAAGTCAACTCCCCTTTCAAAAAATTCTCAGAAACCCTGTCAATTGTATACAGTGTTGGTTCAGTGTTATGAAGATTTATTTCTGGTAGTCAGTCAACCATGACATTCGGTCAACCATGTCAGTTACAAAATTGATTATTTCACAACAATATGGACACATTTAAGCAGTGAGGTCACGTCAACATGGATGAAAGGATTATGATAATGATTTTGGAGTGGGTGGAAATTGATTGGAATAAAATTAATGACTTCAGAGCTTATCTCGTGCTACTATTACTAAGTTGAATGTTTATCTTGATTAAGCATGCACTCTGTATTTGACTTGTTTTGCTATTCAACGTGCTTAATCCTCTAACGGGACACTGTGGCTCCAGAGTAAGCTTATTCCTTGCTACCAATGAATCTTGGAGACATGAACAAACTGTTTATTGAAGTTATTTGAAAACACACAAAAGTGAAATCACATGAAAACTGATATCCCAAACATTTGCATAAGTATCATGTAAGTAATGTGCTACAGGAAAGTTGAGGCACGCCCAGTGTCAATTTGTCTACTGTGTGTGAAATATGATGTATATATCATGATGACATTTCATCTGTCTGCACTTGTAGTTGTTGTTGTCTGCCATTTGCATTGTTGAATAATAAATAATACATAAATAACAGTTGTTTTGGACATAACTCAATTCACCAGTGTTGAAATGTAGACATTACAGTCGTCAATGTCCACCATGAGGTAATATATAACGTGCAACAAGACAACGTGTATGCACAGGGCAGGAGGAAAACAATATGTTACGTATATTTACTACCACAATAGTTAATTTCACCAATAGCATCCATCATATTTTATTATGATTTATTTATGTTATATTGTAGCACTTAACGTGAACACCAGACTTTGACTAGATGCAGATAACATATCACATTCAACCAATAATGTGTATCATATTTTATTATGATTCATTTATGTTATGTTATACGTATACAGTATAGCACTTAACATGAACACCAGACTATGTCCAGTAAGAGATAACATATCACATTTCCAAAGCCTTGCTTTTCAAGTTGTTCAAACACCTTATACATTTGACCTCTCTACCTGATAAATGATAATTAGTACCTGGTAGTCTCATGTCAAAGATCACACGTACCTTTATGTGTGTATTTCCTATGGAGTTAGTTCCTGCGTGATTCATAGTTGATTGTTGGATGATAAGTCACCTTCAATAAAGCAGCACATCATTAGGTCTGCCCAGTAGTGCATACAGTTCAACCGTTCTTTCTTGTGAGGTGATATTATATAGATATGGAACTTTGCATTAAATTCATATTTGCAGTTTTACAATAAAGATAAAAATAAAAGATTATGCTAGCCATATAATGTGGTAATTGTCGTTATAGACTCTGGTTTTGTTTTCCTCTTTTTTTGTCCTCTAAAGTCCAAGATGACGCAAGCCCTCAACTGTTCTTTTTGTTTCCTCAATCTCTCTCTGCTGCCAGTCTTCAGTCTCCAGTCTCTCTAGTTCTCATTCTAAACAATCAAAGGTAAGTTCTTATACAATCAGTATCCATTCCTCAGGACTATCCACAGCCATTCACATTTTTTCCATGGCAGATATCTTCAGTCAAACACTATCCTGACACAGAATTTATGGAGGGTCACATTAATTTTTTGCCAGTCACACATTCTTTTGATTTTGATTTTGTTTACCTGACCACTGACTTTTCTACACATCCACATCAGGCAATACCCATCCAAATGACGGGTTGATGGGTCTCTGCATAACACTTTGGAATCATTCCACAATGATGCTGGCATTAATGCGCTAAGACTATCAATACACAGATGTGTACCACTGTCAGGTACTCATTCATATAGCTGAGTCAACTGAAGCAATGTAGAGAGAATAAACTTGCCCAAATACATGACTGCACAGGAGTTGAACCTGAGCTCTCGGTCGAGAGTCTCTACCCACTGTGCCACGGTGCTCTGTTGCAATTGCAATTAAATATACTAAAACTGGCATATAAAACACCAATATAACAGCTGTAAAACAGAAATATGATAGCCATATAAACATTGACAAAGATTTCTTTTCTGGTTCATTGGCTGTTGCATTCATTTCTTTAAAATTGTCATCATATGGTCTACGAGAAACAGTAAAATATTCAGACCATGCCCTGCATAAAAGCACTGATGTCAACGGCGTACCCGCCCATACATAACAGTGCTGACGTTAAGTTACAAGTGCTGTGTTACTCAAAGCAAATGTAACTTACTTGATGAAGAAAAATGACTTACGATATTTTTTTCATTGCTGTACATAGAAGTATGCGCTACTGGTGTTGAATAATGAAGCTACTGGTTTTTCCTGCTGTGTCTGGCCGTGTGGATATCATGGAAGGCAGATTATATCACACAGACCGCTTTGGTTTCTGTGGATCATGCAATGGTTTCACACAATAGTCAATATGGACAAAACATCTTTTAGTACTAGCTAAAGCAGACATGCTTTGACAAGAATTTATTTCAGGAAAAAAATGCCATTTCTACTAAACACCAATTCCAAAGCTTTTCCCAACTATAAGGAATATATATTTGTTAACAACAGGTTGAGTTCACACAAGTGACAAGTGTAATATCTAATTTATACCAAATTAACCAAAAGGTGATACATATATCCTTGTTACATAACTTCAAAAGAGTTTGCATTCAAGTGTTTGTATTTGAAGTATGACAATGTGCTATTCGACCAATCATCAGTGCCTGCCACTTTCCAATGACACATAATGAAGGAACTAAATGTATGGATATATTGTCATTTTACAACAAAACGTGTATAATGTTTTGATAAAAAACATAATGTAATCACATTTTGTATGATTGATATGTAATAAACATTCAATCTTTGCTACCATCTCTTTGGTTTTTGACTTTCTTGAAACCAACAATCTGGATACATCTCATTTGTTCCTGTAACCCTTTACAAAGACAATGCAGATGTACTCTGCATAACTACAGTTATATCTTGTTTATCGGCTTTATCCAGTCCTCAATAATCTGATTGTGTTGTGATCTGCCTGTTTTGTGTAGGAACCGTATTGATATAATAAAGTGTCTTGCAAATTTGCAAGGTTCATCTATCCAACCAAAAACTTTGGGATCAAAAGTGTGCGGCTAAAAACAAGATACAACAGGCTGTCACTCATGTCAGTCTACTGTAACCACAGTCAGTACAAGAGTTATTTTCAACAGGTGTAACAAGTCCTAACAACAAGTCCACCATGACATCTGCCGTCAATGCTTTCTTGTGAAGTACTTTTTGCAGGTGTCTCATGACACATGTCATCATGAGTTTTTGTTACCTTCATATCCATTTCATCAAGGTGTAGTCATAATGTCTCACAACAGACAAGGCCAATGCAGTTTAATGTTTATCTTAACAACATCACCTTGTAGTTGCCATTATCCAGGGACGTCCTTCTGTGCTTCATGGGTCTCCAACTCTCAACTAATGTACTTAAAAAGCAGTTACATAATGATATATACTTCAATGTTATGTTTGTTTTATGTGTTTGCAATGTGGTGTTCTTTTTAGACAGTTATTTCCTTGTCTACCTGATATAATCTATTGGTTCTTACCTTGCATTCTTACCTGCAGAAACCTGAGTAGATGTCCACAGTTGAGAGTGGTGGGCACCACCTCTACAGATGGTGTCCAGATAAACCAATATTAATTAAAATACAATAACACTGACAACTGATCCACATCCACCTAGTTACTGGTGTAAGCATGTTTGTTATTTATCATGTCTTAAGCATATCACCAGTTCGGTTGTCTATTGCATAATTTTGTATTGTACAGATATATATCATGCTTATACCTAATGTACAAAGATTATGAGACTATATAATGCTCAATCTTTCTTGATCTCTCTTCCTGTGCCCCCCGCCCCCCCCCCCCCCCCCAGTGTTGCTGCAGACAGTGCGTGACTTCATTCAACCAGTCTGTGTCCAGCCTTCCGTGAGTTGTTCTCTCAGTCTCAGTGACTTGTCTGACCTCATCATGAGAGTCTGTCACAGTCGAGTTCTCTCTTTAACTTGTTCAACCACCCATTGAGACACCTGTTGTTGCACTATAGCCTGTAGATGTGTGTCTTATGTACAACTACAAGCTGTGACATCACTGATGTCTGTGCATAGGTTACACAGGTGGTCTGTTTGTTGCGTGATGATTTTATGATTCATTTTACTAAATGTTTGC
This sequence comes from Oasisia sp. SBJ-2009, assembly GCA_964017155.1. Taxonomy (NCBI): domain Eukaryota; kingdom Metazoa; phylum Annelida; class Polychaeta; order Sabellida; family Siboglinidae; genus Oasisia; species Oasisia sp. SBJ-2009. The sequence continues at coordinate 5,599,845 of OZ024863.1, forward strand.
AAACAGTAATACCATTTGTGTATCTTCCATATGGATGCTTTTGTGATATTTGTTCTTGTAACACAGAATTGGTGGGTTTTATTATAGACAGTTTAGGAAAATACACCAGGTATTAACCAGACAATTAACAACAAAAGACACAAGTTCTAACAAGTATTTCGTATATTCCAGTTGTGTGTTATGTAAATGACGGATTGTGATTATACGACTTGCAATGATCATTGTTTCATCCTCTTGTCATGTGCATCACACAGATCAGTCATATGTTTGACAATTCATGCTTCATCTCAAATGCAATACTATTGAGAAAGGTATGATGAACAAAAGCAGTGATATATGACCCTAAGAACTTGTAAGATCGTCCACAGCTTTGTGGATTCAGTAGACATGAATGAGTCATTCAAATGAACTCTGGCATTTACAGTACATTTTCATCAGCTACACAGCAGTGAGACCAGTTTTGTATAAGCAACCTTTACAACAGGCTCACTGCCCTGGTAAACAAAGCAGCTATACAGTTTTTGTGTGAAATAGAATGCATGAGTGGTTCTTAGGTGAAGTCAGTTTACAAATTTAGGTTAATTGAGTGCACCTGCTAACCTGTTGTAACAAGAAACATGTTTTGCTTTAGAAAGGTTATTTGAATATTGTCATTCAGGATGTATTTAAATAATTGTAGAAATAATGGTACATCCCATGTAGTTAGATTTATACAGCACTGTTATATCCACTATACGTTGAACTTGTAAAAGTAATCTATAGCCGCCGGTGTTGTCTACCAAGGAAATATTTTCTTTCAAGACTGGAATGTGAACTAGACAAAGCCCGATGGTCAAGAAGCTAAATATCTTTAGGGCATACATTAAATGTGGTTCCCTTTCTCAGCTGCTAGCTAACATCCTGTTTGTCATCATGTTTTTAGCAAGGAAGAACCTCTGGACTGCTGGCCACAGTGACAGGTGGACAGACAGTGATAGTATCTGAACATACAATCAGATGACACGAAGATTGCTCTGTAGTTTGTACACTGTAGTCAGTTTTAGCAATGTAGAACGAAGCATTTTTATGAATGGTTGTCAACAATATTGAAATATTCCCATGGCATGATTTAGTATTGGTTCTTAACAATCTTGATGTGAGCATAAGACAATCTGGTGTGATATCACCTGGTTTGTTTTGCATCAAAAAGTTATCAAGTTGATATCAGTCTCATAAGTTATATCAAATTGTATCCATAAAATATGCTTACAAACAATTGCAGGTTTAAATGTTTACTTACAACATGAAAAAAAAGATTATGCATACAATTTGTGATTTTCAAAACAATCCACCCCTTGTGAAATAGTTTAAGGAACTTGAAACCTAAATAGCAAAACAAATGACTGTCATCGGGGTATGATAGCTTCCTTACTTAAATTGATGTTGGTAACACCAAAATTAAATAAATGAGAGTTAAAATGTTAACAATGCATTTCTAAGGTGCATTTATTTTTTCTGTGTGGATTTTCCTTTAACATAAATAGACAGAATCAAATTTCAAGAGATGTAGATGAGCATAGTGTGTTTGGTGATATAATTGGTGACGCTGTCATATGTACATCAGATAACGTTAAAGTGATCACCCAAAACATCTTTCAGTGAAATCTTACAAATGATCAGCTAACCTTTGCCCTTCACAAGTATAAATCACAACCTTGTAAGCTGAATTGCATATGGACGCCGCCATAAGTGCCATGGCTATGCGTCATACCCGCATCCTTTGTGTGCGTGAAGCTGCTCTGAAGGTCTCCAGTGACACGATATCTTGAATGGCAGACATGTCTGTTGTGCTGAGTTACATCTGTGATTTCCCCAGGAAAATTCTACCCATTGAATTGCTTCAAAGTCTTTTGAATAGAACAGAGAATGCAAAGACCAGTGAAAAGGACCTGTACTGAGCACATTGGTGAACAGAGGCAGTTGTTAATTTTTCTCGTTTCATCTTGTCTTAGTTGTCATAGTGTCCTGAAGTAATATAATAATAATAATTGTAACACTTCTATGGCACTTATCTCCTTGAAAATTCAAGCCCAGAGGAGCAGCAAACACAATTATTTAGCTTAATCATAAATAAGGACAAGCAAAAGTCATCATTGCAAAAGTCAACATTGGAGCACAGAACCACCAAAAATTCATGATGGAAGAGCAATTTCAAACAAAGATGTTTTGATTTTTTACGAACAATGCTTATAGTTTCAGAAGATTTAATTATAATAGGGAGTTGATTATAGTTTGTCGGCAAAGCTACAGAGAAAGCACGGTCCTAGAGATATCAGAGAAACGTAGCAGATAAACTATAAGTACCGGTATATCATTTGTTGAGTAGAATGGGTATGGTATGTAATAGAAGCCAATTTAAATTTGATATATAACTACTTTACTTTGAAGTATTGTGCTCTGTGAAACATGGTCAACAGGCACTGACCCCACTGTTGATGCTTATTGTAAGTTCTGTTCACAAGTACCCTATGTATTGGTTTCCACAGTGCTAAGTACAAGTACAGTACTATGTACAATTGCTAATAACAAGTTAACAACCACCCACGTTGGTTGTAGGTAATGGAACAAACAGTCGCACTTCACGAGAAACAAAATTAATTTTGTCCTATTAATTGTCTCACATATGTACGTTTCTTCAAATACGTCTAGTCCTACACTTTCTGTGTTGTCTTCATATACCCTGAGACAGCAACAGTGAGTCTTTGTCGATGTCTTGTATCATGGTCTGAGGCAATTAATGATAATTAAGCGACATCCTGTCTGAGAGATATGGAAGTAAGGAGAGCACCACCTATGAGTAAACCCCTGAAGGTGATGTCTGACAGTAACCCCACCCCACAGATGTCTGCCCTCCTCAGGCTGTTTATGCTGTCATAAGCCAGGAGGCTTCCTGTGCTAAGTACCTGGGTACAGGCCAATCTCAGTGGAAAAAAGCGGCTGATGAATAAGTATTTTTGATGAGTATCTTCAGGTGGTCTTATATTAAAACTCTCATTTTATATACTTATTGCTGCAAAAAGTAATTCATTGGGCAGCATGTCACTGCAAAATTTATTGGGAAGGGAAGCCAACCGATTGAGTAAATAAAGACATACACAGATGTCAGACATATAAAGGATAATTACTATAAATATAAATTATGTATTTTATTAAACATGTTTCCTAAGAGGAGTTTTATGAATTCTCTGAATTCATGAAGAATTGATAAACAGTGCATCTATTATTAAAAAGAAGAGTACCACTTGACATTTATTGACATTTATTGACATTTATTTGATGTTCACCCAGAAGACATCAACATAACTGTGCCTGTTTCTGGCTTCTCCATCAAGTCTACAAAGAGCCATCTGATGTCTAGTGCCTGATCGATCAAGTCTCTCTGCTACACACACACATACATGTCCAGGGAACATATGTCGAGGTGTCACTACACAGGCATAAGTGTGTTGTGTTTATTACATCATCAGACACCCATCATGTCGAGAACGCCACCGGTCATGCATGGCCAAACACCACCAGTCACGTGTGGCCGAACACCACCCGTCACGCACGGCCGAACACATACATCCTGCTTTTTTCTGACAAATACAAGACGAATACTGTACGAAGTAGATGTCAACTTCCTTCAGCTCATGACCTGGCTACAGTTGTCACAAAAGCTGGAGCTTGTTCAGCTGAACACACAAAAATAAACATGTGGTATCATACTGTCAGTTATGATGTTAAACACAAGACACGTTGTCACTTAAATGTCAGTCGGGTGAATATGTATGTTTAAGGGGAAAAGCAACAATAAAATTACAGCTGATGTGTGCTTATGTATCTATAGGTACTCTCGGTGAGTCATCCTGATTACTTGATCCATGTATATGATTTGCAATTTCCAGTACAACCACTACAGGTGTATTTTCATGACAAGTTATGAGTGTGTAATTTTTTCCTGATTCTTTCCGCCTGTAAAATAATGTCTGGATGCCAGTCTCAAAAAAATATGTGGGTTGTTTAGACTGACGATAAATGGGGGTAAGGGTTCCATGAATGAATTGTAGTTGGGGAAAAAAGAATAGGAGTAATGACGCATGGAGTGAGTGAAATGGTAGACTGAAGAATGTTGTCACCAAGTGATGGTGTTCAAAGAAACATGGTATTGATTTACTGGTACAGTGTATGCCCAACAGGTCTTTAACTGTTTTTATACATCATGTATAGTTAAAGCACCACTCTTTGCTCTGTGTCAGTGATCATTTACCAATCAGTTATTCGTAGCAGGCCTGTCACGCCAGTAGTGAATATACCTGGATATGTAAATATATTAGTAGGCAGAGACAACTTGACAGACAAATGTCTCAAAAAGAAAGATGGCAAGGTGACTGATTCACAGAGTTTAATTAAGAGTGTTAGACAAAGGCCATGTTTGTTAGGCATTATTTTGAAAACCAGGAGGTTTCATGATGACAGTTAAGTGATGGTAAGATTATTTGGTGAATACGGGATCAAAAAATATAAATCCTCTTTCCAACTTTCTTGCACTACAGTCTGTATATAGTCAATCTTGAATCAGGTTATGTACTATAAAGCACAAAATAAGTCGTGGCTTGGACCCATTCCAAGCTACAGACCCCAGTCAATTGTGTTTCTTGTTAATAGGTCTTAAGACTCGATCTATGGGTATCTCGCACATTTAAGGCTGGTGACATTGGGCAGAAGAATGCATTATGGTGTCCATCAAGAGTTAGAGTACTTATGGATCGCTGTATAGAAATCCCAGCCGGAATGCAGATAAACATTATCATGACCGCAAAGCACCCGATCGTTGGCAAGACAAATGGACTGTACACGCCGCAGTGACAGATCCAGTGAATACCTGAAGTCCTGAGTAATTACTTTTCCATGTAAAAGACACCTTTCATTCTGCCGTGCTGCTGACACATATCTAATTGTCAAGCAACCATAGGTGGCCTTAGAAATAGGGGTCAACTGCAAGGGAGCAAGTCTGAAAGAAAGCGACTCCTGCTGCGTGGGGTAGATGTGATCCCGATTGGAAGTTGACAGTGATCGTAGGCGGGGGTTAGGACCCTTAATGTCACGCCTCAAATTTAAGTAAAAATGTAGTGATCGATTGGTTTTGTGTTCAGCCACGCGTGACTGACGCTCAACTGACAGGTTTGGTCAGTTGAGTGGGTCCTAATGACACAGGATGGGTCTGATCCACTCTCATGCTGAAGGGGTTAATTCTTCTAAATCAATCTACCCCTGATTGAATGACTTTTGAAAAATGTATATAAATGTTGGCCAACTTATTGTGAAATCAGCCTTAACTGACAAGTTGGTGGTTCTCAGTTCTCAGGTTATTAACTCCAAACAGCCCAATCTTGGGCTAACGCAGGAGTCACTGAGGATGGTCACTGCCAGGGTGCTTGTCGTCCTCAGTGGTTCTTTTACGTCCCAATTTGAGACGGGATCGACATTAACGTGATTCTCCGATTCACCAGGGATACACAGTCCCCAATGTTGAAAGCCAGATTTTTATATCACAACTGCCGGTACCGGGGATCGAATCCGTGCCGCCGGCGTTAGAGGCGGGGGTGGTAACCACTACACCACCGCTCTTTGTGGTCTAAACAAAGTCAGGCATGATCATCTTGGAGGTGATGGTCCAACTCAAATATTGGTCATTCACTTCTTAGCATAAAATGTAAACAACATTTACGTTAGACAAATGTAAATTGGGATGAATACAGAAAAAAGCATGGCAGTTATTTTGGCCAGTAGTTATTGACCTGAATGAAAATTTGACCTTTGGCGTTCAAATCGGCAGTAACTTTTAACACAGGTCTTAGCCAAAGATATACATAGGTTCATTTTTGGTTAACTTACCAAATACATTTTGACTGTAACAAGTGTCGACTAATCATTGCTGACCTAATCAGTAATAACAAGAATCTCTATGACTGTGTGAGAAAGTGTGACTGGAAACGTTCACTGACATGTCTCATTCTTACACTTGCCCTGCCCAATGTCAGAACTAGAAATAGTTGACTCAACAACACACAGTGAATCACTCTCCCCAGTGTATGGTTCCAGTACATGGAGAGGTCTCTAGCTTTCATCCGTTGCCGCCTCTTCAGTCAGAACTGTCTTATGGGCCATTCCTCACTCCTGACTTGTTCCCTCTCATAGACCCTTGCCTCCACATGGCCTGTTTTGTTGTACCTACATTGCTAAGGTCAAGCTATATAGACAAATCAGCAGTAACAGTAATCATTGTAGAAAGTTATTGACTTGTAGTTGACTATAATGAATGCCCTTTGGGATTTTTATGAAATTGCGTACACTGTTGTTACGGTTAGCTACACAATAACAGTAGGTGATCAAACATAAGATAAAATAATTGACTAGGTGATCAAACATAAGGTAATTGTATTTATTGTCTTGCAATGAAGATTCAGTTTTTTTGGTGGTTTGGGTTTTAGATCTACTCTTAGTCTCTTACAGAACGTATACCTGATAACTATGCACAATGACTGTTCTTTTTTGGTTTTGATAGAATATTAATTCATGGAGAAACATGCTGTATGTATGTTTTGTGTGTGTGTGTGTATTTGTATGTGTGTATGTATATGTGAAAGTGTGTGTGTGTGGCGGCGGCTGCGTGCATGCGTGCGTGTATGTGTGACTATCTGTGTGTGTGTGCATGCATGTGTGCGTGCATGTGTGTGCGCATGTGTGCATGCATGTGTGTGCATGCATGTGCGCAATACTGTACATGTTGTGCAGATATCTCAGAGCAACAAGTCTGCACCATACTCACTGTAAAGTAAATCCAATCTTCATTGTTTTGGTGGATACAATTTACATAAATAACGCAGTTAAGGTTTATTTGCTAGTAAAGGTTTACACAGCGTTCAAACAAACAAAGACTTAATTCTCCATTAGCACATGTGGATGTCTATGTCGATCTACATGAGCTTTCCATGAGAACAAGCAAGTGAATTGTGAATGATGTCATAAATAGTCTTGTTATGGTCTGCATCAATGCGTCGTCACTTGCATTAAGTACTTGTGAGTACTAAATTATTTATTTCCTGCTAATCTGAAAAAAATGCAAAACTCTAGTCACTATAAAATCATTGATTAGTCATAGTTGCACCTGTGCTTGGTAGTTTGTTGTAAAATCATTGCATAAGTTTCCAGGTTTTTGTTTGATAAAAATCCATGTATTTACCTGTTTTGTTCTTATATGCTTTGATGGCCAACCCCCGGAATGGATTGTGGTATTTACACCTGAGTGGCCTGTGCTATATAGATGGTACTTGTGGTATTCAAACATGGTCATGCATGAGTGCATTCAAGGATATACATGCTCTAAAAGGGTCACCTGTATCTGGTATTTTCTAAGAGGGATGTTTTCAAGATTATTTTTCTCTACCACTGAGCTACTGAAAGGGCTAGGCGCAGTCCTCACATACCTCGGAGTGAAGGGGTTGTTTCAAAAACTGTGAGTGTCAGAATATCTCAGCATTTTGCTTGATACAATATGAATTCAATATAATATGAATAGATGTTATAATATATTATAATTCTGTGTACGTTTCCTGGAAGTAATTGGATGGATTTAGGAGCTAGTCAACCTTGGGTTGAATTCAACATGAAGGGAAACCAAGGTCTGATTATCTGTCTGGAACATTTAAAAAATGCTGAAGTAAACTTATGATAAACTCATCATATGGCTCACCAAGTTGTTTTTCCAATAAGTGTAATATGTCTGTTTTCAGTGTGTACTATGTCAGTTAATATTTTTAATGTGCTTGCTTTATTTATGTACTCGTACTTGGTGGTGAAAGTTTTGTTTCACGATGATGACCATGTTGTGTTTATTGCATGATTTCCAGTGGGCCATTAACACATACGTCAACATCTGTGGTTAATATAGCTTTAGATAAAATATTTAATTTATAAAAAATACATTATATTGAACAAATAAATGCAAATGATAAATTAATTAATACATCACTACATTACTAAAAAAACAGTTCTAAAAATATCAGTATTTTTTCAAATAATAAAACAAATGGACAAATTAATTTTAAATCAGATAGTTTATTTAATATGTTGTATTTGTCATTGCACCAGAGCTACAATTGTTTGTGGTGCTTTACAATACATTATACTTACCAGTGGTGATTAGTAAACTAAAACAATGATGTTTCTTCTGTGTATGATATTTAATTAAGTATCTTCAATCAGTTGTTGCTTTCTTCTGTGTATGATTTGTATTTAAGTATCTTCAATCAGTTGTTGCAGCCTCAGGCCGGAGATTTAAAATCTTGTTTAGACTGACCATGTCCATGGTCCACTGATGCAGCAGTGATGACCTGTGGTCACATTCATTGTGTGTGGTCTGAAAGTCATTACACATTGTGAAGACACCAAGATCCATCTTAGATTATATTTACGTTTGCATTCTAAACCAGTGTTGAATATTAGCTAAACTCTCAATGTTGTTGCTGTGCTTAATTATTTTTGTAGCACTTACTAACAAACATGCCACAACATTTAATTGGAATTCATATTTTCCTTGAAATCCTGTATAAATCTGTATTTATAAAAATCCATAATTTTTATTATATTTCTCACTGACTGATCTACGACTGTCCTATTCCAATCAAGTGTCACCTTCTACTAAATACACGGACATCTAACAAAGTCCACAGCGTTTTATAAAACATTTGCATCAAATTTATTTCGACTGTCTATATGCCTGTGATTCAAGCTGAAATTATGTATCAAAAATATGTACTTTATAGACAAATTTACAGTTGAAGGGAACTGTTTCAATGAGATACCATAATGTTCCTTTCAAAATAAAAAAATTCTATTGTACATGGGAAATCATCCCATTATGTGGCATGTCTGTTGTTGAAAATTAACGTTTTTCATTCTTGTCGCTGCACTAGTTGTAGAACTAATTGCGTCTTAATCACTGCTTCACATGTCTAACACACTTCTGCACTTTCAGGCAAGCCCGCACCGCTTTTTCCGCACAAGTCATGTGACCGCTCAACCTCGCTCAAATCTCGCTTTGGTTCCCTCTCCCTCCACCGGGCGTCTAAGCCCGTTCTCGCCCGCTGTAGTAGTGCTCCCCAGCCTGTAGCCCACGACTCTCTCTCTAGACGCCGCTTGTCTAACGCCGGCACCACACCGCCGGTGCTGCCCCTCTTGCGCCACCGGTACATACCGCACCGTGCCAGCAAGCTGAAGAAACCAAACACAGGTAGCCCCACCCATCTAACAACTAGAACATTCAGGGACTGGCTCAAAAACATGGCGAAAAGGACAATGGAAATTCATCTGTTTTTATTTTTAGATTCTGCAGAAATTCCATAGTGATATGTTACAGGTTAAGATGCACATTACAGGAATAGTTCCATTAGTAGCTTAGAAAGATATATATGGGATTATAACATGCAGTTATTTACATTGTAAACAAGAAAATATGACAAATTAGTTCTTCTTCACAATCAGGTGGTTACCTCCGTGCATTCTACAATAGTTGACAGATCTTGTTGAAATATTTAGCCGAAAAGAGCATTGTAAATTTGTACCTCAACTCAAACTCTATGTATCAAATCCAGATCACTACAGTTGAAAGTAGCTTGTCAGAGATTCAATACAAACAAGTTATTTGATTATTGCCAAAATTCATATATCTCTGCGTGTTCATCACAGATACATTAAACTGCATTTGATATATTGATCTTAGTCCTCGAGCCATTTAGTGTTGTTATTAATTTAAGAACACCTGCTAATTATTATTGTTTAGCACCGACACTACAATGGCTTAGTGCTGTACAAACTAACATTACTAGAAACTAACTTACCAGTAACTCGCTTTGCCTGACTAACATTGTACGAAAACCCTCAGACCTTCTTGGTATGTTATTTTGGGAGATCTGGGAGGGCCGGAGGGGTATTAAGTTGTCAAATTATGAAATGGCATTAAGTACCTGTCTGATTACACAGATCACACTTTCAAACGATGCTTCACTTGTTGAAATATATCTGGGTTCATAAGCGCGTATATTTTATTATGTATTAATTGTTTGAGGAGGCAAATAAACTGGCAATTGAAATACCGGATTACAAGGTTTACATTTTTGCTTAAAGTACAAAATGTTATGGACATAATATAGAAGCTATTTTTGGAGCATGTGCAAAATAGGATGCCCAATTTACTGTAACAAGACACATATAATTGTCCTCTGTCAGGGAATGTGTGTCATAGTAGCCCTTCTTGTTTAATATATGAATCCACTCGTTGTATTTCAGACGCGTCATCTGTCTGTGGCAGTCAGATATCAGTGGCATCTTCACGGCGGTCTGTAAGCTCAGGTAAGATGACACCATGACTGACCCTTTGTTCATGTCTTGTCTTGTTGTCTTGTCTTGTCCATCAGATCAGATGACCGTGGTCATTTACCGAAAATAGCTGACAGGTCGTGAATATATATATATAGTACAACTATTTATTGCAGTGACTGTAATTCAGAAGGGTTCAAACCATGTCTGCAGTTTGCCATATATTCAAAATTTAGAACATGCCTGAATTGTAAAATAGATGTCAAAACAATTGACAATACATATATGTAAAATGACATGATGTGTATGATATGACTGTAGTTATGATAGCCACAAATCCAGTTTGGAATGATTCCTTCTTTTGCGATTACAGTCAGTGACATATGTTATACATATACATACACAGACTAAAATAGACAATTCTTACTAGTAAAAAACATGGTTGAAATATAACTAGCCTACTGGTGGTATTTGTGAAGAACTTATGGAAGTAGCTCATGTTTCACCACTTGTGGTTTCAGGTGTACCAGTGACCAGACAACAGCAACAGCAGATGGTACACCCAGGGCAAGGCCAAGGTAAAGGACTAAACAGTATACATAGCAATGTCGACAGTAAGAACAATAGCCACAAATGGCACGCAGCTATTCAAGTGTGCATGCTTTTATCCACGTGTGAGTCTTCGTGTGCATAAATAAACAATGATCTGAGTAAGAGTTTGCTATAATCGTTGTGTGCATGTCTGGCTGTGGCTGATGTCAGTATGTAGACAAGGATGTCTGGTCTGGTTATAATGGGCAGGTGATATAGCGATGTCTATTCTTGCAGTGATTCTAGCAGCTCGACCCCAAGGACAAATGCAAGGGCCACGACCCCAAGGACAAATGCAAGGGCCACGACCTCAAGGACAAATGCAAGGGCCACGACCTCAAGGACAAATGCAAGGGCCACGACCTCAACAACAGATGCAAGGGCCACGACCTCAAGGACAAATGCAAGCACCACGACCACAAGGTCAAATGCAAGCACCACGACCACAAGATCAAATGCAAGCGCCACGACCTCAAGGACAAATGCAGGCACCACGACCACAAGGTCAAATGCAAGCGCCACGACCTCAAGGACAAATAGTAGTGCAACAACCTCAAAGACAAGTGAATATGCAAGCACCACGACCTCAAGGTCAAATGCAAGGACCACGACCTCAGGGTCAAATGGACACGCAAGTGCCACCACCCCAAGCTCAAATGAACACTCAAGTAGTGCCACCCCAAGGTCAAATGAACACACAAGGACAAATGATGACCACAGTGCCACAACAACAGATAATAGGTGAGAATCTGGTCATGTGACATGAGGTATATTAAGTTAGTAATTATACTAATAAATATTTCCAAAAAACGTTCTGTACTCCTACATGCATGTGTATGGAAAAGATGCCAGGAACCATGACCAACAACAACTATTTGGCAGTTAGAGTGGGATTTGTTCCCTCTGTATTATAATACTTACAAAGGTTAACTATATAGCTAACAAAACGATGACTTCCAGATGAGATTGAAATTCTACTGTAATATACATTATAGACATTATCAGCTACATAAGCTAAATTTGCATAGGGGTGACATAAGGAATATCATGTATAAACTTTAAAAAGAATTCATCTAATGCCATGTTCAGAGTTGGACATATGAAGAAGTTATTTGAAACCAATTGATTGTTGCAGTACACCAAGCAGATATCAACACAACAAATGGCAGCAGTTTAAAAGCAGGTATGGCTGAATACACTGTATATTATGTTCACAACAATACTCAGTACCACAGATCTCCAGATCTGAAGTTTACCCGTAGGTTGCAATGCCACAAACATGTCTGTGGCTATAGGGCCTACATATGCTATCTAATATGGGTATAACATTTCCCATACTTGGTTGATGTGGTGCTATTAAGTACCAATATCAAATTGAAATGGTGAATAAATGACAGCATTTACTGCTGAATTACCAAACATTACATTATCTTTCAGTTCCAGCAACAGTTAATGGAGGCCAGACAATCATCAATGTCCCCAAACCATCCACCAGCACAGGTAAGAGAAATACCATTCACATGTAGATGCGTGTCTTTATGTGTGTGCACGCATGCACGTATGCAGTCTTGTGTGCGCCTATGTGTGTGTGCATGCGTATTAATCATAGTGAAAACAAATTTTTTGTCGTTTTGCACTAAAACAAACATAAATTATAATCTGTCTGGAATTATGATTCACTTACTACCAGTTTTTATATTGGGAAAGTGGCCAAGGTTATTTGTAAAATAGGTAAATGTCATGTCCTTTAAAGATAACTAAAAGCATTTACACTGTATAGTGTTAATTTATAATGTTCAGAAAAGCGTCTCTATGAGCTATAATTTCCTTCCACTTTAAACACATCATCGCCTCATATTACCCAGTTCTGTGGGAACAAGTTGAGCAAAAACACTTACGCCTTTCAGGACCTGTCACAATGAATGGTCCCCGCGTGAACGGCATTATGAGGTCAAATTCTGGCTTGTCGGAGGCGTCTCGTGCAAGCACCATAACAGCATCGCAACGATCGGTCACGTTCATTCCTTCAGGGGAGCATCAGAGTGGTAAGTTAGGGGAGGGTTCATTGTTTCAATTAATGTGTCAGTTTTCTGAGTTATCATTCCGATGAATGTGCTGAAGTTTGTAATGAAGTACTAACACAATTTGAAAGTATTTTGTGAATTATTAAACGTGTAGGGCAAACAGTAATATTCAGTGCTTGTTATAATTACACCACATGTGGGTGCGTGTGAGTGTAGATATATAATTATAGGTTTAAAGCTGGGTCAGTTTCACTCAATCTCTAATTTACATACACACACACACATATATATATATATATATATATATATATATAGGTATATATATAGGTATGTATACATGTATACGTACTTGGTTATTGCCAGTGTGACCATTAAGTATAGAAATAATCATTACAGAACAATTATTACATGACTGAATATTTCCCAACACACTCATTCATGGCAGTGACAAATTAACACAGATGTGTGAAATGCTTTGATCATACATAAGCTGGTGACCGCATGGTGTCAGAACTTGCCATTTTTAGTATATGTAATAAGATGTAATTACAGTCATATGTCTGCTTCAGGTCAGCCTGGGTACATGTTGATGCCCGTGGGTCAGGGTATGGCCGCCCCACCCGGCTACATGCTGGTGCCTGTGATGCAGCCTCAGGCCAATGGTGAGGCTTCCTCTTCTTCTGGTTCACTCATCTCTCCTCTAGTTCACTCATCTCTCTTCTTCCAGTTCACTCATCTCTCTACTAGTTCACTCATCTCTGTTCTTCCAGTTCACTCATCTCTCTACTTCTGGTTCACTCATCTCTCTTCTTTCAGGCACATACATGTCACTAGAGTATTGTTGAGTTTGGTCTTCAGAGTTGCTGGAATTAATGACCCGACAACAGGTGTCCCTGCACACCAGGGGGCGCTGCAGCTCATTGCATCAGTACCAGCCTTCTCTATCCATGGCATGTCACTTTGAAAAACTCCTCTTTTATCCTCATGCCAATGAAATTGCCCACGAGGAGTGTGATCGGCTTCACCCTAATAATGTGATATAATAGGAAGAGTTAGGAAGGGTCAGTTGTTTGGGAGGAGTCAGTTAGGAGTTAGTTGTCAGGGAAAGCGCGCCTGATACAGTTAGCTTCATACATTGTGTAAGATATCTGCCTGGGTCAATATAGCCAAGTAACTAACCAAGGCTTGTAAAAATGAAGTTCTCCAAAAACATTGACTATTATTGTCTGCAAACAAATTTGACTTTAAGCAGTGACATTGTAATTGTGTTGATAACTGGACAAAGTCATGATTTCATCTTAAAATATGATTGTTGCAATCAGCTAATAACATAACTGATTACAAGTGTGAAATAATCCAAATCAAACATGTATATAAATAGATGCAGGAGGATTGCTTGTAGTAATTACATCATTGTGCAAAGATTATTTCTCTGAGGATCTGATCTTATAACGGAACTACTTTTTCAGGTGGTGCTGAAGACGAAGACTTTGATGACACCGCCTCCAATGCAACACTTACTTTCACAAGGTCAAACAAATGTATGTAATCAACATTCTATTTTTTGCTAACATTACAAAAAAACTGAGTGCATGGGTGTGAAAATAAACATTATAAAAGTGTGCAGATTAATGTGTGATTCTTTATTACCTTTACTGGCTAAATACTTTTTAAAGCAGTTAGTTGAGGTCATAAGTAATGTTTGATTTGTAAACCTGTGGTTGAATTTGATAAAAAGGAAGGTTTATGGTTCTAAGATGGTATAATTTATTGTGGTTAACCAATTTTTTGGAATTTGGTTTACAGCAAAACAGATCATTATTTGTTTAAAAAAATGTATGTTTGGTAAAAGTAATAGTTATTAAAAAGGCCTTGCGTCAACAGTGACTTTTAGTTCTACGTACAGATATTCTAAGATTTTTCGTTTAAACTGTCCACTACATTGCCCACCCATCTGTTGCAGTCAAACTCCAATTGCCACCAGATGGGAATCTCTACCACTTCTCGGTGAAAAAGATGGCCGCGTTTTTCAATGAGCTACGCATTGATGACTCGACCATTCAGACATGCATTCGCAGCCGCATGGATGGCAAGAAGTTCTCACGTCTGTCGGAGGCCGACCTCAATAACTACGGAATACTGAACCCGATCACCATCTACTTCCGCAGCAAAACAGGCAAGAGGTCACCAAAGTTCATGCTGTGATGACATCACTGGGGACAAGATGGCCGACAACCACTTGTGGTGTGTCTTCCACAAAAGACTGTACCATCTACACATTGTTGTTAAGTCAGTTTTGACAACATGGTAACAGAACAAACAAATGTCATTAAATGACAACGCATACTAAAATGTGCAATCTTCTAACAATTTTCCTGCTGGCCAGTTGTAGATAGTCTGCTTATTGCAGAGTGGCAAATGTGACTTCTCAGGCGAGACAAGGTAGAGTGTGTAGGGAAGTGGTCTTTGCCATCCACTTTTTTGGGTGTCCTATATTTGTAATGTTTAGCTATCCCACACACACTGTGTGTTCTACATTTATAATGTTTGAGGGGTTTTGTTAAATTTTTCTCCAGCACATGGACTGGTTGGAATCACACTAGTTATTATTGTGATCATTGTAGATATATCATAAATACTACGAGAAAAGTTTTCAGTGGCGCTGTGCAGTGTGCTACTAACGTAGTAGTAAAAGTAATGTATACATACAAAGTGTATTAATATTTGCATTACATACAGACATACCATACACCCATACATCTAGGAGTACTAGAGTAATGTTTACATACAGGTTTCAAAGAAAGGCTTAATGCTGATGCTTCATACACTAACAAAATGTACATTCCCGGGAGGAGGTGTATGTTAAACGAACAAACGTGTAATGGTGTGTCATAATGTTGTATATTTATACAAATTTTATGCATGACTAACAAATGTGATATTATTGAAGTGTGTTAAAGCTGTGTTCATATGGATTCATAAACCTAAATGTCAGGGCAATAGTGATTACCAACTGAGGCAAAGATGTTTATGATGGAATGTATATTTAGATGGTCTACATATATGGATATGTGTTTGTATATACATAAAATTCAAGAGCAGCATTACTAACATCAACACATGTACAAACCAAAATGAAGCACACTAGTTCATTCCTTCTGGGTTTGTGTTAACGCAGATACTAACACATACTGATTAGTATTAGTCAATAGCTTAGATTTACATACTGTTGCATTTTCTGTATAAAACAACTATATTTTTGTATCTGTTATGTAATAAATGTATCTCACATATATCAACACTTTCAATTGTATGTGGTTCATTTGGCTGAACAGCATTTTCCTAGAAACAAACTTTAGTCAGCAACAAATTTTAGTCCACATGATGTTATAGCAGTTAGTCAGTATAATATAAAATAAAAAAGTGTCCAAAATAAAAACTTAAAAGACAGTAAACCTGAATGACGTCAGATTCAATCTGATTTAACTGAAGATTATATATATATACAGATATATATATATATATACATTTCTATCCCAACACCCATTGCAAACAGCAAAGACCCTAAACTCTTACTTGACTGTCAGTGATCATCTAACCAAAGTCTTGGCATCCATCCATAAAACAAAATTATGTTACTGAGTTGAAGCATCTGATCTTCAGTATGTTGTATGATTTTGATAATGATCTGACTTGCACGTTTTATCCAAAATACATTGTAAATCAACTGTTGCTCAGAATTATGTCCAAGTTGAGCAAAGATCCAACTTAGGCTAGTATGACTTAGGCAAGCCTACTGAAGTTTAATCGCATTTAAAGCAGAAGACAACATGAAGAAGTGAAAGTTTTATTGTTAAAACATGTAGAATAAAAAATGTGTTAGGACATTGAAAGACAGTGTTCATGTATCATAACCTCCACTGTACTTCGCTTGTTAAAAGACAAAGGACATGAAACAAAGGAGATAACTTGGAATGTAAAGGTAAATGTAAGTTCTTATATAGCGCAGTATCCAATCCACAGTATCCATATACTGCAATTAATGCACAAAGACTGCTCGTACACATATCCACCACTCTCTATAGCCAGGTACTCATTTATACAGCTGAGTGAACTGGAGCAATGTAGAGTGATCACATTTGCCCAAGGTTTTAACACTGTACCACAGGATTCGAACCTGAGTCCTCTTAGTCGAGTCCTGAGCCACTGTGCTCTACATTAAGAATGTATTAAAATGTCTCACATGTATATATTAAATTTTTACACTAACTAATTACCCGTATGCTAACACTTTGAGCAGAAAACATGACTAAGTCATGACTAAGAAAACAGTTATTTGATCACAATGTCTTTTATCACATATTACAATATTCTTCAAAATAATTATAACACGCCAACTGCAACCTAACTCCAGTTGTGCGATCCAAAAGATACCTGAATAAGGATATCTTGGTTGTCATAATCACATTAGTCGCACTGTTAGGTCAACACTGGATATGTGTGGAAATTTTGATAACAGTGACATATCTAAGAAGAGGATGCTGTCACCAAGGTATCTAAATAACAGATGATTCAAACCAGTATTTGCAATATTCCATGTAAACAATTACAGACCAATTCATTTGCTCATGTATGGCTAAATAGAGATTGCAAATTTGCATTTAGGAAAATAATGTCCTGGTTTGGCAATTAAGATCTCAGAAATGATGGTGACAGGGTTAGAATGTGTGTTTCTACCACTGTTCACAAATAAGCAAATTTGTCAACATTTCCTGCCACACATCACATATAATACTATCCATTGGTTACACTGACATAACATGTGTTGACCTGATTAACAGAACCAGCTGAAAGATTGATGAAAATCATCACATTCAATGTCATATGCATGTACTAAATACCACAACATTAGCTCTAATGGTAATGGTATGACTGACTTGGGGCCAGTTGGTATGACAGACCCAATGCCAGATGGTATGTCTGACCTGATGCCAGTTGATATGACAGACCTGGTGCCAGTTTATATGACTGACCTGGTGACAATTGGTATGACTGACCTGGTGCCAGTTGGTATGACTGACCTGGTGTCAGCTGGTGTGACAGACCTGGTGCCAGTTTATATGACTGACCTGGTGCCAATTGGTATGACTGACCTGGTGCCAGTTGGTATGGCCGACATGATGCCCATTGATATGGCCGACATGATGCCCGTTGATATGTCTGACCTGGTGCCAGTTGGTATGACTGACCTGATGCCAGTTGATAACTGACCTGTTGCTAGCTGGTATGACTGACCTGGTGCCAGTTGGTGGAACTTGACACATAAAGCTGATCATGACACTGTGTCAACAACATATCACCAACATGAATCTGAACATGACACAACGCCACTGACCACGTCAGCAGAGTGACAACACTCTGACACTGACATGAGGTCAGTGATGCTGCTGACATGGCATGTTGGCAGCGTAGTGTGCGGTGACTTTGCCTGGAATCAACTGTCGACATTGGTAGCACATGTTGGCGTGACACTGCCAGCACTTGACGTGGTTGTTGAACTGTGTCCTCAGGTTTCGCTGTTTGCATCGAAGGCACGCGATGACATTGGCTCGCGGGTTCTGCTGCAGGGCCTGCTGCACTGCCACAGCTCCCTGGAGGACAGGGACAGATGGTTCTCATTAGTTTATTACCAACACTAAAACCTAGGTACAAGTATTTAGTAAATTATTTACTTCTCAAGAAACTGTTTTGTTTTTTGGCTCTCTCTCTCACAGCCTTCTTCAGCAAACTGTTTATCATGGTCGTGTCACATGATCTATCATTATGTGACACCAGCTGAAGTATGACCGGCGAGAATTCCAGGCTAATGTCTCTGTTTAATGAAAGAGTGGAAGAGGACAGAAACTACATCAGATGCTGTATACTATAAGATCTACTCTACATCAGAAGCAGTGCCAAGTACTGATTGGAAGAACTGAGCATTTTGTGAAAAACAATGTGTAATTGAATAGTTGGAAGTTCTACCAGGAAGGAAAATGGTGATGTGACTGTCCTGTTCAATTAGTATCCCAGTGACAGAGGTGGTGTCAGTGATAAAAGAAAGACTAAACCAGGATGAAACACCGAAAGACAGATGCAAATTATCAGTAGACTAGATCACCACTCTGTTAGAAATCTGTCTGAACACCACAAATTTTTGATACAATGGAGTGTTCTACAAGCAAAATAATGAGGGGCCATGGGTCCACTGATGTCCCCAACATTGGCAAATGTTTACATGGAACACTTTGAAGAAAGAGCTATCAGAGAAGCACATCAGCCTCCACACATCTTGTTGTGATACGTGGATGATACATTCACAGTGCTACAAGAGAGTGAAGTAGAACAGTTCACACAACATCTGAACTCTAGGGACGACAACATCAAGTTCACATTAGAAGCGGAACAGAACAACACGTAGCCTTCCTAGACACATGTACGATGGGTCAACAAAGGTGAAGGTCAATCGGAAAGCACTGCATACAGAGGGAAACAGCGACATGACTGAGCACACAAATTAAAGAACATCTATTATGTCACCAGCCCCTATCAGCAGTAAGTGAACACAAGTTGAACACAGGCCACCAGTGTTCAATGACGGATGTAAAAATCCTAGACCTTGAAGAGAACTGGCACAGGAGAAAAATCAAAGAGGCCATTAACATACACAGGGGGAAGCTGTCATTAACCAGAGACATGGAACTCCTGTCAGCCATGCTTCATCTTGTGTCACATGACGTAGGTCATGTGACATGACCATGAAATTCAGCCCAATGAAGAAGGCTGTGGGAAACAGCCGAAATATATGGAGAAAATAGAAATGTTTCTTGAGAGGTAAATCATTTAGGAGTAATTTTGGTAGGAGCAATTTTGGTGACACATTTAAAGTAGGTCTGTAACGCTTTCACAACCATTGCGTAAACAGGATTTTTTTAAATTTAATATCATGTTCTTATGTCAACAACATACGTGTTGAAGGATTACTGCCTACCAAGAATGTTTTTGTACTTTTTAAACAAGAAAATACCATTTAGAGGATATCTGGCCATGATTTGATGAGCACAGTGCTATGGTACATTATAAATAATTGTTCAAACTTGTATATCATTGACCACTGGGCACCGTCATATGGTCATACTCAAGCTGCATTTGGTTTGACTAGCTTCTGTCTATTCAATGCAGATTTTCAATGGACTTTTCTGTATGAAAAACCTAAATATGGTGCAGATATAAAACTTATATTTGGGCATCTGAACACAACGTTACTGTGGAAACAACTGCCAACTCTGTGACCCATGACACTGACCTCAGGCGCTACATTCAAGAGGTGCACACCTCTGTTGCCCAGGATGTTCAGGTGTCCAACTGCATCAAACATTCCACAAGCAGAGCTGCTGAAATGGTCGTAGCTTGTTATTTGTTTGCCACACAACCAGCACATTGAATGGCCGCATCTCGTGCATCTCACCTTGTTGCATCTACAATGTGCAAGTCGGTATCACTGTCATAGTTATACGTAACGGTAGATGACTAAAACAATTATGAAAATGAAACCCAATAAAATTGTTCTTCAGGAACTGCTTTTCCTCTACTCGCCAGATGGCGTGGCAAGTCCAACATATCACCTAGTTGGGAATCGGGTTGTCTTAATCCATCACACTCACCTGTCTGTCTCTCTATCAACTAACTCCATGCAACTAAGTCATCATCAACTAAGTCCATGCACCCTCCCCATCTATGACACAGATATTGCGTCTGTCCACAAACTCAGTTACTGCCGACCTGTGTTCAAATTTGTTGATTATTTCCCGGGGTGAAATGTTTGGTTATAATAAATTTCAACTTTTTTCACATATTCATGAAGACAGCATCAAGTTGGAAGAATAATATATTAAAGTAAATTATCATAACTCACAAGTTACGACTCACAGTTCCCGGTGAAAACATCGATGTGAGTTGTAACTTGTTAGTAGCAAATTAAGAAATTTGCGTTAACATATTCTTTCATACATTCTTTTTCTTCTAGTCTCATGCCAACTGTTCTTCATGTACCCCAATACATGTTTTATTGCATATCTTACATGGTATTTGATATCAAGAGTCTCTTGTTTCTGTCCTTCACCATCTTTTGAGTGCACTACTATTTTCTGAGATTTCAGTGTGGTCAGAAAGCTGACACTATACCCTGACGTCTTAGTGTGCACTGTACTGATTATTATGGAATATAATAATAATAATAGAAATATTTATTATCTATAAAGCACAATATCCAAATATGCTCAAAGCGCTGTACAATTCAATATGAAGCTTTTTACTATGTGTTAAAACTAATATTAATAATAATAAATACAACTGTAAAAATTAACTTTTAGATAAAACAAATGTAGAAATGTTAAATTATTCATATTCAAACTGTTAATTAAATATTATATAGAATTAATGACGATGAGTAAAATAAATAAATAAATAAAACTAATTAATACTCTACTTATATGCAAAACACATACTAAACGATAGCATATAGATATCCCTGGACATATGGTAAGCCTGCAGAAGATCAGTTTGTGAAAAAGGCAGACAAAGTTGACAGTCAAAAAAAGTAGACAGTCAAAATATAAATGTAACTAAAAAATTCCTTTCTTCCACTTTGATGAACTATTCCATAAAAACAAGGCATTTATCACATTTTGTCCAACACTTTCTTAAAGGTTATGTTCTCACCCGTCAAACTTCTCTATTGGAGTTTGGCAGTAGGGACACGGCTTTGAGAGCTTCCTCACAGCGAGCTCACTCAGGTAGTCCTCCTTGAGCTGCTTGGCTCTTGCTCGCTTCCTCACATCACTGCTCTTGGAGTCCTCCTCAATCTGCTCCAGCCTCAGCTTCTTCTCTTCGCACTTGATGCCCTGGGAGTGGTCGTCACAAAATTTATCTTAAGCGGGTCATCACATTCATGTTAATAAAAAAATTCTTAAGCGGGTCATCACATTCACGTTAATCAAATTTAAATGCCAGTTACAACATTCCTGGGTGCAGAAGGAGTAGTGTCAGCTGGTATGACTGATCCAGTGCCAGCTGTTATAAATGGTAAGACTGACATAGTTGCTAATCGGTATGACTGAGTGTCAGCTGGTGAGACGGACCTTCCAGCTGGTATTGCTGACCTGGTACCAGCTGTTATGACTGACCTAGTACCAACTACAGTTACACTGGTTGCAGTACTGACACCAGGTATGACTGATCTGTTGCCTGCCGATAAGAATTATCTGGTGCCAACTGAACGACTGACCTGGTGCCAACTGGTATGACTGACCTGGTGCCTGCCAACTAATAAGACTGAACTCGTGCCAGCTGGTATGACCGACCTGGTGCCAGCTGGTATGACTGACCTGATGCCAGCTGGTATGACTGACCTGGTGCCAACTGGTATGACCGACCTGGTGCCAGCTGGTATGACCGACGCGGTGCCAGTTGGTATGATGACGTGGTGCCAGTTGGTATGACTGACCCGGTGCCAGCTGGTATGACTGACCCTGTGCCAGCTGGTGTGACTGACCTGGTGCCAGCTGGTATGACTGACTTGGTGCCACTGGTATGACTATGACTGACCTGGTGCCAGCTGGTACGACTGACCTGGTGCCAGCTGGTATGACTGACCTGGTGCCAGCTGGTATGATTGACCTGGTGCCAGCTGGTATGACTATGACTGACCTGGTACAACTGACCTGGTGCCAGCTGGTATGACTGACCTGGTGCCAGCTGGTATGACTGACCTGGTGCCAGCTGGTATGACTGACCTGGTGCCAGCTGGTATGACTGACCTGGTGCCAGCTGGTATGACTGACCTGGTGCCAGCTGGTATGACTGACCTGGTGCCAGCTGTGGCGACACTTGGTGCAGAAGGAGTAGTGACAGTTGGTGCAGTAGGCGAGGTTGATGGTCTCCTCCTCATCGCGGATGACGGCCACGTTACATCGCGGACACCACTCGATGTCAGACATTGTGTCCAGAGCATTCTGCAAATAACATCTACTGATGTTTATATACCATTATTATCTTATTTGTTTTTTATTTAAATTTTTTATTTATATGTTTATGTATTTATAATTTTTATTTGTGTATTTATAATTGTTAGTTGTGTCTTTGTATATATTTATTTATGTATCTCTTATTAGTACTATTTAAATTTGTAAATTGTTTCCTGTTTATGTTGTAGTTTTATGTAAAGCACTATGGACGTTATGATATGGTGCTGCAGTTTGTATAAAATAAAGATTATATTATTATTATAAAACACCTATTAATTACATAAAAGGTATGTTAGATATGACAGAAAAATGGATGTCAAATAAAAAAAATTAAAAAGATGATGAGCTTTAAAATGGTGTGTCGTTTGTTCAAACATTTTGGGTTCCCATATGTTTTTGTATGCTACAATTGGATGTCTGCCTAATGTGGTAAAAACTGGTCTGCAAACACATCCCTGAGACAGTGGAAACAAAGAAGAGACCAACACATGGCCCTTCTCCAAATCCCTATCTTCTGTCTCACCTGCAGTAGTAGCCGCTCCCATCTCTGGTACGACTCTTCCCCCAGTGCCTGCCTCACCACACCAGCCGAGATACACGTGTCACACTTCGGCTCCGGACACCTGGAAGACCAAACACAAGGCACTGTTAGTCGTAGCAGTGTAAAAGGCATTATTTATTGAGTTTTTCATTGACTGTTTTACAAAAGATATTTACCTCGAAATATTTTAACTACATCATACAGTGTATATGTAACTGTTTACGCATAATGCTGTGATTTTACCACGATATTTACTGTGCAAGTTGAAAAACGTATCCTTACAAATACGATTACGTTAACACAGACATCCCTGGGGATACAGCATGTAAACTGTTCTCACACATCAACATATCTGCAGTAACTATCGATAAACTTGCTATCGATAGAACAACATTTCAACTACGTATTCCACTGCTTAAAAAGTTCAATGTATTGCCACAGCCTTAGTTAGAACTCACGTCAACTGTTGCACTGTGCCCTCAGTCACATGTATCTCACAGAATGACGACAGACAATCACGGCAGAAGCCATGCTGGCAGCCGTCAATGCGGAAGAAATCGCGTCCTGACTTCTCCTCGAAGCAGATTCCACACAGGTGACTGCCTTGTGCAAACTTCAGGTACTCCTGCTCGTGATCGTGCCTTCAGTGAACGGAACGGTAAAACACATAACAACATTATAAGTTTTATTTGTTGGTGAACTTTAAGCAACTCACACAACAACAGGACATGATCAGGGCTGATGCCGGTGGTGTCAGGCTCTCTGTTCACCCATATCAGTTTGGTGTCTTTGACAGGTGAGTTTAAGGCTACTCTAGAAATTATGTATAATTCAGGGTTTCCACAGTGTACCAGAAATAGTGCTAGCATATGTGTTTTAATTTATGAATAAAATTACTTAATATTCATTAATTAAACTATAATTAGTCTCAGAACATCTTTAAAATGTAGCTACAAAGTAAATATAACAGTTACTTTTAAAATAACAAGGAGAAAGTCGCGTTTACCATAGAATTGCTACAAGGTCATTCTGAAGGTCACTGCACTCAGGGAGAGCTCTTGGGTCTCTGAGCTGAGCCTCCTCTTCTAGGGCCTCAAATGGGGTCAGTAGCACGCTTTCCTCCCGACCAAGGATGCTGTAGGAATAAGCCAATGAGTTGATAAGCAGTAAAGGATTCACCACAGTGTAGGCTTCTGGCTGTGAGTAACTGGTCATTCTACTACAAACTACAATGGTATTCCCTCCTCATTATATAGCAAAATATGCTCTAGAAATAAATTACTATTTACAGGAATTACTCGAGCATTATAATATATATTATATATATATATATTTATATATACATATATATATCTCGTTTAAAAAGTGTTCATGAAAACAATTTTTGATTGATTTGTTTCAATATAAAATGTAAACATTGTACAAATATACATAACTTATAAATACCACATACTTCAAATATAAGGACGACACAAACAACTGCAAGCACTTATTTCCATTGTGGTCTTTGATAGAATAATTAAACATTAACCTGCATTTATGAAGACTGTCCTACCTAACTTTTCTGTTAATAAATATACAATTTTAAAGTGATTCATACCTGAGTGTATTCGTCTGCAGCCAGTCCATCCATGTGTAAATCAAAGGAAGGCCTTTATTTGTGTTGTATAGTTCATCAAGCTGGTGACAGAGTGCACCAAGCTCTGCTGCGTCCAGCCAGAGACAGGAAAGACTGTAGAGTGGTGCACTCTGGGAAGGGTAGGTATGGGGAAGTGTGACGTGGAGACACAGCGGGGTTAGGTGGTGGACTAGAAACGACGAATGCCATCTTCTGCCTGAAACAGTGAAAACATGCACGGTAAAGTCAAGACCATTTTCAATGTGGATGGATGGACTCGGATGGATTTGCACATCCTTTTCCAGATGTTGCAGCCTTAACCTGAATGGCCTTGACAAGAGTGGTCGATAATGTGTGAAACATGCCATGGACTTAGAATTCACTAATACATCTTGACATGTTGACTGCAGGTTTAGCAAATATAAAATGGGTTATTTTGATGTACTGGCATTTCGTACCAAAACACAAACCAAGGGGATAGCTGACACTACTACTCTTGGTGTCTATCTGACACTTTGTCCAGAAGTTTGCTGAATTGGCTGTACTATGGCCCACTTATTGTTCTCATCCAGTGACTAGGAACCAGCGTAAAGAGGAGCTGAAATGCTTTAACGACCATCGCCCAGACATAAGGACATATCATTAAGGGGATCTATGACTACGATATAATACGCAGAGAGCCACAGTATATTTTAAATAACTGTTTAAACTTGGTTATCTTTGACCACTAGGCACCAACATATTACGCTTAAGCTGCATTTTGTTTGACTAGCTCCTATTTACTCAATATAAATATTAGATTTTTTACAATTTACTTCATCGATAAACATTTCTGTAGAAAAACAAGAATATTGTGTCATATTATATATGATACACATTATATAGATCAAACATTAGTTTTATACGTGTTCAAAATAAAATGTTAAATTATGTTACAACAATTTACAACCAAAACAATGAAAGAATGCAAGGTTTGTTCACGTTTCAGCGTCCCTTTAAATAAAAACAGCAATTCAAGCAATCCAAATCACTTGCCTGTTATTACCCGAGAAGTAATCACACTCAATTAATCACAAACAACTAAATCTGAGATGTGTCACAGCGTTAACTGTGCACCCAAGCTTCTGAGAATTAGAAAAGATGAACAACATGCTACATCACCTGATTCTGACCTTGCAAACAAGGGTCTGGGTGCGGTTGGAACCCGACTGGCCAAGTGCTGCGTGGCGTCGACACTGTGTTCATGGGGCACCCACGCCTCCACTCTCACACCCCTGTCTCCCACGTTCACGGGAACTTCAACCTAAAACGTACGCACAGCTGTCAAAGCCATTTCGTTATGCCCTGCCTAGCAAACAGAGATATCAAGCTTACTTAATATCACCATTAATGTGAAGTTGTCTGACATGCCATTATTTTACAGCTATTAAGTTTGATCGTGTACAAAATGTTAATTAGTAAAGAATACATAAAACTACTTAATAAACTATTATAGTTCTCCCTTATTTATATAACAGTGTTTGCTCTGAGTAAGCTGATGAGCAAGGTGGTTGGATGGGCTGAACAAGCACCGAAGATGTGATACACACTAACTGGGTCCGGGGGATGATGACCTATATAGTAAGTATGTAGAACTATTTTTAAAACTACCTTAAAATGGAGCATTCTGAAGGGTATTTTAACCTATTCCCTGGGAAATAGAGAGGAAACAAATGCATAACTACAAGGTAGCAACATGTAAACATGTTTATAGCAAGAAATAGCTATTCGAGGTGGCAATTCTGACATATTTTGAGTGAAGTACATGGCTTAGAAAAGCAGCAAGATGGCCCACTTCGCTCATTACATAGCAAGGGAAACACTATATAATGAAATGTTTGTAACATTATGCCGGTCATGTTTACTTTACAGCAGAAAAACATAGAGCATTCCAAAGAAATATTTTCAAATGTTCACTTGCCAGTTACAATACCTGTATTGTGTAAACATCAGACGTGTCGGCCTCTACATCTGTCTTTGGTGTTGACAACATGTGCAATCTTCCAGTTCCTTCAAGAATCGACTCCAGCGCTACCAGCTACAAACACAGTTGAAGTACAACATAGTATATTTGGAGAGTAGGTCTACTAAGTCTATTGTTTGGGTCATATAATTCTTCTTTTTCCTGTTATTTTATTACCATAATCACTTATTTTTTGTTGCTTATTATGTTGTGGACTTTTATGAAACCTATTTTACATAGCATAACATATAATTAAACGTCTTTATAATAATTGTTTATTTTATAATTAGTACCAGACCAACACTAAATTATGTTTTATATTTACTAAAATATATTATGTAGTTTAGGTCATATTTAAACCGGATCGACGCCCCTGCCTGAGGCTGAGATGATAAAATTATCATATCATATGATATATGTTGAATGATTGAATTAGCAGACTGAACTCTGAAGCATCAAATGTGGGCAGATATATAAGACGATAGTTATAGCGGCAAAATTAAGGATTCTACACAAGTGCATCTAACTTTCAAGTCCAATGATAGCATAGCCATAGGATTAAGCTATAGGGCTAGGTTACGGAGATGTTACCTGGTTTAGGCTGGTACGTTACACTTAATTGTAACATCAAGTAAACAACAACATGCAGTGATGCACATCCCCATATCACATATATGGCATATCCGGCAAAACGAGTACCACTTACTTCGTCCCGCTGGTCGTCAGCGTTCTGTTGCCAGTAGGTCCACTTTGTCTGAGCGGGTTCCGGGCAGCATTCGGTCGTGTCACCTGCTGCCATTTCCTTGTCTTGTCGCTCAGCGAATGCAATGCCAATGTTGTGAAGTGGCCACACCTCTGTTATAATCCAGCCTGCGTATTTCACCACAGCGAGCAATTGCATTGCATTTGCCGCCCTCTAGCGGATCGTTTGTCTGTAAAATATATATCTAGCTAGCGTCAGATGGCGCCACAAGTTGTTATCGAGGCGATATCGTTGCGTCGCAGGCCATAACGGACGGGGCCCAACCAACAACTTATCTTCAACGCCAGTGTGCAGATTATATATGAAAACAATAAGTTATAAGGTGTTCGTCCGCCTGCCATTACCCTTGGGCTTGACCTTGTGCAGCATGGTATCAAAGTTGTGAAATTATGACAGATAAACTGACAGATGTCAGTCGATGTTTTCTGCTTAGCCAGGGGCAGGGTACTGTACTTGTACTTGTACTCGTACTCGAGTACGAGTACTTTTTGAGTAATCGTACTCGAACTCGAACTGTTTCAAGCAAATATATTAGACAGATAGAAATGGCAATATTACTAGTAATATAATAAATGTAATAGTAATTGAGCTATTAATTTTCTATTACTGTTGAGCATTTCAGTTAAATATATATTCAGTCAGATTTCCCTAATTAATACCTTCTCTCTCCAGAGATGCCACATCTCTTGACCCTCCTGCTTAGTACTGGTAGTAAACAGTTATATTGCCACAGTCCCTGGGAAGCCCTGCAGGAGATATGCATCCACTAACATCTTGCTTTGTAATCTTAGACTCCATAACACAGCCCCATCTGAACTGTTTGCTCTGTCAGTATGGTGTGAATGACTGATCATGGTTCCTAGGTATCCAGAATCCTGACTGGGTCTGGGCAGTTAGCTGCTAAATACCTGTCTATTGTGTTTAATTAAGTGCAAACTATAAATCTGTCTACAGAGGTAAAGGCCAAAATATGTTGTCTGTTAAGTTAAGCCAAGTGGTCCATAATAAAATGCCTATGTTGCCCTCAGAAGAGACACTACTAGTCACTGCTAGGGTCTTGTGAGGAAGTGTGACAGTTCACCTTCAAAATCAGCCAGGAAACCAGAATAGCTAAAGAACAAAGGGTCAGGTGCTAATCTGTCATCTGGCTCTGAGCAAACAAAAGTTATGGTCACTGCAGGGCCATGGGGGACATCTGCTGTTAAGTGTCTTCATCAGTAATTAGCACTGTTGGGTGAAGTTGGAATGAAGGTAATCAGTTTGGCAGGCATTATATGTGACTGTGAAAATTAAATGTTGATACTGACAATGTATTTGAAAAAGTATTTGAAAGTACTTGAAAATATCAAATACTTTATAAAAGTAATTAAGTACAAATATTTTCAATTCCTAAACATCAAATACAAATACTTTACAAAAGTATTAAAATACTATCAAAAACAAATGTATTTGACCCCCATGTCTTCACGGTGATCTCGGCCTTTCGCGATCTCGGCCTGTTTCGGTGATCTCGGCCAGTGTGCAGCAGTGATCTCGGCCTGTGGGGAAGTGATCTCGGCCTGTGCGACAGTGATCTCGGCCTGTATAGGGAGTGATGCTCACCATATCCTCACCAATATAATGAAGTGATATAATGGTACAGCATATGTATCATGTTGCAAAAATATGCAATGCATAAAGAATCTGTGACGATCAGTCGTTATTTCGTTTCGTTCTTCATGTTGCAAAAATGAAGCACCTGCAAAAATATGTAATGCAATAAAGAAGCTGTAACGATCAGTCGTTATTTCGTTCCTACTTATTGACTATTGATAAATCTCCAAGTGTTATCATTGAACTTTTTGAGCCTGCAATGCAATAAAAATGTTGTGACGATCCGCTAAGTTTTGAGCAATGAACCAATCTGTTTGAATGGATTCTGTTTGATAGTCTTCTCTTCTTCTAGTTCACTCATCTCTCTTCCTCTAGTTCACTCATCTCTCTTCTTCTAGTTCACTCATCTGTCTTCCTCTAGTTCACTCATCTCTCTTCTTCTAGTTCACTCATCTCTCTTCCTCTAGTTCACTCATCTCTCTTCTTCTAGTTCACTCATGTCTCTTCCTCTAGTTCACTCATCTCTGTTCTTCTAGTTCACTCATCTCTGTTCTTCTAGTTCACTCATCTCTCTTCTAGTTCACTTATCTCTCTTCTTCTAGTTCACTCATCTCTCTATCTCTAGTTCACTCATCTCTTTTCTTCTAGTTCACTCATGTCTCTTCTTCTGGTTCACTCATCTCTCTTCTTCTAGTTCACTCATCTCTCTTCCTCTAGTTCACTCATCTCTCTTCTTCTAGTTCACTCATGTCTCTTCCTCTAGTTCACTCATCTCTGTTCTTCTAGTTCACTCATCTCTGTTCTTCTAGTTCACTCATCTCTCTTCTAGTTCACTCATCTCTCTTCTTCTAGTTCACTCATCTCTCTTCCTCTAGTTCACTCATCTCTTCTTCTGGTTCACTCATCTCTCTTCTTCTAGTTCACTCATCTCTCTTCTAGTTCACTCATCTCTCTTCTTCTAGTTCACTCATCTCTCTTCTTCTGGTTCACTCATCTCTCTTCTTCTGGTTCACTCATCTCTCTTCTTCCAGTTCACTCATCTCTCTTCTTCCAGTTCACTCATCTCTCTTCTTCCAGTTCACTCATCTCTCTTCTTCTAGTTCACTGATCTCTCTTCTTCCAGTTCACTCATCTCTCTTCTAGTTCACTCATCTCTCTTCTTCTAGTTCACTGATCTCTATTCTTCCAGTTCACTCATCTCTCTTCTAGTTCACTCATCTCTCTTCTTCTAGTTCACTCATCTCTCTTCTTCCAGTTCACTCATCTCTCTTCTTCTGGTTCACTCATCTCTCTTCTTCCAGTTCACTCATCTCTCTTCTAGTTCACTCATCTCTCTTCTTCTAGTTCACTCATCTCTCTTCTTCTGGTTCACTCATCTCTCTTCTTCTGGTTCACTCATCTCTCTTCTAGTTCACTCATCTCTCTTCTTCTAGTTCACTTATCTCTCTTCTTCTGGTTCACTCATCTCTCTTCTTCTGGTTCACTCATCTCTCTTCTTCCAGTTCACTCATCTCTCTTCTTCTAGTTCACTCATCTCTCTTCTTCCAGTTCACTCATCTCTCTTCTAGTTCACTCATCTCTCTTGTTCTAGTTCACTCATCTCTCTTCTTCCAGTTCACTCATCTCTCTTCTTCCGGTTCACTCATCTCTCTTCTTCCAGTTCACTCATCTCTCTTCTAGTTCACTCATCTCTCTTCTTCCGGTTCACTCATCTCTCTTCTAGTTCACTCATCTCTCTTCTTCCAGTTCACTCATCTCTCTTCTTCCAGTTCACTCATCTCTCTTCTTCCAGTTCACTCATCTCTCTTCCTCTAGTTCACTCATCTCTCTTCTAGTTCACTCATCTCTCTTCTAGTTCACTCATCTCTCTTCTTCCAGTTCACTCATCTCTCTTCTTCCAGTTCACTCATCTCTCTTCCTCTAGTTCACTCATCTCTCTTCTAGTTCACTCATCTCTTCTTTCAGCTACATATATGTAACTAGAGTATTATTGGTTTCATCCTAAAGTATGATCAGTTAATAACATAATTGATTACAATTGTGATAGAATGCAAATTCAAACATGTATATGCATAGATGCAAGATTGTTTGTAGTAATTACATCATTGTACATAGGATTATTTCTCTGAGAATCTGATCGTATAACGGAACTACTTTTTCAGGTGGTGCTGAAGATGAAGACTGATGACACTGCCTCCAATGCAACACTTACTTTCACAAGGTCAAACAAATGTATTTTATCAACATTATATTTTTTGCTAACATTACTAACAAAACTGAGTGCATGGGTGTGAAAATAAACATTACAAAAGTTTGCAGATTACTGTGTAATTATTTATTTACCTTTACTGGCTAAATACTTTTTGAAAGCAGTTAGTTGAATTATTATACAAAAAGGAAGGTTTATAAGATAGTATAATTTATTGTGGTAAACCAATTTTGTGGAAATCAGTTTATCGTGAAACAAATCATTACTTATTAACAAATATAAAAATGTATGTTTGGTAAAAGTAATAGTTATTAAAAAGGCCTTGCGTCCACAGTGACCTTTAGTTCTTCATACAGACATTCTAAGATATTTCATTTAAACTACATGGCCCACCCGTCTGTTGCAGTCAAGCTACAGTTGCCACCAGATGGCAATCTCTACCACTTCTCGGTGAAAAAGATGGCCGCATTTTTCAACGAGCTACGAATTGATGACTCGACCGTGCAGACATGTATTCGTAGCCGCATGGATGGCAAGAAGTTCTCACGTCTGTCGGAGGCTGACCTCAACAACTACGGAATACTGAACCCCATCACCGGCTACTTCCGCAGCAAAACAGGCAAGAGGTCACCAAAGTTCATGCTGTGATGACATCACTGGGGACAAGATGGCTGACAACCACTTGTGGTGTGTGTGTCTTCCACAATTGAACATTGACAATTTCTGGTTCCACGTCAGAAAGACAAGTTAAATTGGAGTGTGCCATGTTGATGACTATACCATCTACACATTGTTGTTACGTCAGTTTTGACAACATGGTAACGTAACAGACAAATGGCATTAAATGTCAATGCTACTAAAATACTAAAATGTGCAATGCAAAGGATGTAATATATACTTGTTTCTTCCATGATATCTTCCTTGTCTTCTAACAATTTTCCTGCTGGCCAGTTGTAGATAGTCTGCTTATTGCAGAGTGGCAAATGTGACTTCTCAGACGACACAAGGTAGAGTGTGTAGGGAAGTGGTCTTTGCCATCCACTTTTTTGGGTGTCCTGTATTTGTAATGTTTAGCTTTCCCACACACACTGTGTGTTCTACATTTAAAATGTTTGAGGGGTTTTGTTAAATTTTTCTCCAGCACATGGACTGGTTGGAATCACACTAGTTATTATAGTGATCATTGTAGATAAATCATAAATACTACGAGAAAAGTTTTCAGTGGCGCTGTGCAGTGTGCTACTAATATAGTAGTAAAAGTAATGTATATTATATATAACATGTATTAGTATTTGCATTACATACAGACATACCATACACCCATACATTTAGGAGTACTAGAGTAATGTTTACATACAGGTTTCAAAGAAAGGCTTAATGCTGATGCTTCATACACTAACAAAATGTACATTCCCGGGAGGAGGTGTATGTTAAACGAACAAACGTGTAATGGTGTGTCATAATGTTGTATATTTATACAAATTTTATGCATGACTAACAAATGTGATATTATAGAAGTGTGTTAAAAGCTGTGTTCATATGGATTCATAAACCTAAATGTCAGGGCAATAGTGATTACCAATTGGGACATAAATGTTTATGATGGAATGTATATTTAGATGATCTATATATGTGGATGTGTGTATATACATATAATTCAAGAGCAGCATTACTAACATCAACACGTGTACAAACCAAAATGAAGCACACTAGTTCATTCCTTCTGGGTTTGTGTTAACGCAGATACTAACGTACTGATTAGTATTAGTCAATAGCTTAGATTTACATATTGTTGCATTTTCTGTATAAAACAACTATATTTTTGTATCTGTTATGTAATAAATGTATCTCACATATATCAACACTTTCAATTGTATGTGGTTCATTTGGCTTGGCAGCATTTTCCTAGAAACAAACTTTAGTCAGCAACAAACTTTAGTCAGCGTGATTGTTGTAGTTTGTCAGTACTAGCAAGTCCAAAATAAAAACTTACACACAGTAAACCTCGATAACGTCAGATTCAATCTGATTTAACCTGAGTTATGCGATTATCTGCTTTAACTGAAGATGGTATATGTACAGATATATATATATATACGTACATTTTTATCAACAAAGACAACCCTCTGAGATCCTAAACTCTATTATTGGACTGTCAGTGATCATCAAACCAGTGTCTTGGCATCCATCCATCTATAAAGCAGAATTATGTTACCGAGTTTCAACATCTGATCTTCAGACACAAAGACTTTGTCCCATCTACATGTCCTACCTAACCTTTCTGTTAATAAATATACAATTTTAATGTGATTCCTACCTGAGTGTATTCGTCTGTAGCCAGTCCATCCACGTGTAAATTAAAGGAAGGCCTTTAATTGTGTTGTATAGTTCATCAAGCTGATGGCAGAGTGCACCAAGCTCTGCTGCGTCCAGCCAGAGACAGGAAAGACTGTAGAGTGGTGCACTCTGGGAAGGGTAGGTATGGGGAAGTGTGACGTGGAGACACAGCGGGGTTAGGTGGTGGACTAGAAACGACGAATGCCATCTTCTGCCTGAAACAGTGAAAACATGCATGGTAAAGTCAAGACCATGTTCAATACGGATGGATGGACTCGGATGGATTTGCACATCCTTTTCCAGATGTTGCAGCCTTAACCTGAATGGCCTTGACTTGATAAGAGTGGTTGATAATGTGTGAAACATGCCATGGACTTATAATTCCCTAATACATCTTGACTGCAGGTATAGCTAATACAAAATGGGTTATTTTCATTTTTGGCATTTCAAACAAAAACACAAGCCGAGGGGATGGCTAACTCTACTATTCTTGGCGTTTATCTTACACTTTGTACAGAAGTTTGCTGAATTGGCTGTACTTTGGCCCACTTATTGTTCTCATCCAGTGACTCTAGGAACCAGCGTAAAGAGGAGCTAAATGTTTTAACAACCATCACCCAGACATAAGGACATATCATTAAGAGGATCTATGACTACGATTTAATAAGTACAGAGCCACAGTATTTTTTAAATAACTGTTTAATCTTGGTTATCATTGACAACTGGGCATCGCAATATTATTCTTATTCTGCATTTGGTTTGACTAGCTCCTATCTACTATATGTAAATATTATATTTTTTTTACAATTTACTTCATCAATAAACATTTCTGTAGAAAAACAAGAATATGGTGTCATATTATTTATGATACACATTATATAGATCAAACATCAGTTTTATACGTGTTCAAAATAAAACATTAAATTAAGTTACAATGACAAACTAAAACAATGAAAGAATGCAATGTTTGTTCACGTTTCAGCTGCGCATTTAAATAAAAACAGCAATTCAAGCAATCCAAATCACTCGCCTGTTATTACCCGAGAAGTAATGACAGTCAATTAATCACAAACAAATAAATCTGAGATGTTATTCACTGCCTGACTTCACGTGTGAGCGATAAATCCACATTTGGACAAGTGAATGTGTCACAGGGTCAACTGTGCACCCAGCTTCTGAGAATTAGAAAAGATGAACAACATGCTACATCACCTGATTCTGACCTTGCAAACAAGGGTCTGGGTGCGGTTGGAACCCGACTGGCCAAGTGCTGCGTGGCGTCGACACTGTGTTGATGGGGCACCCACGCCTCTACTCTCACACCCCCCTCTCCCACATCCACGGGAACTTCAACCTAAAACATACATGGCATGTATCTAACACACCTAACACATATTATTAATGTAATAAAATTTACATTCAGGTGTAAAAATTCATTCACTGACAAATTGAAAGATACAGTTTTATAACAAGGCAAAATAATTAAGAACCATCTACTCTACTCTTGCTGCCCCGCAGTGATTCAAACAGTGTATTGATTATAGTCATTACCTATCTTAAAACATCACTTGGCTGCTCACTAATTTATTAATTGAACACAATAATTCACCAAAATTAGTCAACTGTGGTCGACTGTAATCCTGGCCTGGGTGACACAGGCTACATGTGATGAAACACGTTTTTGACATGGATCTTTCTATCTGTAATGTTTCTGGTGGTGAAACTTGTCAAACATACATGAATTACAATCTATATTCGCATTTTACTGAATAGTTACCAGATGGCACATTGATTAATCATTGACAATGCCATGTGACTGCGCCGATACTGAGCGATAATATGGAACCTGGCAGGTACAGCGTTGTACTTGTCCCAAACTTGTAATTAGTGCCACCAGGCAGGTCCCCATTGTCTAGTAAACACAATTCTTGAGTGATTTAAGCTCCCCTATTTCTGTGAACATGGCTAAGTGGAGGGATTAGCGACCTATTGTTTACCCAGCGGGTCACGTTACGCCGACTGGTTATTTGGGTCAGTTGAATGTGCGATCTTTTAGGCAACTTCAACAGAGCCGGGTGTTGAATAATGCAGTCATGTATTGCTGATAACATCAATAATAATGACAGAAAAAAACGTTTCGCCAATCTGGCGAAGAGTTTTTATTTATTTTCGCCAAATAGCAAAGCGTTTTGCCTATGGCTATGGCGCAAATGGCGATCGCAGCTGCAGCTGTCAAAGCCATTTTGTCATGCTCTGCCTAGCAAACAGAGATGTCAAGCTTCCTTAAATATCACCATTAATGTGAAGTTGTCGGACATGCCATTATTTTACAGCAATTAAGTGTGATCGTGTACAAAATGTTAATTAGTAAAGAATAGATAAAACTACTTAAGAAACTAGTATAGTTCTCATTTATTTATGTAACAGTGACTGTTTGCCCTGAGTAAGGTGATGAGCGAGGTGGTAGGATGTGGGCTGAGCATGCACTGAAGACATGATAAACTCTAACTGGGTCCGGGGCATGGCGACCTAGAACTATTTTAAAAACTACCTTAAAGGGGGACTGAAGCGGCCGAACAACCACAGCCCAAACATAAGAACATATAATTTACAGCACTAGTGACCATAATTTGACAAGCCCAGTGTCACGGTATATTTTTAATAAATTTTCAAAGTGAGCTACTTTCGACACAGGGCGCCGCCATTCCGCCTGGCCATATTGCTGGTTGTGTAGGGATTTTTCATCGCGAAGTACTATAATTATATATAAATATATCTATCACTATTTAGGGCTACTAAAGCCATGCATATATGCAAATACGTACATAATCACAAGGAGGGTGTTTACCCAGTTAAGAGACTATAACCAGTATGGAAGGTTTCCTATGCAATTTATATGGTAATTTTAGGGCCATCTGGCTGAGGCAGAGGACCAACCCTGGTATTTTGGGACGCTACCAGGGGAGGGAAAGTTCACTAGCACTGCAGGCTCGTCTATGCTAATTTCTAGGGCCATCTGGTTTAAGAAGATGCTCCACTTTATTGTTGTTGGGGAAAACCACAGGGTGCAGAGTCCGCTGGCACCCTGCCAAGATTTCTAGGGGTAGACGCGCTGGACAAAATATTAGGTAAGGCGTCTAGCGTCTGTCCTCGGGCTACAGTACCACTAGTATAAATAGGGAGTATTTTAATGATTCGAGGGAGACTTCTGGGGCCTATTACCGGGGGAACATGTATTGTTCACCCCGGGACACGCGCTCCAGAGCACCCTGTGACAGACTTACTGTCACAGAATATACGATGTGTGTGTCATATTGCATGGGCAGACTTCTGGGGCCTATTACCGGGAACACCTACGCTGTTTACCCCGGGACGCGCCGCTCCAGAGGGCCCTGCGACATGCTTGCAGTCAAGGCACATACTGTGTGTTATTGACGGGCTATACTGTGTGTTATTGACGGGTTGACTACTGGGGCCATTTGTCGGGGAACACACACATACGCTGTTCACCCCGAAACACGCCGCTCCAGAGCGCCCTGTGACAAAGATACTGTCACAGTCCATTGTGCTGAAAGAAGTTGTGCCGTACGAGGCATATTGTGCTCTGATTGAGGAACCACACCACACCTGTGGGTGAGTTCTTTGCTTGATCGCGTGTCAAACACGCTGTCAGTACCGTCACAGTTGTATTGTGTTTATATTGGTTTAGTTAGTGAAGTATTTTAGTGAGTGTCTTAGATTTGTACTGGTAGGATGTTGATGTAATAAACTGTAGAAACCTTATATATATTGTTGGTGTTAGACTGGTTAGACTGAGTGAGTGAACGTGTGCCCGAGTCCGCCACTAGACGCCTCCGTGCCGACCGCTCGCGCCAAACGATACGATTTGGTGGCGGGGTGTTATCCCGCAAACGCTACAATTTGGTGGCAGCCGGGGTGGGATTTCGGTAGATAAACCTGACCGTATTCCTCTACGTTCCGTAGTAACGGTTTTTGGTTAATCTATCTTGAAAATCTCACTTGAAAGAACTCACACGGGCCGCACGTTTACTCGCTTCAGATAGATTAAAGTAGAATAGTTTAGTGAGAAGTTACTTCTCTGGTGGCAGCAAAATAAATACGTAAAATGTTAAACTCGTAGTGATAATTCCTCAGTGGCCGATGTTTATTTTCGGTACACTGGACACTGTCTGCAATGGCAGGGGGCCATCCAACCCATGCCAGATAAAAGGCCACTGTTTACAGCTTGTGGACAAAGTGGACAAAGCTGGCTACAGGCTGGCTAATGACGGTCAGTGGGTCAGCAGACACTCACTAGATAGTGGTTCTGCTAATGACCCCTTGAGCCGTGATGCAATCGACAACACAGCAGGTCAATGGTTGTCCTCTCTTCCCAGCATCAGGTTTTCAAGGGTCAGCAACTCAGGCCATGGTAGATCGTTTCTTCAGGGGATATAGCTGGATGTTTTGAAGAGATGTTATATCTGATATAATGTCAAGTTACTATTATAGGTGTTTGCTTAGTTATAGTTTCATGGAATTAGGGTATACAGTAGAATGTTTGGCGGATTCTGGATTTGATGTATGGTCATATAGAAATAACGGCTTAATTCGCTGTCTATGACAGACAGCGCTAACACATATTATCATCAGGATATGTCACACCCAACTGAGTATGATAGTCGGCAATGGTATGTTTTATTGCCTAAGAGAGATTCACAAAACACGAGGTCTGCTAGATGCAGAGCCAGACCTGACAAATGTCACGGTGTAATCGTTCATATGATTTGTGAGATTCACAAAACACGAGGTCTGCTAGACGCAGAGCCGGACATGACAAATGTCACGGTGTAATCGTTCATATGATTTGTGAGATTCACAAAACACGAGGTCTGCTAGACGCAGAGCCGGACATGACAAATGTCACGGTGTAATCGTTCAGATGATTTGTAAGATTCACAAAACAGGAGGTCTGCTAGATGCAGAGCCGGACATGACAGATGTCACGGTGTAATCGTTCATATGATTTGTGAGATTCACAAAACACGAGGTCTGCTAGACGCAGAGCCAGACATGACAAATGTCACGGTGTAATCGTTCATATGATTTGTGAGATTCACAAAACACGAGGTCTGCTAAATGCAGAGCCGGACATGACAAATGTCACGGTGTAGTCGTTCAGATGATTTGTGAGATTCACAAAACAGGAGGTCTGCTAGATGCAGAGCCGGACCTGACAAATATTTCGGTGTAATCGTTCATATGGTTTGTGAAATAGTCACAAAACGCGAGGTCTGCTATAAGCAGAGCCGGACATGACAGATGTCACGGTGTAATCGTTCATATGATTTGTGAGATAGTCACAAAGCGCGAGGTCTGCGCTACAAGCAGAACCGGACAATACATATAAGTCGGTGTAATCGTTCATATGGTTTGTGAAATAGTCACAAAACGCGAGGTCTGCCCCGTGCAGAACCGGACATGACAAATGTCACGGTGTAATCGTTCATATGGTTTGTGAGGTAGTCACAAAACGCGAGGTCTACAGTTTGTAGAACCGAACATCACAAAACACGAGGTCTGTGACAAACAGAACCGAACATGACAAATGTTACGGTGTAATCGTGTCTACCCTATGTCGTTGTAACCAATTATTTTCAACACATGAAAGTTTGGTTTCAAAGATTGTTTAAAAATAAGTGATTGTTTTCGTTCAAGCACTTTCCAACAAAAAGTTCCTGCACATATCTGCCCAGTCAAAGTGGACGGAATCACTTGCTGACATGGACAGCTATATTTATTTTATCATCATCATCATCATCATCACCATCGTCATTGCTATGATGCCATATACAGCTTTCAACTTTCTGCGTGTTATGTCATCATCACTTCGAATTGTTCATCTTCTCATCCTGATTTTTGCCAGCTAGGTCTTGAAGCATAGTTCATGCATTTATTTCAATTATAGAGAGTAGTCTTGGTCAAACAGAAGTAATTTGACCAGCCAGTCAGTGAACTGGTCATTGTGGCTGTTTCAGGCTGTGAGACCATCTGGTTAGATTATGTCAACACACAGCATGGCTGCAGTCTAGGGGTCAATGACTGGCCCAGTGGTGTAATGAGAGAAGTTAACGAGTATCAACATAGTTCTGTTCAGGGCAGCTTCTGGCTTAATAGATATTTAATTGGCACAGGGTGTGTTCTGCTAAACAGAATAGGATGAAGTTGATTAGAGTTAGTGTTCATGTGTTAGCTCTTGTTGGTCATATATATAGATATCTTGGAAGATTATACTGTTACATACACAGAGAAACTATACTAGAAGAGTTAGTAGTGCATAGGCCTGAGAACAGTATCTCAGCCGTAGTTGGCCACAAGGAATCTGTATCACAGGGCAGCTTCAAGTCCCTAAGGTGCAGACACTGTCTGATGGCAGAGATAGCGATTACCCTGGTCAGGCCAGGCGACCTTAATGGGCACATTCTGTGTCTGAGGGCAAGGATATGATGAAGTTCTATCTTTGTGGATGTGACAAGGGTTGTCCGTTATTCTCCTGGTACATGTCAGTGCTGTGACATGTCAAGCAATGGCGAACGATGTATGACCACGACGGTCATATGACATTAATTATGGCAAACACCATAACAGTGCTGCGTACGAGATACGTACACACACAAAAATGCAGGAACCAGAATTCATTCTGGTCAAACCTGCAGCGTTATCTGCAAAGAAGATGGAAGAAGACGCAGGAACCAGAATTCATTCTGGTCACAACCTGCAGCGTTATCTGCAAAGAAGATGGAAGAAGACGCAGGAACCAGAATTCATTCTGGTCACAACCTGCAGCGTTATCTGCAAAGAAGATAGAAGATGGAAGAAGACGCAGATGAGATTGAGCTGAGCGTCCACTACTAGCGGTGAACTGACGTGCGTCTACCGTGCGTCCATGAAGTGGGTTACGACGGAGGATACCATCGGCTCAACAGATGCGAATGACGATCGCGTGAAGGAAGCCACATCAACCGGACATGAACATTTGTGAAAAGTGAACATTTGAGTATAAATTGTATGCTTTCTTTTTCAGCATTGTATTGATTATTATAATGTTGCATGCATGTTACCTGTTATAATTTCGGGACGAAATTTTAGTGGGGCGGGGGTAATGTAGGGATTTTTCATCGCGAAGTACTATAATTATATATAAATATATCTATCACTATTTAGGGCTACTATAAAGCCATGCATATATGCAAATACGTACATAATCACAAGGAGGGTGTTTACCCAGTTAAGAGACTATAACCAGTATGGAAGGTTTCCTATGCAATTTATATGGTAATTTTAGGGCCATCTGGCTGAGGCAGAGGACCAACCCTGGTATTTTGGGACGCTACCAGGGGAGGGAAAGTTCACTAGCACTGCAGGCTCGTCTATGCTAATTTCTAGGGCCATCTGGTTTAAGAAGATGCTCCACTTTATTGTTGTTGGGGAAAACCACAGGGTGCAGAGTCCGCTGGCACCCTGCCAAGATTTCTAGGGGTAGACGCGCTGGACAAAATATTAGGTAAGGCGTCTAGCGTCTGTCCTCGGGCTACAGTACCACTAGTATAAATAGGGAGTATTTTAATGATTCGAGGGAGACTTCTGGGGCCTATTACCGGGGGAACATGTATTGTTCACCCCGGGACACGCGCTCCAGAGCACCCTGTGACAGACTTACTGTCACAGAATATACGATGTGTGTGTCATATTGCATGGGCAGACTTCTGGGGCCTATTACCGGGAACACCTACGCTGTTTACCCCGGGACGCGCCGCTCCAGAGGGCCCTGCGACATGCTTGCAGTCAAGGCACATACTGTGTGTTATTGACGGGCTATACTGTGTGTTATTGACGGGTTGACTACTGGGGCCATTTGTCGGGGAACACACACATACGCTGTTCACCCCGAAACACGCCGCTCCAGAGCGCCCTGTGACAAAGATACTGT
Source organism: Oasisia sp. SBJ-2009 (assembly GCA_964017155.1). Lineage (NCBI taxonomy): Eukaryota > Metazoa > Annelida > Polychaeta > Sabellida > Siboglinidae > Oasisia > Oasisia sp. SBJ-2009. The sequence continues at coordinate 5,641,975 of OZ024863.1, forward strand.
CACAGTCCATTGTGCTGAAAGAAGTTGTGCCGTACGAGGCATATTGTGCTCTGATTGAGGAACCACACCACACCTGTGGGTGAGTTCTTTGCTTGATCGCGTGTCAAACACGCTGTCAGTACCGTCACATTTGTATTGTGTTTATATTGGTTTAGTTAGTGAAGTATTTTAGTGAGTGTCTTAGATTTGTACTGGTAGGATGTTGATGTAATAAACTGTAGAAACCTTATATATATTGTTGGTGTTAGACTGGTTAGACTGAGTGAGTGAACGTGTGCCCGAGTCCGCCACTAGACGCCTCCGTGCCGACCGCTCGCGCCAAACGATACGATTTGGTGGCGGGGTGTTATCCCGCAAACGCTACAGTTGTACTCGGGTTTGTTTACAATCACCGGAAGCACGTGTCGACAGGCGGCGCAGCATAGCTCTCGCAAAAACGGACGAAACGCACTCAAACCAAATATAATTAAACACATTAATGCACTGTATGCCTAATAGATATACCATAATTGTTAGTAAGCATTATTTAACATACTTCCACAAAGGATTTCTGTAGAAAAAGCAGGTTTGAGATGATGAAGTTTGCGTGTCCGCCTGCGGCGAGTTCAGCGGAGTCGGCGGTGGTCACTTTCGAACGCCGATTGTAAGCCTAATTTCGAATGTGACGAGCACAACGAGGCGCTGAACCTCAAAACATAAGCTTCGACCAGAGCTACAGGTCCGTGTTTGATTGATTGGCTTGCATATAAGTACGCAGCGACGAAGTAAAGTTCGTCGAACTCGACAGGAAAACCGGACATGATTTCCTTATTTGGAATGTGATTCGGCGCGTAGGAAGTGACAAGCCGGCGACTCGGCACTCACGAGTTCCGTCATGTATCGTTACGACTACAATTTAATCCCACAGTTGTATTTCACTGTCTGCATAATACACGAATGTGACCTAAGAAAAGTTTAAATGTAGTAAGAAATGTGAATGTAATAAAATAAATCTATGTGTAGATACAAGTATTTAATTTGAAATAAAAATGTTTAAAATCCACTGAATTTGTTTAGGTCAACAGATCGCCAGATCTAGCGGTGCGTTGGTTGCTAGAACCAGCTCGAGTTTCTAGGTACAAGTAAAAAAATGTTTTTGACATAGACAGTGGTGGAATAATTTTCTTCAAGATAGTGACATAAAAAGAAATGCCAGCTACGACCGTATCAGGCGTATGACGTGTTTGTTAGCGTCGTCATATGCTAATTACTTAAATTAGGGTGACTCGCTAATTAGTCAACAACTGTTGAACAGTCACGAATCACAGACACAGATATATAACAGGCATTATTTATAATGAATTAACAGAAACAGCAAAATACTAATTTATGTTATTATTTAAATTAGACTGTTAACTGCATTCAATAAAACACTAGTGTGTATAAAAAATATTTGACCCCATAAATCAACTGATTAAAATCACTAAAGAATTTTTTTATATTAATTGCTGATTTATAAAGGTAAGATCTTAAAGAGCGTAGTAACCAATCCTCAGGATTGCTGAAAGCGCTTTACACTTTATTTCCCTGACAGACCTGTTCAATCATATACCATCTCAACTTCTCTGGGAAGCATCCAGCAATATGCTACAATTAATTCGCAAAAGCTACTCATACACATATCCACCACTGTCTATAGCCATGCAGGTACTCATTTATACAGCTGAGTGAACTGGAAAAATGTAGAGTGAAAAAAAATCCTCAAGCTTTTAACATCACAGCAAAGAATTGCAGACATAGCTGTTGACTTATGAATACTGTCTGTTGATCACTAGTTTGCGTACAATTTAATCTTGGCCATTACACGAGGACACTGTTTTTGACATTATGCAAGCTGAGGATGTACTGTTTATATGCATTATATCATCAAAGCAAGATACCAGAACGACAAGTAGGAAACGGTGAGCGGCAGCCATGCAGGTCAGTAAAATATTATTATCATTATGATTATGGTATCATTGTATTTGTTTCTGGTAACATATGTACATGTGTGCATCGCACAACTTTCTATAAAATAATTAGTATAACAACAATAAAACATGCTACAGAATCAATCACACTTAACATAGTGTCACTATTAAGTATGTTAATGTGTCTATCCAATGACACTACCCATCATAACCCAAGTCAGTTGGCAATATTACCTGGGAACACATTTAATATTTTAATTCATAAAATATCCGTAGAATATTTTATAATTTCATGTATGCACATTCTGTTATTGCTGTAGAATGCATGACTGTGGTCAAAATACACAAAACACATGGAACTTATTTCAATTTTTTTTAAGCAACTGTTTTGACATACATAATAAGTCACTACCCTCCAGGGGTAGTATCCGATATTTAAACACTGACAGATTAATACATTTCTAAATAATCTAAGACAACAGTTTTGTTTATCGCCCAAAACATTATGCACCCAAATGTGGATCTCACCTTTAAGAATCTGCAGTTTTGCTTTCCAAGTGATAAACAAGCACACATTTTTTAGGTGGGGATCTGAATAGTCTCCTGACAGCAGGTAGTAAGATCACTGATCCCATGACTAAAATTAATAGTTACATGGGTGAAAAAACATTTGGAACCTTACATTAGCCCATAGCCTCCATTGTTACTGGAAAGGGTTGCAAACATCATGATCAAAGTACAACAGAGGACTGCTGTTACTAATTGCCATTAATAGCCTAGTGCAAATTAGGCAATAAAATCACAATCTTACCAGTGTCCTGTGTTTCCCAGCAAGAGTGAAAAGACTACCCATACCCAATACAAACATCACTGCCTGGACAAAGCCCCACTATCTCTCTAGTGCACTTGCATTTCTTACCAGTTCACAGTCATGTGCTAGAGCATGATGAAAAGACAAACCAGTGCAACAGAGGTCAGCTTTAAATTGAGTGTTTAAATAAAACTTCAAAATGTTTGGGGTTCATGGCTGTTGTAGAATGATTATCGACTAACACGACTAGTATATTGAATCTGAAATGAATAGTATTATTGCGTATAACAAAATAAGACTAAAATAAGAATATAAAGTACGAAAATTATATTTTGATAAGGCATGTATTTTGCTTTCAATAGTACCGCAGACATCAGCATTGTTCAGTTAGTTGCAGTTTGTGCAGTTACTGTTTGATAACTGTAAGGTGTCCATAATCACTTCCCAAAATTATTTATTAGGAAAATGGCTAAGAAGTCTATTTAGAAAACCTTATACATTGCAATAAAAAAAACTTACATATCTCGAAAAAGACTCGGTTGGACAAAACCCCACCCACAAATGAAACTTACGTATAAAACCCAATGTAAACAAATTTAGTCTTAAATTGACATTTGTACTTTTTGAAAATACAAGTATGACTTTGACTATGGCCAAGTAGTTGTCTCTGATTGGACCAAGGAGGACACTGATTGCACGTAACTAACTTAAACATTTTATTTTCTTATATGTGCAAGTAGGCTTGTATAATTGGCTTACCATGTAATTTATGTGTTGCTTATGTAGGAGTGGGTTTGCTTGTTTGTAATGATGTCTGAATGACTCGGGATACACACATATTAAAATATGCCAGGAAGGTTAGTCATAATATAATGGAATCTACACAGAATGCACCATTGAAAAGGTAATGTTCTATTTATTGCATGAATGTTCCCTGATTGAAACACAACACCTTGCTCAGCCCACTGTCTACTAGTTTCATTGAGACAAGAGCTGACCAATGAACTTGGCTAGCAGCAGCAGACAAGCCAGAAAGCAGATACCTAATACATCAAACTGATCTGGGGGTCATTTCAAGGGACCTTCTCAAAAACCAAATCACCAGCATTACTTTGTGTTTTGAGGCCCATAGAATGATGTAATAAAATACAGATTTTTTGTGTATATCAGCACCACCACATGCAACAACCATGCAAAAGTAGATTTGTTTAACAATTGTGGAAAAATAGTCTGGGGGACCATGGAGGACCATATGGGGCCTGCAAAATAATTCAATCAAATTTAGATTTCTCATGCATAGTTACAATATCCACAGATCTATGCATCTACACAAAATTAGATCCTGAACACTTTCCGAAATGCTAATTATAAGTTGATTTAATCAGTTTTAATTTTTATGATGTATAGGTACTGCAATGAGAAAACAAAAGATGTCAAAACATTGTTATTTATATGTATATCACAGAAGATACATACTCTCATACATATGTATCATTCTTTCAGATGAAGGATTCACAAATACTGAACACAACTTTCAAAGGATCCAGTGCACCAGATGATATTGTCCCTCATGGCAGTACGGGTGTCACATTGCAACGCCATTAACTCGTAGTGTCAAACTCAAACAGAGCCAGTGATCATGTCGCCAATGCGATACTTTATCGATGCAGCAATTATTACAGATAATATTGTTGTTCCATTGAATATTCATCATGACCATGGGTATGCGAAGTTGTCGTCGCAGTCCTGCATGCCTTCTTCGACTGACCATGGCAGTCATGTCAATGTGGATGACACCTTGGATGTCCCAGTCTCACTGTCGCCATCTTCAGATCATTCTGTCTGGAACAGACAGATGGAAAACACTGAAAAGAGTTATGCAGAATATGTGTTAGCGGATGACAGCAATATCACTGATGATGACTGAAGCAGTTCTGCCACTAATGAGAAAAAATGTATTTCTCTTTTCTGCACCTGCAAAACACCCTGGTTGTTATAACATGCCTGCTGCCTGCATGGAAGCATCCCATTGAACATGTGCAGTGATGATATGCAGCTAACCGATACATTCTGACATTTGATTTATAGTAAACAATCATTATCTTATAATTACACCATGTATTAGTAATTGGCAAAACTGTGTAATTTATCAATATCACATCACAAAGTCAGCGCATTGGTTGATTTGTTTGTGAAATACTTTAATAAAATTATCACAGTATTTTACAAACAAATGATTTGTATGTAAAATTGTTACAGCATTTTGCAAACACATGAATTTATGATTCATTGTCATGATGTGGTCTTGATAACATACACACACGCACATATACAATACATAGTACACAATACATTAAAACTCCACTTCAATATTCCCATGTGAATTGCACAATGTCCTTATTACACATATATTTATTATTCAGACTATTATAAATTGCATGGCAGCATGCATATGTAAATAACATTATTTACATAAATTAAACAAATTGTATTAGCATTTTAAATTAATTAATTATATTAAAAGGATGCACACATCATATAACATCTTGTCAGAAATAAAAAGTAAGTTTGTAATAGATTTACGTTACGAATTCGAAGATAGAATGACTTTATTATTTAAATTATACATATGTCATTGACATTGTGTGGCCATACAAGTATAATTGTTTTGTTTAGGTTTGAAGTGCTAAATTACTTTTCGATACCTGTTGAACTACGTATTACTTACCTACTACCCCGAGGGTAGCTATTGGTCGAACGAACGAGTCTGCACGCAAATCGCACTTAGACAACAGACCGATACTCCCAACATTGTCACTGACAGCTGTCGTGCCACTCGATCGTGGTCAGTCATGGTTCATGCAGGCATCTGTCAGCCCGGTCTGGCTCGGTCGTCAGCTATCTCCAGACAACATACAACGATGTGCGTCGACATCGGGACGCAGTATCCACACAAACACCATGCAACATTCACATTGTTTTATAGCACGTTGATCCCAAAATCAAAGATGACCATAAACATGCCACATCACATGGCGATCTTCTCTCGCCATCTCACACCTCGGCTCGCACGCTGGGTGAAGCAAAAATGGCTTTACGTGTGTCACTTGTGCAACAGATGCTTCTCTCACTTGTGCTACAAATTATTCCTCTGTCGGATCGATTTTCTATTGTGATTTATCCAAAACCACTAACAACTAGCGCCTCTTGACTCTTCTAAGGCTAAGTCTAACGCAAAACACTTCCGATATCTGTGTAAACAAAATAAGAAATAGTCCCGATAGACCTTCCGGTCGTAAGCCCCGCCCCTTGAAGGCTGTCAACACAGAGAGCGTAAAAATGAAAATGTTTCATTGGTTCAAAATCGTCGGTATTTAATTTCACCTTTTTATTTCGAATGCAAATAAATATTATTTGTGGATACATAGGACACCTATCGTGTACAATAAGGCACCATATTTTTGTTTTTGCGTAGAAATGTCTAATTATGAAGAAAACCGGAAAAAAACAAAATTTTACATGGGCTAGATAGGAGGTAATCAAACCACTCGGCTTGGAATAAAGATGGCGCTACGCAGTGTTCTATGACGACGATTTAGGCATTGAAAAATATTTTTTTTCCAGTTTGTCTGATAAGTGAATGTGCTTCTGCCACCATTAATGTATACTTATATAGTGTACATTTAGGTATATGGAATGTTACAGCTGTGTTTCACTTCCCCTTTAAAAATTGTGCATTCTGAAGGGTGTTTTAACCTATTCCCTGGACAAAATAGATAGGAAACAAATGTATAACTAAAAGGTAGCAACATGTAAACATGTTTATAGCAAGAAAGAGCTATTGTGGCATATTTTGAGCGAGGTGGCTTAGAAAAACAGCAAGGTGGCCCACCTCGCTCATGATCGATATAGTTAAGGGAAACTCTATATAATGAAATGTTTGTAACATTATGCAGGTCATGCTTACAGCAGACAATCATAGAGCATTCCAAAGAAATATTTTCAAATGATCACTTGCCAGTTACAATACCTGTATTGTGTAAACATCAGACATGTCAGCCTCTACATCTGTCTTTGGTGTTGACAACACGTGGAATCTTCCAGTTCCTTCTAGAATCGACTCCAGCACCACCAGCTACAAGAGCACGGTTGAAATACAACATAGTATATTTGGAGAGCAGGGTCAATAGGTTTGGTCACATAATTCTTCTTTTTCCTATTATTTTATGACCATAATAAGTTAATTGTTGCATATTCTGTTGTGGCCTTTTATGAGAACCTATAATATATAGCTATTTCAAATAGGATAACATAAAGGGATTTTTAAAAATAAAAATTATTGTTTATTTTATAATCAGTACCAAACCAACAATAAATTACGTTTACTAAAAATATATTATGTATTTCAGGTCATATTTAAACCGGATCGACGCCCCTGAGTCCTGAGATGATGTTGAATGATTGAATTAACAGACTGAAGGCGAAGCCGAAGGCGAAGCATCAAATATAGGCAAATGCAGTTATAAGACGATAGTTATAGCGGCACACAATTAAGGATTTTACACTAACTTTCTAACATCTAACTTTCCTTGCCTTTTCGCTCAGCGAAAACAGTGCCAATGTTGTGAAGTGGCCACACCTCTATTACCGGCCGGCGTATTTCACAACCATAGACATGGTTTTATGTATATGTTCATAACAGCGAGCAATTGCGTTGCATTTGCTGCCCTCTAGCGGATCGTTTGTCTGTAATTAACGAGATTGCGTCAGGTGGCGCCACAAGTTGTTACCGAGGCGAAGTGTTGGGCACTAGTGACGGATTTCTTTTTCTTTAGCAGTGTGGAGCCGTGCTCGTTGGTTGCAGCATACTTTGTAGGCCGTCCAGTCTGCAAAGACCTCTTTTCCCCACAAGCCATGCGACGTCTTGCAACAGCAGTTGGCTGGACCCCAATAGGCGGCCATTGTAATGTTCTTTCATTTCCCACTAGGTTTATTAATCCATGGTATTGACAATTTCAGACATCAATTAGTCTCCATCGACACATGTCTTGTATAAAATTCGTGAAAATTACATATCTCTTTCTCCTACAATCGCGTCTCTAACCTGACACCCTTCATATTTGCTTCAATCAGCGGCCGATTGCCAATGTTGACACGTACCTCTACGCCAAATTACACCTGTATGCATGTATACGCACATTTTCACTGTGTGACAAATATCATTATTTCGCAGCTGTGATATCATGTGATATCCATTCAACCAATCCTATGTTTAGTGCTTCCAGAAATTTACAAAAAGTGCGCAATGCAGTTCTTTTAAGCAGGACTGCAATCAGCAATGACGTAGGAATCCATTTGGTGTTATAGTGAGGGCTCTTAATGTCAGAAAAGGCCATACATTTTCACATCTGGACAAAAGCATGACATTTGGCACAGATGACCTCCATGCCATACTATTTCAGAATTTTGATGGAAGCAACCTGAGATTTTGATGCTTCCACAATTTTTTGCAATATGCAAAATGGCTGCCATCGAAAATAAAAAACTTGCTTTTCTATATTTCATGAACAGTTTCACATAAAACATTAACATTAGGCTTAATGTATACATATCCGGGTATTTTAATTTCATCTATGGTATATTTGGACTTAGCCGACATTCACATCCGCCATTTTTTCACTAATGTTGCCGTATCTGATAAAGTATGATACTTAGAATCGTTAGTTTGGCATCTTTGTGTAGATAAGTGGATAGCGATTTCAAATGTATCAGAAATGTCACATATGGCCTTAAATTTGACCTTCACAACCGCCATTTAATAAAATGGCGGCTGTAAAATCGAATTGTTTATATATCTTTAAAACGAGATATTTGGAAGGATGCTATACGGACACTTTTTCAATATATAAATATTTATATTGGGGAAGATATTTTAAATATTTCATTACTTCTTGACCTTGACCGACATTCACATCCGCCATATTTAAAGATGGCGGCCGTATTCATTAATGTTGCTATAACTTATCAAATATGGCACCTAGACCGACATTTAATAAAATGGTGCATGTAAAATCGAATTGCTTACATATTTTTTAAACAATTTATTTGGAGGGATGTGATATGGACAGTTTTGTCAAAATATACGTATGTTGGGGTAGCTATTTTAAATATTTTACAGTTTGACCTTGACCGACATTTACATTCGCCATTTTCCAAGATGGTGGCCCTCAAAGCTAATGTCGTTATATCCTGTGAACTTTACCACCTAGAATTGATATCAAAGCTACATGTACAGCGCAAGTGGTGCTGACTCTGTCATGGGATATGATGTAGGCAATGCATATCACAGTATGATAATTATAAAGTTAAAACATAAATACGTTGTTTTAGAAAACATGAAGTTTAATTCAAATCGGTGAAAAGAATATCCTTCAGATCATGACGTAGGGCGTAACATCAGTCACATATGTCCGTATTTGTAGCATCGCATAGCTTACACTCCATCGTTATTGATGCACCCGCCTTCACAGTTACACAGAATAGTGCACTTGATTCCTGCTCTGGCACATTTGCAGTTTCCTCTGCACGACTTTCCACATCCACAGTGGTGGAGGAGAGCACACGCTTTGCTGGCGTCATCTAGAACAGTCCAGAATGGCACCCAGAGTTTCGTGTTCACGTCTTGCGTCCAACCCCACGCTGAAGCATCCGGGACATCTTGGTGTCGCTGCCTTGGTTATCTCCAGATGTAACCTGCCTGGTACAGAGCTCGCTTTGCATGTTGAAGCAGCGCTTCCTGTGGGGGGGGGGGGGATATGGTCGAGCGTCCTAGTACCATGGGTGAAGAGTTGACGTCTCACATCATTCACCCTTGAGCAGCCACTGCTCTTGCTGTACATGACAACAGTCCAGCGTTCAAGGCGTGCCATGTGGATGGAGTCGAGTGTCAAGAGCGTAGGATAATCGGAAAGAGTGAGTAGTGTTTTCGTAAAGTCAGGGTATGCCTGCCATGCTGCCCGGGCTGTCTTCTTCCCGATACCAAGGAACGATGATGTCGTATCACACCCCGTGAACGAATGGAACAGTGGACATGACAGCGACTTCTCAGGACCAAGTGTTTGGGTGATTTCATGAACTGGGATGTGTTGGAAGGCTTTTCCAGTTCCAATCACACCCAGGCTGCCAAAATGTCCAACAGCAATGATGACAACATCACTGTCGACTGTGCGGATGAAAGCTTTCGAATGACCTTGTTGTGCGGCGTGAGAAAGATGCAGAAATATCCTGCTCTCAGCCTCCTGGTGATTGCATGGCATGATCGTGTCGAAGTCAGCCACCGACTGGCTGTCGGAGGTATTCACCAATACATGATCGTCATACGTGACAGCTTTTGAAAGGAACCTAAACAGCTGCACCTTGTTTCTTGAATTTGCTAGAAACTTGTTCCAGTCACGAGGTACAGGTGTAGAGCCTTCGACGATGGTTGTCACGCCGGGGTTGCCTCGTTTTGCCTGAGCCTGGACTTTGAGGTTGTGATCAGGGTAGATGTCCCAAATGATGTCGAGTCGCGGTGTCGAATTTGTGAGAGAGTTGGTAATGAATGGCATGAAGTGACGCACAACATATGGCTGGTAGTTAGTTCCGTAGGTTGGGCGAACTATGTGAACCACAGCTGGGCCATCCAACACCTTCACCGTAACATCATCAGGAGGTGTGAGTTTTGGGATAGTCAGACATTGTAGGACATCAGACTTTGTGCCGGATCTGACCTTTCCCTGGTCAGACAACGATGGTGGCTCTTTCTGGTTTTCATACTTGAAGAAGTTGTCCAAGTCGAAATCTGGCCGGGACTGCAGTGACAGGAAAAGAGTGGACACGAGTGAGATGTCGTTTCTCAGTGCAATGACTTTGCTTCTGTTCTTTGTATCATCTGTACGTCTTGCGAACGTCTGACGCTCGACAACATCCCCCCACACAGGAAGCGCTGCTTCAACATGCAAAGCGAGCTCTGTACCAGGCAGGTTACATCTGGAGACAAGCAAGGCAGCGACACCAAGATGTCCCGGATGCTTCAGCGTGGGGTTGGACGCAAGACGTGAACACGGAACTCTGGGTGCCATTCTGGATTGTTCTAGATGACGCCAGCAAAGCATGTGCTCTCCTCCACCACTGTGGATGTGGAAAGGCGTGCAGAGGAAACTGCAAATGTGCCAAAGCAGGAATCCAGTGCACAATTCTGTGTAACTGTGAAGGCGGGTGCATCAACAACGATGGAGTGTAAGCTATGCGATGCTACAAATACGGACATCTGTGACTGATGTTACGCCCTACGTCATGATCTGAAGGATATTCTTTTCACCGATTTGAATTAAACTTCATGTTTTCTAAAACAACGTATTTATATTTTAACTTTATAATTATCATAATGTGATATGCATTGCCTACATCATATTCCATGACAGAGTCAGCACCACTTGCGCTGTACATGTAGCTTTGATATCGATTTTAGGTGGTAAAGTTCATAGGAATGCCGAATTTGAAATCGCTATCCAGGTTCCTATACATTGATACCAAAATTTAGACTCTAGGTGCCATATTTGATAAGATATAGCAACATTAATTAATACGGCCGCCATCTTTAAAAATGGCGGATGTGAATGTCGGTCAAGGTCAAGAAGTAAAATATTTAAAATGCATACCCTAAAATATGTATATATTAAAAAAGTGTCCGTATAGCATCCCTCCAAATATCTCGTTTTAAAGATATATAAACAATTCGATTTTACAGCCGCCATTTTATTAAATGGCGGTTGTGAAGGTCAAATTAAGGTCAGATGTGAAATGTTTTATAAATTTGAAATCGCTATCCACATATCTATACACTGATGCCAAAATAACGACTCTAGGTATCATACTGTATCAGATATAGCAACATTAGTGAATACGGCCGCCATCTTTAAAAATGGCGGATGTGAATGTCGGATAAGTCCAAATATACCATATTTGAAATTATACTATCCGGATATGTATACATTAAGCCTAATGTTAATGTTTTATGTGAAACTGTTCATGAAATATGGAAAAGCAAGTTTTTTATTTTTGATGGCAGCCATTTTGAATATTGCAAAAATGGTGGAAGCATCAAAATCTCAGGTTGCTTCCATCAAAATTCTGAAATAGTATGGCATGGAGGTCATCTGTGCCAAATTTCATGCTTTTGTCCAGATGTGAAAATTTATTACATTAAGAGCCCTCACTATTATGTCCTCGGCCGACTTCGACTGAACAGCGATGATCATGATCACGGAAGTAAACCCCATAAGTAAAATTAATATATTAAATATAGTAATCAGTTGTTCAGTGTGTAAATTGTGATGTTCATCTTCTTGATCTTCAATAATAATACATAGAATGTGGTTACTGACATAATATAATAAATGCATATTTAAATGTATTTAAAGTGCAACAAATTAATTGAGAGCTGGAGCTGTCTACAATCGGCTTCAGGTCTCACGTGGTTTCCTCCCAACAGCTAACGCAGGTCTCTGCAACCCTTATCACAACAGATCTTCGACGCCAGTGCGCAGATGATGTATGAAAACAATAAGGTTCGTTCGCCTGCCATTACCATTGACCTTGACGTAAAACCAGGCGTCATTTTGATTGGTGATGCGATCTAGGCAAATCAGTGTCTTATTTGAGTAAAGTTAGGAAATTAGCGTCCCAGGTTAGATATTGGATTGTGGGAAAATGAGGTAAGTATATAATTTCACGAATTCTTTTAATACATGATGCCTACTGTAAGGTCAACTAACGCGATAAAAAATCCCACAATAAAACCTGTTTCTGTTTTCCGACTGAAAAAATAAGACTAAGAAGATAACCGTGAAGATGATCCAAAAAAAACATAGCACGGAGGAACCTTTAAGAATGAGGAACGAACAGATAACTATGAAAGAAAATTACACATTCAATTGCAGCTATAGGCAAACATGATCATAGAATTGCGTTTAATGTTCATGTTCTATTTCCTGCATATCGGTTACTTTTTCAAATCATATTAATTTGTTCGTTTTGGTGACCCAGAGGAAGACACAACAGGGAACAACCTTGATGACGAAGTTGATGTATGAGGAACGAAGACATGTGTGAAAGAAAAGAACATCATTAATGTCAGCTACTGTCATACATGATTCTAGCATTGCAATGAATGTTTATGTATTATTTCTTGCATATCGTCTTTTTGCAAATCATATTTATTTGTTCCTTTTTCTCATTTCTGATGGTGATGATGTGAGCCCAGATTCGCCTGGGTGGATATTCTCCAAAACGGGATACATCACACTATGCAGGCTAATGAGTTTTTGTGTTATTGTTTCATTTTTGAAAATACTATTATTTTTATGACATCTTAATCCGATTTTGTTCAATTTGAACTTTTTAAAGACATCTAAGTCGAGTTTTTATTAAACCTGACTTTGCAGAACACCATATGTATTAAAAGTCCTCTTTTTATAGTTGATATTCATTATTTTTGTACCGGTTAGATCTGAAACCAATAGCGAAAACACGTCGATAATGCAATTTGCGTGTTCTTTATTAGAGACCGCGTATACTAATTTATATTCTGCGAATTTTTCGACCGGTTCATTCGGCCATCGTCAGATTATTGATAGCACTAATTACAGTCAAATTTAATGTTCCCTCAAAACTATTGTTTTTTGTACTCTGGTATATACAATAGAAGGTCATAAGAACATGTTTTAAGTGTAAACTGCCGATAGCAGTTTCGAGACATAGAGCGGAAGCGAGGAAACATGCATGACTTGTTACGTGAGTCGATAGTGAATTAGGGTGCTAGCCCCATTGCACAGAATGACAGGGACATGGCTGTGCTTACACCCTGGTATTAAGGCTAGATGCTGGAGGTAGGATTAGCCCGCAACAGTTCCTCTATATTTGTAGAAGAGAAGGCTGAACAACGTCGGCGAAAAACCTTCCATAGCATTCCAACTACACGGAATCATACACCCTTTTCTTATAACACGAGCCGAGCCAACGGCGACGAAGCTGAAGTTATGGTGATGGATTATGCTGATCGTGGTCATAATGAAAAAAACAATCCCCAATTGTTTTCATAGTTTTTCCCAGGAACAATTACACTGTTCCTGTGATCACTTGTTCACCTCATCGCAGCCACGGGCCGACGAAGGTGTTCCTTCCACTTGGTGACGTCACGTTCAGCAGGTACTTGCAAGCGTAAGCAAATTTCTTCTTGTCTGCGGCGTCTTCCTTTTGCGTGTAGATCGCCAGTCCATACTGTCCGGCCGGAGGGAGGGTCACCTCGATGGTCAGTGAGACGTCGGTGACAATGAAGTTGACGTATTTCTCCAACACCGAGTCGACGACACCGTTCTTATGCAGTTCGTACAGGAAGCCCAGTTTGGTAGGCAACGTAAATTTCATCTCCAAGTCTTTGTCGACGTTCACAACGCCATTGACGTGGGTGAGGGCCTTGAAACCGAAGCGGTGTTCGCCCCTTCTCGGACCCCACTCCGCACCCGCACAATTGGGCAGTGGACACGCCGCTATACCGGACGCTTCGCACACAATTTTGAAAACACATGCTCCGTTCAGCGTGCCGGCATCAAATCTGCTGACAAACAGCTCCAGTAGATACGAGCCGGGCTTTGGGACTTGGACACTGAACAGCGCCAAGTCGTCGACGATCGAGTGAAACACAAAACGCTCGAGCTTCGCGCCACGGAATTCAGTTTCGTCTCGCCTCATGCTCTCGGCGTGTCGTAATGTACAACTCAGTTTGATGTTCTTCGCAAAGGATAGCCGTATCTTCACCTCCGTGATCCCATTGGCGTCGGTGTGAAGCACAGCCTTCAGAGGCCCGTCGAATTGGAGACCGTGTGTGAAGAAGATCGACTTCACAGGAGGCATGTCTTCGAACTGGTCAAGCGTGACCGGTGTCTTCAGTAGCTGTTTGTCGTCGTCCTTGGCGCGGTACTGGAAGATGAACTCATCCGGATCGGGGAGGAAGTAGTATTCGTTGTATTCATATTGCAGAAATTCGCGCATCTCTGTTTGTAGGCCTGTCATTTTCTTCTGTGCTTTCTCTCTAGTACTAACGTACCTAAAAATAAGCATATGTAAGTTATAAGATATCTAAGATAGTGTGCACAATGTGTAATGTATGTAATATATAGTAATATAAAATCGCAGGCGTATAAATGGAGTATGTATTAAACAGTATAGGCCTGCTACAACGTCTCATCACAATGATATCCATTCGGCGTTCGCAAACAATGCTTAACTTATGGATTTTTAGACCTAGACAGGTGATGTGTTACCCAGAAGGAAAAAGCATGTACAATTTTTAACTACGTGATTCCGATAAAACATTGAACCACCAGCACGGCGCCTCTCTGAAACTGTCAGTGAACGGGACAGTTGGAAACACATTACCACATTTACCGTTGTCTGATGCTGCCTTCTGACACATCCAGGCAAATGAGACTAATGTTTACTATATACTATATAAAGTCAAACATAGTGCAGTGGGTGGTTGGGTGGTTGGGTGGTTGGGTGGTTGGGTGGTTGGGTGGTTGGGTGGTTGGGTGGTTGGGTGGTTGGGTGGTTGGGTGGTTGGGTGGTTGGGTGGTTGGGTGGTTGGGTGGTTGGGTGGTTGGGTGGTTGGGTGGTTGGGTGGTTGGATGGTTGGGTGAGTGGGTGTGTGAGTGAGTGGGTGAGTGGGTGTGTGAGTGTGTGAGTGAGGGACCGACCAACCGACCGACCGACCGACCGACCGACCCACCGACCCACCGACCCACCGACCCACCGACCCACCGACCCACCGACCCACCGACCCACCGACCCACCGACCCACCGACCGACTAACTGACCTGGCCCCCCACTGGCACGCCACGGGCCACCAGTTTCCTGCAATGAGCACGGCGTTCCACGTGTTCCTGAAGGCACCAACGCTGATCTTCATCCCCGGTTCGTAGCCGACTCCCTTCGAGTGTCCCTCGATGCTCACACACGGCAAACCGGCGTAGCTGAAGCGAAATGTTCGTAGAGAGTAACCGATATAGTTAGTAGGTGAATGCAATTTGTTTAAAATAAATTATAGTAGAATTCGACTGTTGATTTAACTACGTAAAACGAGCGTTCGTGTATCAAGACGAACGGCTTAAATTTGGTTGCATAAATGTATGATCACAATTGTTATCAGTAGAGTAATCTATAGCTGTGTTGCGTTGTATTTACGCGCATTAATTATGTCAAATCTGGTTGCACTACACAGAGGGAATAATTGTGTTTTTTAATATCGTCAACATGCATCTGTTGCACAAGAGGTTCCTATGTAAACATTCAATATATCTACCTATTTTACTATTGTGTTTTGATTTTGTGTTATCCCGTACCTGCACAGTCGCATAAAGAGTGTGTGATATGATTCAGTGCCGTACTTGATCCCTCTCAAAAGTCCCATGGGCGTGTCCTTTCCCAGGCCTTCCTTGAATTCTAGCACGTTCAGATCTTTCATTGTGATCCAGCGGAATATTGCTCTGAGAAGAAATAAGGGTCAGCACCAGCATAATTCAGTAGTACATTTAAGAAACCTCACACTAAGACAACTGAATCCTGAATTGTTTTAAACAGTTACATTTATTTCATTGATACTTAGGATAGAGAAAGAAAACGGCCTGGAACGAGATAGTTGCAACAGCGTGACTGCCACAGCAGCTTTCTTGTAACATAGATTACACAACACGAAGCACGTGGCAATGTCTAGCATCCAATAATAGAAAATATAGCGTGATGTAAAAGAAAGAAGATGACTATAAGGACAATAAATGCACCGAAACTCGACCTTTTTCTTGCTACCGCTTATTAGAAACAGTTTATAAATGTGGCTCGTGGTTACCTTGCTTTCTCTAAGTCGCTGGCGCAGTTTTGTGTAAGTTCGGCAACGAGGTCAGTGAATGTCGTTTGTTCTTTTGCAGCAATCTGCAACAATAATTCTTCTATACAATTATTTTATACTAAACTCGCTGAATTACAGCGGAGACGAGCGGCGAAGAAATGAAATATATTAATACGTTTTGGTCAAAATATGTCAACATCAAAGAGATATGATGAATACATCATTATGGTATGATGCATGAACGCATGAACGCATGAACGCATGAACGCATGAACGCATGAACGCATGAACGCATGAACGCATGAACACGTACATAACTACAAATATTATGCACACACATGCATGCGTACATATATACGCACACGCACACGCAAACACTAATTCCGAATATAGCCTTCTTTACATAAATACAAATTACTACTCCATATCCAGACGATCTTATATGTTTCCAGATCGTCGCAAGATCCAGACGATCTTACAATATCCTTCCAAATCGTTGTAACATCCAAACGATCTACAATAAACTTCCAGATCGACGCCAAACGACAGATACCAGTAACTATACGTACAGCGAAGACGTAGTCGTCCAACTCCTTGAAGACCTTTGGGTGTTGGTAGAGATCTCTCTTCCGACAGTTGGGCGGGTGAAATTTGGGCACCTCTTTCGGCACCATCTTCACCTCGGCCATTACGGAGTCTATGTCCGCCGCGTCCTACAAACAAGCAGATATATCACCACATAATAGATTGACGATGGGTTCACCAGACAATACTACAATCACCAGTGTCGGTGTGCAACCCGCCAACGGTTATTCATTGTCTTGGAAAAAACTGCAAGCAAAGGAACAGTAACAGCCAGTATAACATGTTAATGCTCAATTTCCAAATGCACCTATGTCAGTATAACATAACGCAAAAATGTGATAATTGTTAGATACACATTAATCTGACATAAATGCTGTTGTCTTTAAGTGGTAACATGCACGGTGTTACAGGAGAGTACACGGCTCCATGCTATGTTCTGTTTGGATTGAAATGACTAGTACTGACGGTTGATCACAATTTTTGTTTTATTTGTTGTTTCTTATTAAACGTTAGATTTGAACTTACAATTTCCTCTTCGATCATCTTGGTAATTTCAACTTGTAATTGGCTGAGCAAGTTCATCATCTCTTCGCTGTGTTTATTCACCATTGCCGCTGTGAGTCGCTTCGCCATTGACTGGTAATGGAAACACCACGCATGGTCACTGAGGCTCACGTAAACCAGTACATGATATAATGATTTGCAGTGGAATTTTCTTATGTGTGTATGCGTGCGTGCGTGTATGTTTGTTTGTTTGTGTATGGTTCTTCTTTCCGACAACAGCTGCAAACAAATATGAAGTAATTGCAAAACAATATTGTGTGGCTCCATTGAAACTCTCACTATACCAACCACGAAATACCTTTTCACCATTAGAGATCGTAAGCCCAGGCGTCTTGATTTTGAAATGATTTTCAGATGTTTCAACCATTCACACCTCATTCTTCTCTTGCAAGTGTAACTTTAAATGAAACAATACTTTAATGTTTTGAATGCGGTGCGATACCAGACCAACCTTCAGGTCGACGGAGTTGTTCACCCAGAATTCCTTCATCAGTTCGTCTTCCTCCCTGCGTTGTTGTCGCTCTAGCTGCTGCTGGGCCTCGAATATTTTAGACTTGACCTGGCCCTGTACGTAAAGCATGTCACCAGCACATCGCTACACTGCGGAACAGGTCGGACACATTTAGCATTGTTCAAAGCAGTTCGGTCTAAAGTTCAGCGTCACCATAGATGGTATAGCAACAATGGACAGAAATGTACTCAATTTGTGCATAAGCAGCAATAATCGGCTCCTTCCGCGACATAATTCAGACAGACAGAGACGGAGGGACAGAGATACATAGAGGGGAGAGTAGAGAGTCAGACAGACAGACAGATGGACAAACAGACACAGACAGACAGAATGAGAGAGACTGAACTATTTAATAACATGAACTTTATTATAAAATAGTACTCCTTGAGGATCGCACGTGACTTACCACGAAAGTGAGATAATGGTGCTTGGCGAAGAACAATTTCGTCACCTTCAGGTGGCCTTGGACGTGCATGGCCCTCCGAATAGACACGGAGTTGATCCCGTATTCGTTCCCTTGTGTTTTCGGCTTGTGCGTCACGCAGTAGATCTCTCTATCGCCAGCTTCCTGTTCGTTCGTGTTGAAAGTCTTCATCGTGAGATACTGGCTGCACACGACACACTTGAAGCACTGCTTGTGGAAGACGGCCTCCCTCACGGGTCCCATCGTCTCTGTTGGGTAGACGCGCTTCGCACAACGCTGACACTTGTCCATCGCTACAAGGAGAAGACGTGAGTGTGGCTCACAGTGATAAGCCTTTGATGAAGTAACTGTAAGGCGGTGACGGCGTCAGAATACTGACATTTAAAGGTATGGGTGTACGACCTGCTGCTTTCAATGTTGCTGAAGCGTCACAATATAGCAGCTCAGAACAATAGGATGGGAGATTATGGGCGATGACGCCTAGAACATTATTGTTATATGTCGGTTAACCAACGCAATATGTTATAATATGCACATCAACTAAACACGCGACACCTCTGCTAATGATAAATTAGCATCAGCCGTAACATCTGGATGATCTCGGATGGCTAACACTGGTGTCACGTGTTGCAATAGTTTCCAAACCGTTCTTGTGTGTAAAACTTCAATCCTTTTTTTTTATCTCCCATACAGTATTGCATGTGATAATACGTGCGTGTTTATGTTTGATCGTGACCAGTCGATTTATACGACAACATGTGACTCCTAGTCCCTATAGAATATTCCCACAGTAAGCTGGCAAGGTATAAATAGTTTTTAAATGACGATGGAATTTATAATTCCCAGCGAAGTCGAGACAGTATTCGATTGAACATGTTTCCCTGGAAAATAAAGTGTAATGCGCTTTGAGCAATCCTGAGGAATGGACACTGCGGTATGTAAGAACTACTTACCTTTACTACAACAAGGTA
Source organism: Oasisia sp. SBJ-2009 (assembly GCA_964017155.1). Classification (NCBI taxonomy): domain Eukaryota; kingdom Metazoa; phylum Annelida; class Polychaeta; order Sabellida; family Siboglinidae; genus Oasisia; species Oasisia sp. SBJ-2009. The sequence goes on from OZ024863.1 coordinate 5,661,732, forward strand.
GTATTCGGATGGTGACTGGTGATGCATGGTCGCATCCGCGTTTATTCCCTGTGTATACACGGCTTACAGAGGGGTTTTAAGCTACACGGATATTTGCTATACCAAGGGGTTATTTTAAGCAGGATTTGATGTCCTCCTGCTGCAAAGTTCCGACGATACACTGGTTAAGCAACAGCACATCGTAGGGCAGGTGGGTGAGTTAATAACACTACTGTTGAATTGTAACCTGTTGTGATTATTCTTTTCTCGTATAGATGTCCAGTGTTATCGAGAGACGAGCAAGTATCTGTCATTGTCAACACGATATTATCATACGTACATTGCATAATGTATACAGATACATTCATCCACGCCTGTGTCTTCGTACCCTGTCAGCCCGCACTTACGTACATACGTAATGCACACGCGCTTAACCAAAGATTTCCGCGTAGGCACGCAATCATGCATGCACACGCGTACACACAGAGACCCACACAAAAACCCATACTCAAGCAAACACGCATGGACGCAGACACAAGCACATGCACATGCACACGCATACACATGCACACACACACACACACACACACACACACACACACACACACACACAACACTACACGCACGCGCACGCACACGCACACGCACACGCACACGCACACGCACACGCACACGCACACGCACACGCACACGCACACGCACACGCACACGCACACGCACACGCACACGCACACACGCACACGCACACACACAAACGAACACAACATATTATACATGCAATAACACACGTACATACAACTCGATGACAACTCGTCTGAACGCGAAACAAACATATTATTTGTTTCGAAAACGGACTAGAAACATACCGTTGAAACAGCCAAATCAGTCTTGCCTGTGTTCCTTCCTGCGGTCAGTGCTGTCAACGAACTTCGCCAACTGTGCTATCCATGCATGCATGGTCGATTTAAGTAAGTAATGTTTGCAAACCACGCAACCACCGCTCCACGATACTTGGTCTTTCTCTGCATAGACGAACGGTGGTGGTGGTAGTCTTTTGCAACGTCTATATTTGCATGTAGGTCAATAAAGAAAGAATGTCGTTGCTGCGGTGTTCGTTTGCAAAACGACGTGAAAGGGGGATGGTCGATTTAAGTAAGTAATGTTTGCAAACCACGCAACCACCGCTCCACGATACTTGGTCTTTCTCTGCATAGACGAACGGTGGTGGTGGTAGTCTTTTGCAACGTCTATATTTGCATGTAGGTCAATAAAGAAAGAATGTCGTTGCTGCGGTGTTCGTTTGCAAAACGACGTGAAAGGGGGATAACGCGTGAGTCATTTAGGGGAGTAGTGTTGATTTCGAGCTACCGATAGACGGTTACCCCAGACACTGTTGTTGTCTTGACTTGTTACGTGATTGCATGCAATTACTCAGTATTAGTATTGCGAATATGGAACAACATAAATATTTTTATTTTAGTCTTGCTATTTCTTAAACATTGTGGTAAAGCAGTGGTTAAAATATATGACTTTCGTTAGGAAAGTATCTTCGAATATTTTGCTGGTTTGAAATTCGGTCAGTTTTGTTCATACCACGTTGCCTTAGGTCACTCAGTTATATAAAGTACCCTTGCCGAGACGACCAAAATGCCGCCGCCGAGTTCAAGATATTTCGCAGACGCGTCCAAAATATTTCCACGATGTGTCAAGGGATTTCGTCGACGCATCCAGAGATTTGCCCGCCGACGTAGTAATGCATGTCTGGATATAGTCAGAGGTGGACGTGTACGAATAGTTCTCGCGACTTCGAATGGATCGAACTGGTCTGACAGGGGAAGAGTATAAAGCGCTGTGAGCAATTACACAGACCATAAAAGAACATACCTTCTCACGATGAATAAACGCACCGGTCTCAGACTATAGGATAACAACACTATTATATAAATGTATTTGATGTTCTCCCCTGTATCTGCAGTCAGACAGATGAGTTGTCTTGGTTAGTTAATGTTGTGATCAAATCCAACGTTAACTGAACATCGTCCAATACACTACTGCGCAATAAAAACTGTCCGAATGTTCAAATATCGCCGTTGTCATTTCAAATTTTACCACGGTTTGTCGGTTTTAACTACCCAGCTAACACGAGCAGTATAGGTCAGGCTTGTTTGTTTACAAAAAAGGGTTTAAATCATCCTTTGTGCTCGTGCATGTTGCGTGGAACCACAGCTTTCCATTACATACGAGTCAATGAACCGTGTGTAAATAAACATAAAGTGGCCACTTGTTATCTGCACCTTTTAGATAAGAGATTGTACTAGTGACATGTGTGGGCTACTTTATAGAAACTGAATGGGTATTAGTGTTAGAAATAGATTCAATACTGCTACCATAATATATTATACATACATCATAACAGTATTTATTTGCGGGTGCAGCCATGCGTGAACATGCATGAATAGTATCTTAGAACTACGCTTCACTTGCCCGTGATCCTATGGTAGGTAGTTATCGTTATATTGATGCGCAGTTTTAGATTTTGTTTTAAGTTTAAGACGGAAATTTTGATAAATTGAATAAAACCCAAACCTGTTTAAAAAGAATTCTTCCACGTGACACCCAGACGATTGGTTTTCGTTCCTGGCTGGCCTGCGGTATAAGATACTTACTGTTCTCTTTAGCCATGTTCACGCATGGCTGCACTCTCAGATCAACACTCAAAGTGACGCCTGGTTCTGTGTTCAAATGTGTTCTAAGAAGGGATGTTTGCAGGATTTTTTCTTACTTCTGAGCTACTGACTCGGCCAGGCGCTCCGAACACTTCGCTCTACAGGGGTTGTTTCAAAATTTACTCGTGCTTGTGCGTATCAAAAATTACGTATTTCATCAACAAAATATGAACAAATATGAGACGGAATTTGTAGTCCACATGTGTATAATGTCTTTGTGACACAACAATACAATGTGTTGATGTAGTGACAATTTCAAATGGTAACCCATTTTTCTATTTTAGGCATCAACTAATACAGCGTTCGGTGTGGTGCATGTCTGACACTGCAACCAACCGTATCATAGTCAGCTAACTCTCTTCCTTGGCGTGGGGGAAATCGAATATTGATATATAGTCTAACAGATTCGAGTAGTCGATTGTGCGAACAAATACCTGAACCACTGACAAGTCATCTACCACGCATTCATAAACGTCAAGAATACGTTAAACATAGTTTGGCACGCAGCCACGAGCAACTACGAGAGAGTTCGACATTGGCCATAACATTTTCCAAGATTGTCGTCGATAGCGGCAGGCCAGTGTCTGCAGCACGATTCTTCACAATAGTCGCGCAGGGAATCGATTCCACGTCACAGCTGTAGTTCGACAGTGCTGCCCTCTTTCCATAACACTCTGCAGTACCTTTCTTAAACGCAGCATGATTGCAGCACTGGATAGATATTGAAGCGCAGGCAAAAGAACTATCACAAATCTGCTGTTGCTAACGACATCGCTGCCCTTTCCAGATATAAATGGGCCCTGTTCAACTTATAACTGTGAGCGGCCACAGAGAAATATTATTTTATTTACAAAACTGTGCAATAAAGCTTTGTACCTGTTTTTTGGATTTCATAAATAATAGTGAGCGTTAAAGTAATACCTCATTTGTTAAAATAGTTTGACAAAGATTAACGTAAAGTTTTATTAAACGCCGTTTTGAGAAACAATATCATTTTGATTCATACTGTTTATTTCTTATTAATATGATGGTTCGCATATACGTGTAATTTTGATTGATTTTATATTAATTGTAGAGAACACATAAACTGGACACCTTTTTAGTATAGCTCCTATCACAGCCCTCTCTGTTTTCCTGCACCTTTTTCACATTGCCATTTCTCTTCCAGTTCATCTACCCCATATTTTTCTCTCCCTTACCCACCCCATATCTCCTCCCTTCCAATCCACCTGTACCCTCTATTTTCCTGTTCCTTTTCCCACTTCCATATCCCCTCCGTTCCAATCCATCTATACCCTATATTTTCCTGTTCCCTTTACAACTCCCCTTTCTCCTCCCTTCCAATCCATCTACCGTCAGTTTTCCTGCTCCATTTCCTACTCCAATTTTTCTTCCCTTAAAGTCCATCTATCACTTTCCTGCTCCCGCTCTCTTCCTCCCTGCTCCCCTTTCCATTCCCTGCCACCCGTCTACTCCTAATTTGTGCCTGTGCCAGTTTTTATTCAGATCTCGAGGAAGAAGGAAAAGTACAGACGTATCACCCGAGGGTTGGAGTGCGTTGACCAGTGCCGTGTTGACCCAGGGCGTGGATTACTTACGACCACAAGACCGATACGCATGAGTAAACACTGCACAGAACCCACGGGTTGGTGTACTTGACGTGTGCGTGTTAATCACGGGGTAATGATGTCTTCAGGCGAAAACGAAACAGTTGTTCTTTTGTTAATATCTCCGTGACCCAGGAGAACCCAAATTATGTGAATGAACGGGCTGATTGGCTAATGTGACCACACGTATGTCACATGTGTATCTTGTGACTTCACTTTCCCCGCTAGGTGTCCGAGTGGGCAGTTCTGTGCAGTGCGCGGTGGACAGACACATATGAGTAGGCCTACATGAAAGTTAAAGAAGGGTTGAATTCTTCTCATACGGTAAGTGCTCGCTCACAATATTTTGCAGTGTACTATACTTAAAAATTATATATAATATTACCGATGTAATAGCGGCTCCAGCTTCGGACAATCGACTAAGAGAACTCTGGTTCGAATCCTGTGCTACTTTGTCAAACCGTGAGCAGGTCTTTTTCACTCTACATTGGTCCACTTCACTCAGCTGGATGAATGAGTAGTTGACTGTAGACACTGGTGGATCTTTGTGAACGAATAGTCTTTGCGTATTAATTGTAGCGTGGCTGGATTCTTCAAATCAAATCAAATCAAATTTTATTTCGTAACAACAACAACAAGAATACATTTTACATGTACATAAAACAAAAAAGTAGTGTTACGTGGTGGTCACATGGCACACAATGTGCCGTCTTCCTGTGACCCCAAAACATAAACTTATAAAGTACAGATGCATATATACTTATACACTCCCAGAGAAGTCCAGATGGTGTTCAATTGAACAGGTCTGCCAGCGAGTAAAGTATAAAGCACTTTGAGCAAACCTAAGGATTGGATACTGCGCTAAAATAAGAACTTACTAATTACATGTTATAGTGTAGTGAAGTGACTTATAGACCACATTAGCAATTTCGCGGTTTATTAAATTAGGCCGCTAGCTATTGTTGCTTCCAAAGGAATGTTCTATTCCAGAAATGCAGGTTAGTTGTTGGTGAATGCCATTTTAAAGCGTGGAAGTATCAGGTACTTGCAAAGTTTAACATTTCCGGCTCGATCATTTTATGCAACAGTCTACCCTGTTTCTGTTTACCTCCCACTCCAACTCCCCTTTCTCACCCCCACGCCACCCGTCCACCTTGTCTATTTCCTTCCCCTTTTTCTCTCCACCCGCCTACCCCTGTTTACGCCAGATTTAATTCAGCTCTCGCGGAAGGAGGAAAAGTGACCAACCCTCAGGGGCTTGACCCGTGTCGTGCTAGTCCCAGGGTGTAAGTCGTTTACTGGCCACAAGTCCGAATGAGTCAACACCGCAAAAAGCCCGGGGTCTGCTATAACGAGTGCGTCACTTGGACGGTTTCTGTCTCTTTGTACCAGTGTGATATTTTTGGCAATTCATCCTCATACGAAACTGAAATATTGTATTCAGTTGACGTCACCGCGAATTGTCAGTTTGTGACTTGTTAAATTTTATACCAGTGTTTTTCCTGCTCCCTATCCCTTTCTCTTCCCTTCCTCCCGTCTACTCTCTGTCTGTCTAACTCCCTTTCTGTTTACCCAGCATTAGACCAATGTATAACATGACAATACTTCAGACTGGGGCAAAACTTCACGTGTATATTATATACTTGGAGGCTGTGACACGTAGTCTGTGACTGCAGTGTCAACTGTGTACTAGTATACTGGTATAGTAGCACCAAGTACTGGGTGACTGTCACATATGTGGGGTTTACGCGCACGTGTATATATATATATATATATATATATATATATATATATATATATATATATATATATGTGTGTGTGTGTGTGTGTGTGTGTGGGTGCGTGCGTGCGTGCGTGCGTGTGTGTGTGTGTGTGTGTGTGTGTGCGTGCGTGTGTGTGTGTGTGTGTGTGTGTGTGTGTGTGTGTGTGTGTGTGTGTGTGTGTGTGTGTGTGTGTGTGTGTGTGTGGTGT
>OZ024863.1:5673014-5748014 GCA_964017155.1 Oasisia sp. SBJ-2009
ATTGTATTCATGCAACTGTTAACTTGTGTAGTGTATGCCTATAATGGTGTTAGTTAGTTAGTTAGTCATTAACCTATTATACTTTGTGTTACTGTTTCGTTATTTGGAACTTTTCCAAGACGACGACTAACCATCCATGGTGACATTTACATTGCCTGGTTGCACACCGCCACTCTGATGACTGTAATATTGTCTTGTGAACACATCGTCAATCTATTATGTGGTGTTATGTCTGCTTGTTTGTAGGACGCGGAGGACATAGAGTCCGTGATGGCCGAGGTGAACATGGTGCCGAAAGAGGTGCCCAAATTTCATCCGCCAAGCTGCCGGAAGAGATCTCTCTACCAAGACCCAAAGGTCTTCAAGGAGCTGGACGACTACGTCTTCGCTGTACGTATAGCTACTGGTATCTGTCGTGTGGTGTTGGTATGGAAGGTCAATGCAAGAACCTCTAGAGTAAAACATATCTGCATACCGCATAGAAGATGTAGGTGTGTATGTATGTATGTATGTATGTGTGTATGTATGTATGTATGTATGTATGTATGTATGTATGTATGTATGTATGTATGTATGTATATATCTACGTACGTGCGTACATACGCACATTACGTATATATGCATACAAGATTGTCATACCATGTATGTAGGTATCTATGTACGTGCGTACATGAGTGTCATACCATAATAATTATTATATAAATTAGTTTCTCTTTGATATAGAGACAGTTTTGGCCAAAACGTAATGATATATTTCATTTCTTCGCCGCTCATTTCCGCTGTATTTCAGCGAGTTTAGTTTAAACTAATTGTGTAGAAGAATTATTGTTTTAGATTGCCGCAAAAGAACAAACGACATTCACGGACCTCGTTGCCGAACTTACCCACACCTGCGCCAACGACTTAGAAAAAGCAAGGTAAACATGAGCCACATTTATAAACAATTAAATAAATATCTCATAAGCAGCAGCAATGAGAGAAAGCAACACACCTTGTGCGACTTCAGAAATCTGTTTTACAATGACATCTTTACCAACAATCTCTTATTGTTAACTCCATCATACGTTTTACTATTGCATGCCAGACATCTCCACGTATTTCGTTTTCTGTGATGTCTGTTACGAGAAGGTTACTGTGGCAGTCACAAATAGCTCGTCGCACAGTAAGTCTACGTGCAATTTCAGTAATAATAAATTGTATATTATTGGTGCCAATCCGTATGTGATAATATTTGGCCCATTCGAATAAAAGGATGTTATTTGTTCTAAATTCTTGTTTTGCTAAAGGTTTGTTTTCCATACCTCAGCTTGTGTTTTATCTAAGGGGAGAAATGTATCAATAATTATCATTTTATTTGTTTATAAATTAGCTCACAGGGCAGCTCTTACGACAGCAACTATAAATTTCTATAATTAATATTACTAGGAGTCTTACACCCCTCACACTTTATTTCCAGACCATACATTATGCATACCATACTTACATTTTTATCATGTAAATTCGATTGCAGTTAATTATACGGTTTTTTTTTATATTATTATTATTATGTTATATTATAAATTTAGATTTTTGGTTCAATAAAACATTTCCTGTCCCTGTTAACAAAGATTATAGAATCCAGTTGCGATCTCATTCCTGAGTCTCGTTACGTGCAAAATGTGTAGTGTTATCATTATATTTATTTATATTTGTATAGAAATACCTCCTCTAATGGTTGTTTGCTTTTAGGCGTAGTATTTTAACGTTAATGTCTTTTATATTGTTATCACTGGTACTGGGTTATACTGGCGCTCTCCGTTATTTGATCTCAGAGCGATATTCCGCTGGATCACAATGAAGGACCTGAACGTGCTGGAATTCAAGGAAGGCCTGGGAAAGGACACGCCCATGGGACTTCTGAGAGGGATCAAGTACGGCACTGAGTCATACTACATGCTCTTCATGCGGCTGTGCAGGTAGGGCGATAAAGAAAATATGCATCCGTGGTTGCGCACGTATATAATATGTACACACATACATACATACACACATACACACACCCACACACACACACACACGCACGCACGCACGCGCGCGTACACACACACACACACATATATATATATATATATATATATATATATATATATATATATATATATATATATATATATATATATATATATATATATATATATATATATATATAATATAATATAATATAATATAATATAATATATATATAATTCTAATGACCCTTGACCCTTATGGTGACAAATCTATGCAACAAAATATTTATATATTTAAAGGGGTCATGTTTGATATAGGAACGTACATTTCACGTGGCCAAACTGTACTTTTATTAATGTTTTTTAACATCATGTTCACCTACTGATTATATCCGTTTCTCTCTACGACCATTTCGCTTCAGCTACGCCGGTTTACCGTGTATAAGCGTCGAAGGACACTCGAAGGCAGTCGGCTACGAGCCGGGGATGGAAATCAACTCCTTCGGCAATACATGGAATGCCGTGCTCATCGAGGGCAACTGGTGGCCCGTGGAGTGCAACTGGGGAGCCCGGTGAGTCCGACACAAGACATCACAGCGCCCGCTTCTGATATTCCCGCGAGGGCTGACACTATGACTTGGCTTCATTAAATCGCTCACTCACTCACTCACTCACTCACTCACTCACTCACTCACTCACTCTCCCACCCACCCACCCACCCACCCACCCACCCAACCACCCAACCACCCAACCACCCAACCACCCAACCACCCAACCACCCAACCACTCACTCACCCATCACCCACACATCCACTCACCCACTTATCCAGTCACTCACTCCTTGACTCACTTATACCATTCACTTTAATCTGACAACTTTGTGAGTTTGTTCCAGTGCTGCTGCTTTGTTAATGAATATAAAAGATCAGTCCCCCTGACTGGGGGACATGTTCCAACACTGTTACAACTGGCTCTGACACCGTCTCGCTCGCAAAACACGCGATTGCCAAATATTGTCTTCAAATCCTGTTTAATGATTTATGTAAGATTTATAACTCTCTACTCATAACCACATCTATCAACGATAAAGCAACGAAACCATGAATCATGGATATACGTACCCCTAACCTTTTAGTATAGAGTAAGTCGAGAATAGTATTTGTTTCTTTAAAATGGTGTAATTCGATGGCGTGTCGACAGTTTCACGTGATACAACACGTAGCGTACTCAAACCTATTGGTGAATATAGTGTCGTCTTGCTTGCTTGATTAATTTGCATTAGCAGATTTGTCTGCAAGCACTTTGTTACAACTTACCCGTGTTACTACTAGCCCCGGTCTCCCATATATATATATATATATATATATATATATATATATATATATATATATATATATATATATATATATATATATATATATATATATATATATATATATATATGTATATATATATATATATATATATATATATATATATATATATATATATATCCGACTTTTTATGAGTGTTTCGTACATTTCTGTGTTTTGTTTGCAGGCACATCAATTCTGCAGAGATCGCGGAGACGAATATGACACAGACAGAAAAGAACGAACATCTGCATTATGAGTACGACGAGTACTACTTTCTTACCGATCCGGATGAGTTCATTTTCCAGCACCGTGCCAAAGACGACGACAAACAACTACTGAAGACACCGGTTACGCTTGACCAATTCGTGGATATGCCCATGGTAAAGTCGTATTTCTTCACCCACGGTCTCCAGTTCGACGGTCCAATGGCGGCCGTGTTGCACACGGACAACAACGGAAACGTGGAGGTGAAGATACGCTTATCCTTTGCCAAGGACATCGAAATAAGAACACGTCTACAGTACGCTGACGTTAACCAGAGGAACAAAACGGAATTCTGTGGCACAAACCTCGACCGTTTTGTGTTACGCTCTTTCATTGATGATGTTGCGCACGCCAGTGTCCAAGTCCCAGAGTCCGGCTCGTATATGCTGAATCTGTTTGTCGGCACATTAGACACCGACACGAAGGCGAGAGGCGCTTGCGTTTTCAAAATTGTGTGCAAAACGTCAAACATAAAGGCGAGTCCGCTACCCAAGAGTGCGGATACCGAGTGGGGCCCGAGAAGAGGTGAACAACACTTCGGTTTCAAGGCCCTCACCCACGTCAATGGCGTTGTGAACGTCGACAAAGATTTGGAGATGAAATTTAAGCTGCCTACCAAACTTGGCTTCCTGTACGAGCTGCATAAGGACGGTGTCGTCGACTCGGTGTTGGAAAAATACGTCAACTTAATTGTCACCGACGACTCGCTGACCATCGCGGTGACCCTCCCTCCGGCTGGACAGTATGCACTGCAGATCTACGCGCAAAAGGAAGACGCCGCAGACAAGACGAAATTTGCTTATGCGTGCAAGTACCTGCTGAACGTGACATCACCAAATGGAAGGAACACCTTCGTCGGCCCGTGGGTGCGATGAGGTGAACAACTGACCACCAGAACAGAACTATTGTTCCCGGGAGACTATTATACAGATAATAACTGCGTTAATTTCACTAAGATATTGAGCTCATAAGTACAATCGGTCATTAACAAATCCGTTGTTAAAATTATTCTGGCGGAAATGTACCTCACTGTTCACTGTACAGCGTCGGAACAACGTCTATAGCATAGTTGGCAAAAGTATATTTATTTTGTACTCGAGTAAAAGTATAAGTAACTAGGAATGACATTAATCACGTAAACGTAAGTACATTTAAATGTTCTTAAAGTACAAGTGAGAAGTAAACAGTTGTTCTTAAAGTAAACATAACAGTTATTTTCTCATATAAGTTTTCTAAAAGGCTGACTGACCTACTTGCTGCAAGTAAAACATTCACAAGGTCGTTTAGCATGTACACCAAACAAACGTAAGGTGTTTACTAATGTTTTATTGTATGCATAACATTAACAGACAGAACTAATATTATTATGATGGTGCAAACAGTTGTGTGTACAGACTGTACCTTCATCCTGTATTAGTAGTCACTAATGTAATTAATATTCTATTTACAGGCACAACTACTAATAACATCATACAAATTATTATACCTTTCTTTAAAACGTTTTATCATCTCGGGTGATGGAAGCACATATTATGATGAGTTTAAAACATTTTGTTATACTTGGTGACGGAAGCATTAGGTATATTATAGAGACATGTGACTATAGGCTAAACGTCCTTTTTAAACATGTCTTTTTAGGTGTAATATATTCCAGTTGTGACATTGATGAACACACACCAAATAAAGAAAACGTGTAGGCCTATATACCTAACGTGAATCGATGTCATTGTTTATTAATGATATACCGAAATGGATTTCACACTCGGCATATTTCAAGTTGTGGACACTTGTGAACGATCTACATCTAGCTTGCAGAATGATAAGACAGTTGTTGTTGTCTACTCAACGCAAGCCAATAAATATGTTCATTGTTATCCATGCAGGTGTGGTCTGTGTTTCTGAGAATTAACTCAGGGTCAGCCCCAGCCTCCGGGCTGCAGTTGACTCACTCGCTTCATCAAGCCACGACGATTATTTTTATCCACACATATACACACGCATGCATATATATATATATATATATATATATATATATATATATATATATATATATATATATATATATATATATATATATATATATATATATATATATATATATATATATATATATATATATATATATCACCACATACCTACGCACACAGACACTCACTCACACACGCGCACACACAATCACATTCCCACCACCAAAAACACACTCCCGTCCATAAAAAAAAAACATAGACATAGTATTTCACTCTCCTACCAACACCGCCAGCAGCAACACAACATGGCCACCATCATCATACAGCCTGGTTAGGGATATGGAGTTGTTGATTCCTGCTTCCTCCGCTTCCTCTTCTCTGTCGCCCTGGTACGTTCGGATGTCTTCCCTTCGTCCTCCCAGGACGTATTCCTCAAGTAGCAATTCTTCATACTGACCTGCGTGTGTCTGCGTGTAGAGTCTGCATTGGTGACGCCGATCCTGTTTCAGCGTTCCATACAAAAGCACCTTTGGGATTGTGTTGTCTTCCATAAGGACAATGTGACGATTGTCCAGTCCATCGGAGCTGGCTCCTAATGAATAGATTGCCAACGTTTGCTAAGTCACACTTTTGCAAGACTTGCCTTCACAACTTAGTTGCAGATGTAGCGCAAACACAGTCGATTGAACTGTTTGAGTTGCTGGCTATGGCGATGGTAGATGGTCCATGTCTCGCAGCAACAAAGCACGGCGCTCAGGATCACTTTAATCTTCAGGAAGAATCTCCCAAACCCAGCTCTGACTTGGAAGTGTGCAACACCACCTCTTCGTCCTTGGATCAGTCGCAGCTTACTGAAGTGCCCCAGTAGCAGAACTTCCTTACAGCCTTGATCTCTGTGTATTGATTGACGACAACAGATGACGGTGGTGGTGATGGTGGATATTTTCTAATTTGTCCAGCCCTTTACACTCACTCCAAACCCCTACATCCACACCCTCGTCAGGCTCGCCTAAAAATCCACATTTTTGCTCAAAAACCCAAAATGAACCCATAAATACTGGGATAATCCTGTCTCCAGCCGAATTCCAAATATATTTTGGGGTAGTCCCCCACGGTTCTTACGCCTATGGTGTTGTCTATATTATAACACGGCATCCAGTGCTAAGGACTATTCAGAGTTCTTTACGTTTCCCTGACTCCCAGACCTGTTCAACCAAACACGATCTTTACTTCTCGAGGCATCAAGGCAGCCCACGGCGAAGACTATTTGTGCAGCTATATTCACTAATGTCCACAACCAAGTACAGTACAATGTCGATATGAATTGTGTTTACTTCATCGTCCAAGTGCCACACGTAGCGTAAACAAAATGTAACATTGTCAATTTGACAATAACACCAGACGTAAGACGGGAATGACATTAAAATCACGCAACAAAGGTTTATACACAATTTCTTTTTAACATATTATAGACATCGATTTAAAAGTACATCAGCATTTTGTCAGCAAGTTGAGATTATTGGATTAAATACAAAGCGAGGGTAAAAAGTTATTAAATGTAATAACGTACATACAATTAAAGGATCGATATCGTGGCCAACGTCACACCGGTAAACATAGGAAGGAGAGCAGCTGTCTGCATCGTAGTTCGCAGGAACCACACATCAGTTCATCGACGCCAAGGGCCGGTGTACATTGTCCTGCATCTAGCCAAGTCTAGCGTTCTTCTCTTGTATCGTCTCGTCACATTTAACAGATACTTGCACGCATGCGCAATGGTGCTCTCGCCAGTGGCGTATTCCTGTCGCGCGTAGATGTCCAGTCGGTATTGACCGGCCTGAGATGGGTTCACTCTTACAGTGACGACGTCATCGTCGTGAATGCAGTCAACGTATTGGTCCAGTGTCGTCGAGTCATCGATGCCGTTTGTGTTCAAATATAGCTCGAAACTGAGTTCATGCGGCAGCCGGAACTTCATCTCCAGGTCTTTATCGACGCGCACCACCCCATCGACGTGGCTGAGGGCCTTGAAACCGAAGCGTTGCTCCCCTCTTCTCGGGCCCCACTCGGCGTCAGCACTCTCCGGAAGCGGACACGCGTCGCTGAGCATCTTCTCACATACGATTCTGAAGCCGCAGGCGTCTGTCACCGTGTCGTCGTCAAATCTCCCGACAAACAGCTCCAGTAGATACGAGCCGGGCTCCGGGACTTGGACACTGAACAGCGCCAAGTCGTCAACGATCGAGTGGAACACAAAACGCTCGAGCTTCGCGCCACGGGATTCCGTTTCGTTCCTCCTCTTGGCGTTTGCGTAGAGTAACAGTGGTCTGAACTCGACGTCCTTGGCAACGGATAAGCGTATCTTCACCTCCGTGTTTCCGTTGTTGTCCGTGTGCAAGACGGCCGCCATCGGGCCGTCGAACTGGAGACCGTGGTTGAAGAAGATCGACTTTACGAAGGGCATGTCCGCGAACTGGTCAAGCGTGACGGGGGTTTCCAATAGCTGTTTGTCGTCGTCGTTGGCGCGGTGCTGGAAGATAAACTCATCCGGGTCTGTGAGGAAGTAGTATTCGTTGTACGCGTACTGTAGGTTTTCTTTCTCTGTCGCGCCCACGTGTCTGAAACACGGAAACCCGATAATAGTTCATAGTTCATAGTTCATCAACTGTTTCAAGAATATGGAGTGTATAATTATATATCACACGTCAGTACTGTTCTGCCCTAGGCAATGTAGAAGACATCTATGTTGTCATAAAAGGAAATCTTGGGGTATTAAATATTATAGTTGGGAACGTTTTTAATCGTGAAAACGACGGCCACATTAGAAATAACGATGAACGAGTGTTACATCAAAATGAAGTTAACACAATGGATGGTTGCATCGGTGACATGAGTAACGGAAGATCAGAATATAACAAGGAAACCAATCGAACAAGTCAAAGAACTGCTATATGATAGAACATTCAGACGGTTTGTATCCGACGGTCATCACATTGTATCAGCATAGATACATTATTAACAATTACTTTCGTAAATTTAGATGGCGTGGCAAATTATAAGGTTGGCACAGTGCGGTTTGATATTATATTATAAATGACATCAGAGAGTAGCATAGAAGAAAGAAAACCCGGTGCCAACCTACTGCTATTCAGCATGTACAAGAAATACTACACAGAGTCGAATAATCGAAACGTTCTCAGCCGTGTTCCAGAAATTCTACACTACATGGAGGCGTAGAATTGCCACGTTCTCGGCCGCTGCACTCACCGGGCTCCCCACTCACAGTGCACGGGCCACCAGTTGCCGCCGATGAGCACGACGTTCCACGTGTGCAGGAACGTGTCCTCCCGTACCTTCATCCCCGGCTCATAGCCCGCTCCCTTCGAGTGCCCCTCCACGTCCGCACACGGCAGGCCGGCATAGCTGAAGCAGCGTGTTTGACGAACATTAGGCTACGTACACGAGTACTTGTTTATTTGTTTGTTTGTGTGTTTGTTCTTATGTTGCTTGTTTTTTGATTGATTGATTGATTGATTGATTGGTTGGTTGATTGGTTGATTGATTGATTGATTGATTGGTTGGTTGGTTGGTTGGTTGATTGATTGATTGATTGATTGATTGATTGATTGATTGATTGATTGATTGATTGATTGATTGATTGATTGATTGATTGATTGATTGATTATTTTGCCGAATAGTTATTGGAAGAATGCAACGTTTATTAAGCGACATACGCGCGTGTTTGTTTGTTTGTGTGTGCACGTGCCTACGTATGCGCGCGTGCATGTGTACCTGTGTGCGTGCGTGCGCGCGCGCGTGCGTGCGTGCGTGTGTGTGTGAGTGCGTATATATGTGTGCCTGTGTGTGCGCGGCGCGTGCGTGCGAGCGTGTGTGTGTGTGAAGGTGTGTGAACGCACGTGTGCGTGTGTGCGTGCGTGCGTGTGTGTCTATGTATCACATCATGCCCTACCTGCAGAGTCGCATGAAGAGCGTGTGGTAGGTCTCGGTGCCGTACTTGATTCCTCGCAGAAGTCCCATGGGCGTGTCCTTCTCCAGACCCTCGACGAACTCCAGCACGTTCAGGTCCTTCACCGTGATCCACCGGAATATCGCTCTGAGATCAAAGAACTATCAGCGTCAGTAGGACAAAATGATGTACCTATGCTATCTCAATAAAGCCATTTAGCATCATTTGAAAGCTCATTTTTGTATACTTCGCGACGTTTTAAACTGACTCTACGTAGCTGCTTATAATTTTAACAACGCTGGTTTGTGTCTTCTGCTATTTGTCTGCGTTACATAGTTCGTGAGTTATTTTATTCATATGATGTGAACATTTCATGAAACCGTCCCCTAGCTACATGTACATTTGAAGCATTGGAAGTACGCAAATAATGTGAAAGAAAACGTTGATATTCTAATGCAACTACTTGTGTTTTATTATACTAATATTTCTTCTCAGGTTTACCGAGCGTGTGTAGCCTACCTCGCCTTCTCCAAGTCTGTCTCGCAGTTCTGTATCAGCTCGGCCACCAGTTCTGTGAATGTTGTTTGTTCTTTTGCGGCAACCTATGATAATAATTGAGAACGTGTCTGTTAGAAATCATCTGGTCAAGTAAATACTGTATTCTGGGTACTCTGGGTAGTTTCTGCAATTGTTTCATTTTTGTCAAATAAATGATCGGCGTTCATGCGTTCGTAATACGTGCCATATACCATACGGTTGTCATTCCTGCCATGTACCATACGATCGTTATACTTACTATATACCACATGTTCGTAATACTTGACATTTATCATTAAGTTAGCAACACTTGCATGTCTTTCATTGCGCAATAACTATCGTTCATAACGTCAACTCGAATATTTTATAAATTATGAACAGCGCGTTTACAATAACGTTGTATCAAGTCTAGCCTAATATTGTGCTTGACAATAGACTTGACTTGACCATTATTATATGTGTGTGCTCGCACGCTATCTGTATACAAGCATTTTTATAAGTAGATGCTTATAATATTATACTACTAGAGGGTCTATACCACTCATAAAATAAAAATCACGAATATGTGTTTACTTACATGAAACAAGATACGTCGCAGAGAGTCAGGTATAGTTACAAATTTATTTATTTAAAATAATAAAGAAAATAGTCGCTATCGTCATTCGTTTGTTTCACTTTCAATGTTGCGTGTTAACACCACCTAGCGGTACATACGGAGAACACGTAGTCGTCCAGCTCTTTGAAGACTTCGGGGTCTTTGTAGAGATCTCTCTTCCGGCAGCTCGGCGGATGAAATTTGGGCACCTCTTTCGGCACCATGTTCACCTCGGCCAACACAGCTGCTACGTCCTCCGCGTCCTGTCGGCAAACGTAATTAGGCCCATGAAGTTTGTCATAAACACGGCCCTAGACTGTGCGTAAATTTGCAATTATTTATTATTATTAATCATACGTATACCGTGTGTCGCCTTAATCGACGTACTATCGATAATTAAACACTTACTAAATGATCTAAGAATTAAGTAAAAATTATGGCATGTGATACAGTAATGGTTTGAGCATTTTTTACATTTAGGGTTGCAGGTTCCTTTAATTAAACTTACTGATTATTAGCGGCATAATTCGACTGCAAGATCGACACAATTCGGTGTTGTTAGATTAACTGTAATCACATAAAATAGTTCAGATCCGTCTGATAGGATTATCGCTACTAGTACGCACAAGCGACGCGATCTGTCATAAACGAGTGCGCGTGCGTTTGCTATTAGTGTCTGTCTCATTTATAAACTTGGGTAAACTGAGGGAATATAGAGTGGACGAAGTTATCCAAGGTTCTACGTGGTAGCACGGGATTTGAATTCGGGTTCTCCTGAACGAGAATATGACGCTGTAGGGCCTGTAGTCACTGCGTCGAGTGTATAACAACGACGGCATTTCGTCTTGAAGACAGTTGACAGCGACAGTGATGTAAACGGTGTTAGTTTCTAATCAGCTGCGCCAGAAACTGACACGGATTATTACGTTCGGATGGCTAACGCACCTCGTGAAACATAAAGAACATAATGTTCTGGTAGAACATATATTTCGTGATTACATTTCAAACTTTTTCCATCGAATAGTCGAATATTAATAATATAATAAGTATAATTACATAGCGCACTCATGCAATTGATGACTATGAATAATGGATAGTTATGATTTTTCATTGTTTGGTTTTTATATTATTGCCATCGCTAATTGTACGTGGTTCGTCGGAAGTTCACTTGCCTCACTGGTCGGCGTTGTATAAGAAAACCATCTACGTTGTGAAATACATAAATATGAATTGACTTAAACATTTAGTACCACTTACGATTTCTGCTTCGATCATCCTGTGGAGTTCCTCTTGTTCTTGCTTCAGTAAGTCCATCATCTGCGTGCTGTGTCGCTTCACCATGGTGGCTGTCAGTCGCTGGGCAGTCGACTGGGAACAGAAGCCACGAAGACGGTCAATATGGTGCTCGTTATAATGTAAGTTGTTACTACAAAATTAGTTTCGTTGTAATTTTTTTTTTATACTTTTTGGACATGATGTCGTGCTGGTATGTGTAATGTGCTATCTATTCTGACCAAAAAATGGATGTACTGGAAATTTCTATCAGAACGTTTTTAACGTGGAAACCGTTTAAGCGAATACGAGACGGCTCAACGTCATGCAAGCTGGTCATCGGTGTAAGATGAGCAATTCACGTTGCAAAATAACACTTGAGATAAGCATAACTTAAACAAGGTTGGGTCCGTGTAGACCCTTTAACATTGACGTTGTAATAACCGCACACACTTCTACGTATATCTACATACATCCATAGAGCAACAAAGGCAAATATGACGTTTTTGTCATGTACATGTTGATTTTGTTTGACGATATCTGCGTGCACCATCTAATTGCTCTAATATGCAATTCAGCATTTTATTCACGTCAGCTACAAGATGGCTGATTGAGGGCGTTGTTAACCTTTATATCCTTCCGGCGAAGGATACAAGTGTTCTCGGTGAGTTCCTCTTCCTCTTTGTTCTGCTCGTCCTCTTGCTCCTGCTCCTGCACACATGGCAAGTCCCTCGGATGAACATCTCCCTGAAAATGAAGAACCCCACACGTTATGTCCAATGTCATCGATGCGGTTGTCAATCGTCCCCTAAAATACGGAATATTCTGTATTTGTGACTAAAAAAGGCATCCTTTTATAATGGGAAAAGCGGGTGAGTCTGTCCCGTTTGTATCCTTGTAGAAGACGGCAAGCCTATTGCTATTCGTGGAATTATAACACAGTTTTTTTTCTGAGCTCCTAAAATTCTCAGCGATTCCTACACATAGAGGCCTACTCCTATCTCCAGTGCTCCTCAATAATTAGTGCTGCCCCCCCCCCCCCCCACCCACCCACCCATTCACCCACCTTGACCAAGCTGTCATTGTGACGCGCAGCACAAAGACAACATTGTCGTATGCCTGGTTAGCTCAGTCGGTAGAGCATGGGACTCTTACAGCTAACTTCCGAGGCTCGAAGCAATCCCAGGGTCGTGGGTTCGAGCCCCACATCGGGCGCATTTTTTGTCACTTCTATTTATTGTTAATAATGACTTGTTATTTAATCGTTAGTAGTAGGTGCGACGTACTGTATTCAAAAGATAATACCACCGGTGTGTCGCCATAATTGATGTATTATCGATAGTAAATTTAATGACTGTTATTAGCTGCATAGTTTGTCTGCAGGTCGACACAGTTCTAGTTGTTTCCAGCACTCAGCTGACTAGTATATGTATATTGTGGCTACAACGTTATGGTCTTATGAAGACTCCTTGGACTGGTCAGCCTTTTCAGAACAGTTACGCCATGCTGACCTTTCTATGCTGGCACTGAGGGTGGTCACTGCCAGGTGATTGTCCTCTGTGATTCTGTTACTTCCCACCAACTGGAGATGGGACCGACATTATCGTGATTCACCGATTTATAAAGGATACACAGTCCACGGTGTTGAGAGCCAGGTTTTAACACTAAACGTTCTGCGTTGTTCAGAGATGTTAGTTTAACTGCAACCATAATATTAAAAACAGTGGACATGACTATTGCTAGTATGTACACGCGACGCGATCAAACATTAACGTGTACACATAGTTTTTGTCTCTTTGATACTTATCTTAATTATCAACTTTGTTCGCGCTCTTCCAGCAGGACCTGTCATTTAAATCACTGCTGATTCAACACAAGACCAACCTCTTTGTCCACGGAACGATCGTTCACCAATCTCTCCTTCAGTTCAGGTATCACGTCGCCATGGTGAACGTCCGGCTTCCGTTTGGCGGGAAAGAACACCGATTTGGCCTGCCCCTGCAAATCATGAATAATGGTACGGAATCATTGTGCAGTTCGGTGTATCGTTTACATTTCTCCGGGCATTAACAAGTATCCGGGTGACGTTTCTGCGCGTGCGCGGGTCAGTCATTGTCATTAGTTACCACAAAGACCGTCAATTAACGCTTCCCGTTTAATCGTATACGACTACTTTGTCACGTGACAGGAACCTTAAAAACGTTGTATGACGATTTTTACATATTACATTTAGGCGGGCGAAACATAGTAAAGGCTTTACTCTCACACCGGTCTTTTTGTTGAAGAATTTTTCTTCTTCCTTCGTTTAGATGTTTAAAGTGGGAGTCCATTCCCCGTAGCTACATATGTGTGGTGCTGGTTTGACCAACCTTGTTGTCCTGTAAGCGGTCGACCCACAGTTTCTCCATCAGTTCGTCTTCCTCTTTCCGCTGTTGTTTCTCCAGCTCCTGTTGTGCCGCGAAGATCTTCATCTTGGCCTGTCTCTGCAAGTGAAGGCCGTTAACTATTAGGGACTGGAGTCCTGCTAAACAAAATACAACGGAATCCAGTTCGGAATAAATGAGGTAATCGTGGCTGATGTAGATCGTAATAGGTTGACGTTAATGTGTGCCGTTAGCTTTGTTCGGCGATGTTCGGCATAGTGTACATGAGTGTAACAAAACCACTCCACTCTTGCATTAGCAACAATTATCTGTATGAAATGTTTACATATGGATAACGCATCATGCTGACCATTAATTGTTATCGTTCTGTGTGACTAAACTACGGGCCACTGCCACTTGGTAATGGTCGGGATCCCATCACACAGGTGACAGTCAAAATCAAAGCCTTTACAACATTTCGTTGTAGTTCCATAAATCACGGTAAACGTGAGGTTGGTGAAAGTGAAATGATAATTTTAGCTGAACAGAGACCACTAAAACACGGTGAGAACCATGAATCACCACGACGAATGAAATACAGCCGTATTCACGCAGGCATTCGACATCACGACACATATCCGGTCCTGCACACCCGAATTCAATTCAAATGGCCAATAATACTTTATCAATGATGCATTTATAGTATCACTTACCACGAATGTTAGATAGTGGTGTTTTGCGAAGAATAGCTTTTTCACTCTCAAGTGGGTCTGTGCGGCCATGGCTCCCCGGATACCGAAGGCATCGGCTCCGTAGTCGATCTGCACTATCTTCGGCTTATGCGTCACGCAATAGACCTCCCTGTCGCCGGCGTCCAGCTCGTTCGTGTTGAAAGTCTTCATCGTGAGATACTGGCTGCACACGACACACTTGAAGCACTGCTTGTGGAAGACGGCCTCCCTCACGGGTCCCATCCTTTCCGTGGGATAGACTCGCTTCCCACAGCGCTGACAGGCGGCCATCGCCTGGAACCAAAAGCCGACCCTTTGGTTCGTAAGGGTATCCATTTTGGAAAATGCCTTATGCAGGCGGTATAGTGTTGCGATAACTGTATTGCAATTGTCAAATTATTGCTGGTAATATCATAATTAGTGCCGTATTATCGCGATAGCATCGCGGAACAGCGGACAGCCAGGATAATTGAAAGACGGCGATGTCACGTGATCTTCGGTGTTTGTTACCAATAGTGAATCCGTGTATGTGTGTGTGTGTGTGTGTGTGTGTGTGTGTGTGTGTGCGTGCGTGCGTGCGTGCGTGCGTGCGTGCGTGCGTGCGTGCGTGCGTGCGTGCGTGCGTGGTGCACTCTCACGAACATTCCCATGTATGCTTGTACGATAACACGTGTTAACATACAATTAGATAAAGCACACTCGGCTGAGAATAAGCGCCCGTCGTCACGCGTGGCTGCTTCCGTACTGATACAGTATATTATGTGACCACACACACAGTGTCACGCGTCTTACCTATATGTCACCCAGCCACTGATATATAAAACCCTTCTTAGACCGCATCCCCCCAACCCATTTGTTTTGACATAATGGCACACTGTTTCATTTAGTCTAAACCATTTCTTTTTCACGGGTATTTCTCGAGGGAAATTTTATGAATCACCCGGAAGAATGATTTAACTGTGTTGCTATATACAGATAGTTAAGCGACACGACCGTCCGTTGACCCGCATTGACCTTGCGGGCGCTCGCCGCTATCGCCTTGACGTGTGAGTGTGTGCCTTTAGGTGAATTTCTATGTATAGCTCATTACGTACACGAGTTATTCAGAGAAGTCTTCGGCACGATTAGCTGAATGCAGCATGTATAACGGGCGCTGATCTAGATACACCTGTACATGAGGAAAATTACCTGTTTCTTCTGACGGTTTCTGAAAAGCTTAGTATATATATTATTCACTCGAAGTGTGGCGACACAAGACAGAACGTAGTCTCTGTGGACGAATAGGATTATATCGCATGCTCTTGTCCTCACCCATGGGTAGCGGTCGCCTTTCTCGTGTCGACGGAAGTGCATGGTTTGGCCTACTCTGCTCGCAACGCCATACAATTACACATACAATGTATATATATTTAGTTAGCAAAGGACTATTCAGTGTTCCTGAAAAGGCAATGAGAGAAGGAGTTTAGTCACCGATTAGTTAGTTATTCTGCAATGAAGTAGTGCAACGTGTTATGCCCGACTATAATCGTAATAGATGGAGTGACGCTTCAATATCGGCGTTATAGGAAGACTCACACACACCCGTACACCCGCGCTCTTTTACATAATATATTTACACATACGCACGCACGCACTCTCGTGCACACGCACCGCTCACACACATACACACACGCAAATACACACACACACACACACACACACACACACACACACACACACACACACACACACACACACACATACATACACACACACAAACACTCGCGCACAGGCGCACGGACACGCAGGCACACAGGCGCAGGCACACAGGCACAGATGCACAGAGGCACACTGGCACACAGGCACACAGGCACACAGGCACACAGGCACACAGGCACACAGGCACACAGGCACACAGGCACACAGGCACACAGGCACACAGGCACACAGGCACACAGGCACACAGACACACAGACACACAGACACACAGACACACAAGCACACATACACAAAGGCACACGAGCACACAAGCACAAGGCACACAAGCACACAGGTACACAGACACTCAAGCACACACTGACGAAACAAGCTTCACTTACCGGTTATTAAATTAAGAAATCTCTGTCTTTTCGGCTGAACACCAAGTTCATGTCGAAGTGAAACGGTCCGCATCAGCCCCGAATACTGCGCCAACTAAACAGATCACCCAGGCTGGGTTTCCTTCCTGCGGGCGATGTGTTAGTTGTGCAACGGAGCGTGACCAAGTCAACAGCGGCGTGTAATCAGGGCCTCGGTAACACATTGACCATTATATACCAGTCGGTACTGGTGGACCGTGACGTCAGGCGGTGATGTTATCCGAATTCGGTGTCCCGGTTTATCACAGGGTACACTTCTATAGCGAGAACTATATTAATCGCAGGCGCCTGTCGAGTGCCGTCAACGGGGAGTTAAACTTCCTGTTGTCGCAAACTTTCCGTGTTTCGGCGAGAATGTGCGAGTGTAGAGTCAAACGTTATGGCCACTGTACACGTGCTTCTGCAATGACCACGAAGGTTTTGCGATGTGTCAGATAGAGGGACAGACAGATGGACCGAATGACCGGAGGATGGGTGGAGAGAATGACCGGAGGATGGGTGGAGAGAATGACCGAAGGCTGGGTGGAGAGAATGACCGAAGGACGGGTGGAGAGAATGGCCGAAGGATGGGTGGACAGAATGACCGAAGGATGGGTGGACAGAATGACCGAAGGATGGGTGGAGAGAATGACCGAAGGATGGGTGGACAGAATGACCGGAGGATGGGTGGAGAGAATGACCGAAGGATGGGTGGAGAGAATGACCGAAGGACGGGTGGAGAGAATGACCGAAGGATGGGTGGACAGAATGACCGAAGGATGGGTGGAGAGAATGACCGAAGGATGGGTGGACAGAATGACCGAAGGATGGGTGGAGAGAATGACCGAAGGATGGGTGGACAGAATGACCGAAGGATGGGTGGAGAGAATGACCGAAGGATGGGTGGAGAGAATGACCGAAGGATGGGTGGAGAGAATGACCGAAGGATGGGTGGACAGAATGAACAAAGGACGGATGGACAGAATTCAATTCAATTTCAATTCAATTTATTTCAAAACACACAATTAAAAAGCAAGCAATACAAATACAAATAATAAGTAACATGGTACGAATGAAATACAATTAAGAAATATGTTTTGAAAAGGAGTAGACATGAAGTGAAACACTTATATGTGTCTACCCCGTGAACACTTTACATAAAAATGATAAGTGGTAATTCTTAGGTTTTTTTAAATTATAATGACACAACAAATAAATATATCCTCACAACAAATGTTAATTTGTCGTAATAATCAAGTATGTTTACATGGTATATTTGCCTATGAGAATATTAATGTAATGACGTTTAAATTTATATTTGGACATTATGCTAACAAGCGATTCGTTGAGAGAATTCCACAATTTCACGCCGAGTACAGGTATGGACATTGCTCTCGTATTTATGCGGACATTTTCTCTGATGAATTGATGTGTTCTACGTGTAGAATATAATGTAATATAATGGGAATGACCGAAGGATGGGTGGACAGAATGAACGAAGGATGGGTGGACAGAATGACCAAAGGACGGGTGGACAGAATGACCGAAGGATGGATGGACAGAATGACCGAAGGACGGGTGGACAGAATGAACGAAGGATGGATGGACAGAATGACCGAAGGATGGGTGGAGAGAATGAATGAAGGATGAGTGGAGAGAATGACTGAAGGATGGGTGGACAGAATGAACGAAGGATGAATGGACAGAATGACCGAAGGATGGGTGGACAGAATGAACGAAGGATGGGTGGACAGAATGACCGAAGGACGGGTGGACAGAATGAACGAAGGATGGGTGGACAGAATGACCGAAGGACGGGTGGACAGAATGACCAAAGGATGGATGGACAGAATGACCGAAGGATGGGTGGACAGAATGAACGAAGGATGGGTGGACAGAATGACCAAAGGATGGATGGACAGAATGAACAAAGGATGGATGGACAGAATGAACAAAGGATGGATGGACAGAATGAACAAAGGATGGGTGGACAGAATGACCGAAGGATGGGTGGAGAGAATGAACGAAGGATGGGTGGACAGAATGACCAAAGGATGGATGGACAGAATGACCGAAGGATGGGTGGACAGAATGACCGAAGGATGGGTGGACAGAATGAACGAAGGATGGGTGGACAGAATGAACGAAGGATGTGTGGACAGAATGACCGAAGGATGGATGGACAGAATGAACGAAGGATGGGTGGACAGAATGACCGAAGGATGGGTGGAGAGAATGAACGAAGGATGGGTGGACAGAATGAACGAAGGATGTGTGGACAGAATGACCGAAGGATGGGTGGACAGAATGACCGAAGGATGGGTGGAGAGAATGAACGAAGGATGGGTGGATAGAATGAACGAAGGATGGGTGGACAGAATGACCGAAGGATGGGTGGACAGAATGACCGAAGGATGGGTGGACAGAATGACCGAAGGATGGGTGGACAGAATGAACGAAGGATGGGTGGAGAGAATGAACGAAGGATGGGTGGACAGAATGACCGAAGGATGGATGGACAGAATGAACAAAGGATTAGTGGACAGAATGACCGAAGGAAGGGTGGAGAGGATGAACGAAGGATGGGTGGACAGAATGACCAAAGGATGGATGGACAGAATGACCGAAGGATGGGTGGACAGAATGAACGAAGGATGGGTGGACAGAATGACCGAAGGATGGATGGACAGAATGAACGAAGGATAGGTGGACAGAATGACCGAAAGATGGGTGGACAGAATGAACGAAGGATGGGTGGACAGAATGACCGAAGGACGGGTGGACAGAATGAACAAAGGATGGATGGACAGAATGACCGAAGGATGGGTGGACAGAATGACCGAAGGATGGGTGGAGAGGATGAACGAAGGATGGGTGGACAGAATGACCAAAGGATGGATGGACAGAATGACCGAAGGATGGATGGACAGAATGACCGAAGGATGGATGGACAGAATGACCGAAGGATGGATGGACAGAATGAACAAAGGATGGATGGACAGAATGACCGAAGGATGGGTGGACAGAATGAACAAAGGATGAGTGGACAGAATGACCAAAGGATGGATGGACAGAATGACCGAAGGATGGGTGAACAGAATGAACGAAGGATGGATGGACAGAATGACCGAAGGATGGGTGGACAGAATGAACAAAGGATGAGTGGACAGAATGACCAAAGGATGGATGGACAGAATGACCGAAGGATGGGTGGACAGAATGAACGAAGGATGGGTGGACAGAATGACCGAAGGATGGATGGACAGAATGACCGAAGGATGGGTGGACAGAATGAACAAAGGATGGGTGGACAGAATGACCGAAGGATGAGTGGACAGAATGAACAAAGGATGGGTGGACAGAATGACCGAAGGATGGGTGAACAGAATGAACGAAGGATGGATGGACAGAATGACCGAAGGATGGGTGGACAGAATGAACAAAGGATGAGTGGACAGAATGAACAAAGGATGGGTGGACAGAATGACCGAAGGATGGGTGGACAGAATGAACGAAGGATGGGTGGACAGAATGACCGAAGGATGGGTGGACAGAATGACCGAAGGATGGGTGGACAGAATGACCCAAGGATGGGTGGACAGAATGAACAAAGGATGAGTGGACAGAATGACCGAAGGATGGGTGGACAGAATGACCGAAGGATGGGTGGACAGAATGACCGAAGGATGGGTGGACAGAATGAACAAAGGATGGGTGGACAGAATGAACAAAGGATGGGTGGACAGAATGACCGAAGGATGGGTGGACAGAATGAACAAAGGATGGGTGGACAGAATGACCGAAGGATGGGTGGACAGAATGACCGAAAGGTGGGTGGACAGAATGACCGAAGGACGTATGGACAGAATGACCGAAGGATGGGTGGACAGAAAGAAGGGAAGATGGATTAACATAATGTCGAAATGATGGACGGACATAATAACGGGATATGGATGGATAAAATAACAGGAGGATATGCCAACAGAATGTATAGGACGAATAAACGGACAGAATAATGGCAGGAATGTAGGAGAAGCTGGCGGGAGAATGGAGGGAAAGAATGATGCGACGGTGTATGGAGAAATGGACATGTGCATGGACGGATGTTACCTATTCTCACACGTGTGTTACCTATAGTCACACGTGTGTTACCTTGTGGCTCAGGGGTAGAGCATCGGACTCTCGACTAAGAAGATCCGGGTTCGAATACTGTGCTGCCGAGTGAAAACTTAGGCAAGTGTTTTCAGTCTATATTGCTCCAGTTCACTCAGCTGTATGAACGAGTACCTGGCTATAGACAGTGATGAATATTTGTGTACGAGAAGTCAACGCGAAATTGCCGCATGACTGAATGCTTCCCAGAGAAGCCGAGGTGGTCTTCGATTCAACAGGTCTGTCAGGGAGTAAAGTGTAAAAAGCGCTTTGTGCGATCCTAAGGATTGGATACTGCGCTATATAAGGACTTATCTTTACTTTTTTACCTATAATCACATGTGTGTTTCCTATACTCACACGTGTGTTACCTATACTCACATGTGTTTCCTATATTCACTCGTGTGTTACCTATACACACACGTGAGTTACCTATACTCACACGTGTGTTGACGCGGCGGTGAAGGGGGAATGTCAGTTTATGAGAAAATTAGTCGAAGTCGTGTTGATTTTGGCGATAGTAGGCCTAATAATGATATGCCTACAATTGTAGGCCTACAATTAATGTCCACTTGCGTGAGGGGCGCCCTCAAGTGTTTGCACAGTCTAACAATAGGATATTATAGTATTTTCTATTGATTAAAACCATCATCCACAATACATTGTTTGGAAATTCAGATTGTGTACGTGAGCGATCTAAGATTTCGTAAACCAAACTACAGGCACCACCGCCTGGAATCAACTGAAATGACGCGATTGCCAATTAAAGCACTGTCCAACACGTTATCCAGTTATGATATCCACAATAGTAGGCCTATTAATTAGTGTGCATCCGTGTGTTTTGTGCAGTAGGTAAAGGGACACTATATTGGATCAACCGATCAGTTCTAGACGACAAATTTTGGCCGATGCTAGTCTCGATTAACCAGGCTCCGTGGGGTGGCAGCACTTCCCAGCCCCCTCATCGTGTGTTGTCAATCATAAGAATAACTAGCCTCGGTTACACAGGCTCCGTGAGGTGGCAGCACTTTTAAGCCCCTCACACCCATTTGGGGAAACAATGGCAATTGCGAAACAATGGGTCTGCATTTTCGACCCGCCAGGGCGGCCTTACCCCAGATTAATGTAGAGACGCTGATTGGCTCTCAGGCCAACTATGAAATAAAAATTTAAATAACGATATACTTTTACCAGATAATGATAGCATATGAAAAGTATTCAACATTGAACTTATATTAGTTAAATGTTAAAAGTTAAAGTTTAGTTATATATCATTTATGGTGAAACGGTACCTGGAACCCTGTTGTATAAAGTAGTATCTATGGGCGAGTCACCCAGTAAACGAGCCTTTAATTTAAATCAACATGTACCACAAAGTAGTGCGACAAATGATGGTCTTGTTGACTCGATTAGACACCTTTTATTTACTGATAATTTTAACAGACCATATTCACATGAACATCTTTTAGTTCATCTCTTAACCACTGCACTCTAATATATTACGCGTCTCTTTATTTTAACTGATATACACAATATACACTGAATTTTATATATTATACCATGCCACTGTATGTATTGTTGTTATTTATTTTATTTTATCAGGTTTTTATTCTCCACCGTGTGTCTTTTATATGTGATTGCACGTATGAATATGTATGTAATGTTTCTTCTCCGGCAACGGAGGCTGAATAAATAAATAAAATAAATAAATTAACACAAACGTAAGTAAAAATTCTAATTTACAGTTGTTTATAAAATAAGAATTGCGGCAGGATTAAACAGTATCCGTGAGATGACAGCATTGTCTAGCCCCACACGGATAGTATACAAATTAAATAAGGATACCTTTTCATCAAATAATGCTGTATTATAAAAACTATTCAAAATTAAACTTATATTAACACAAAATAAATAGAAATACAAATTTGCAGTTGTTTAAAAAAAAAAATATTACGACAGTGTCCGTCAGGTGGCAGCATTGTATAGATCACGCGGATAAACAAAGAAAAGCCGAATAAGTAACGAGACTGTCTTCTCGGCGTAGTTCCGCAGCCGACCGACAGTCGGTTAAGCGAGACTAACACTTACCCAAACCTACCACATATGATATCAGACATGCCACATTTTTAGCTCTGGCTAGCAAGCGTGCCTGTCAATATATACCAAATTAAGCACGTTTTTCTGCATCCGCTGTGTCACGTCAAACAAATGGCGCTAAAAATCGCTACGGTCTACGCTAACTACACTACCTAATATACGTTGCGAGTTATCAGAATTCGGGAATACCATCTGCATGATAGGCTAAAAAAAGTTATATAAGATGTGTCACTCTAATTTAACCGGTAATATAAGACTCAATGACAATGATATTTTGACGATTGATGACAATTCAGTTTTATGATAATCGTCTTAATAGTAGTTTTTTGGTTTGATACTAGTAATACCGCTCTGATGCCATATTTACGTAAGCGCAAAGGCTGATAAGATGGATTATATTCACCATCTCGATTTCTGCCTCATTATGATTATATCGCTCGATTTTTAGATACACCTTTGGTCAGATATATCGGAGCGGCCTTAAAGGCAAAACAAAGTTTACTGTTTCGTGGCATACACCTAATAGAGTTAATATAAAGTAACAATTTCCACATATACTTAATTTTTTAACGTCAGCGGTTTACTCAGAATGTGACTTTAAAGTATAAAATTCTAACGAAATCCACGATGGTCTAGACGCCGCCATTAAGTGAAGGGTTAAATTGACTTGGCCATTCAGCGCGCGGCATTCTATGTCTGACCCTTAACCTGCGACGTTGTTAAGGGTCAACAACTTCGAGTCTTCGACAGTTCGTTCAGTTGGCGTGACATCTAGCAGCTGCTTATAGACGTGTATCTAAATCTGTGGTTAAATCTATGGTAAACTTTAGTAATTATGCCTTACTGTTCGGCATACGGTTGCAATAATAGTTGAAACAACCGGTAGTATTGAAGAAATTGATTCATATTTGCTGGCGTACTGTTTGGAATCCCTCCAGTCCAAGTACAGTTCACTTTGCTCGGTCCATTTTTAGGAGAAATGCTTTGAAGTAGACATGTAGTCATGTATCATCAGTTGATGGGATGATTTCAGCGATAACAATAATAGACAACTTTATATTTACCGTCATCAGCATGTTACGCGCGTTGCCGAGTTGCAGCCATTTCATGACAACAGCCAAACCCCATGCAGTGAATCTGCGTGGAGAGCGCCTCGATCACCGTCGTGACGTCATTCTTCGTCTAAGATGGAGTAGCGCGTAGTATTTGGATGGCTGGGTGTTACAAAATATTTTTCTGGTAAACCGCTGGCGTAAAAAAATTGAGTATATTTGGAAATTGTTACTTTATATTAACTCTATTAGGTGTATGCCACGAAACAGTTAACTTTGTGTTGCCTTTAATCCAGATTAGGGTAGACACGCTGATTGGTTCTAAGGCCGAATTTTAAATAAGAAATTAAATAATGAAACCTTTTGTATAATGCTGTACTATAAAAACTATTCAAAATTAAACTTATACTAACACAAAATAATCATAAATACAAATTTCCAGTTGTTTATAAAATTGGAATTTCGGCAGAATAAACAGTATCCGTGAGATGGCAGCATTGCTTAGCCCCACACGGATTAGTCTCGATTAACCGACTGTCGGTCCGCTGCGGAACATCTCACGGATACTGGTTAATCATGCCGTAATTCCTATTTTATAAACAACTGGAAATTTGTATTTCTATTTATTTTTGTGTTCATATCAGTTTAAAGTTGAATAGTTTTTAAAACACAACATTATCTGTTACAAAAAGTATCGTTATTTAACATGTCATTTCTAGTCTCAAACCCATCCCATCAGTTTCTTGTAAGAAGGTAGCTATATGCGAATAACCACCCCATACACACAAACTCACACACACACACACGCATGCACGCACGCACGCACGCACGCACGCACGCACGCACACACGCACACACACACACACACACACACACACACACACACACACATTCCCCTGCGTCCTCTTCTGCTCCGTCTTCCGCGTCCTCTTCTGGGTCCTCTTCTTGTTCTATGTCCCCTTCTGCGTCCTCTTCTGCTTCCATCTTCTGCGTCCGCTTCTGCGTCTTCTTCTGGGTCCTCTTCTTGTTCTATGTCCACTTCTGCGTCCACTTCTGCTCCATCTTCTGCGTCCGCTTCTGCGTCTTCTTCTGGTTCCTCTTCTTGTTCTATGTCCCCTTCTGCGTCCACTTCTTCTCCATCTTCTGCGTCCGCTTCTGCGTCTTCTTCTGGGTCCTCTTCTTGTTCTATGTCCCCTTCTGCGTCCTCTTCTGCTCCATCTTCTGCGTCCGCTTCCGCGTCCTCTTCTGGGTCCTCTTCTTGTTCTATGTCCCCTTCTGCGTCCTCTTCTGCTCCATCTTCTGTGTCCGCTTCCGCGTCCTCTTCTGGGTCCTCTTCTTGTTCTATGTCCCCTTCTGCGTCCTCTTCTGCTCCATCTTCTGCGTCCGCTTCCGCGTCCTCTTCTGGGTCCTCTTCTTGTTCTATGTCCGCTTCTGCGTCCACTTTTGCTCCATCTTCTGCGTCAGCTTCTGCGTCTTCTTCTGGGTCCTCTTCTTGTTCTATGTCCCCTTCTGCGTCCACTTCTGCTCCATCTTCTGCGTCCGCTTCTGCGTCTTCTTCTGGGTCCTCTTCTTGTTCTACGTCCCCTTCTGCGTCCTCTTCTGCTCCATCTTCTGCGTCCGCTTCTGAGTCCTCTTCTGGGTCCTCTTCTTTTTCTATGTCCCCTTCTGCATCCTCTTCTGCTCCATCTTCTGCGTCCGCTTCCGCGTCCTCTTCTGGGTCCTCTTCTTGTTCTATGTCCCCTTCTGCGTCCTCTTCTGTTCCGTCTTCTGCGTCCGCTTCCGCGTCCTCTTCTGGGTCCTCTTCTTGTTCTATGTCCCCTTCTGCGTCCTCTTCTGCTCCATCTTCTGCGTCCGCTTCCGCGTCCTCTTCTGGGTCCTCTTCTTGTTCTATGTCCCCTTCTGCGTCCTCTTCTGCTCCATCTTCTGCGTCCGCTTCCGGGTCCTCTTCTGGATCCTCTTCTTGTTCTATGTCCCCTTCTGCGTCCTCTTCTGCTTCATCGTCTGCGTCCGCTTCCGCGTCCTCTTCTGGATCCTCTTCTTGTTCTATGTCCGCCTCTGCGTCCTCTTCTGCTCCATCTTCTGCGTCCGCTTCCGCGTCCTCTTCTGGGTCCTCTTCTTGTTCTATGTCCCCTTCTGCGTCCTCTTCTGCTCAATCTTCTGCGTCCGCTTCCGCGTCCACTTCTGGGTCCTCTTCTTGTTCTATGTCCCCTTCTGCGTCCACTTCTGCTCCATCTTCTGCGTCCGCTTCAGCGTCTTCTTCTGGGTCCTCTTCTTGTTCTACGTCCCCTTCTGCGTCCTCTTCTGCTCCATCTTCTGCGTCCGCTTCTGAGTCCTCTTCTGGGTCCTCTTCTTGTTCTATGTCCCCTTCTGCGTCCTCTTCTGCTCCATCTTCTGCGTCCGCTTCCGGGTCCTCTTCTGGATCCTCTTCTTGTTCTATGTCCCCTTCTGCGTCCTCTTCTGCTTCATCTTCTGCGTCCGCTTCCGCGTCCTCTTCTGGGTCCTCTTCTTGTTCTATGTCCGCCTCTGCGTCCTCTTCTGCTCCATCTTCTGCGTCCGCTTCCGCGTCCTCTTCTGGGTCCTCTTCTTGTTCTATGTCCCCTTCTGCGTCCTCTTCTGCTCAATCTTCTGCGTCCGCTTCCGCGTCCACTTCTGGGTCCTCTTCTTGTTCTATGTCCCCTTCTGCGTCCACTTCTGCTCCATCTTCTGCGTCCGCTTCAGCGTCTTCTTCTGGGTCCTCTTCTTGTTCTACGTCCCCTTCTGCGTCCTCTTCTGCTCCATCTTCTGCGTCCGCTTCTGAGTCCTCTTCTGGGTCCTCTTCTTTTTCTATGTCCCCTTCTGCATCCTCTTCTGCTCCATCTTCTGCGTCCGCTTCCGCGTCCTCTTCTGGGTCCTCTTCTTGTTCTATGTCCCCTTCTGCGTCCTCTTCTGCTCCATCTTCTGCGTCCGCTTCCGCGTCCTCTTCTGGGTCCTCTTCTTGTTCTATGTCCCCTTCTGCGTCCTCTTCTGCTCCATCTTCTGCGTCCGCTTCCGCGTCCTCTTCTGGGTCCTCTTCTTGTTCTATGTCCCCTTCTGCGTCCTCTTCTGCTCCATCTTCTGCGTCCGCTTCCGCGTCCTCTTCTGGGTCTTCTTCTTGTTCTATATCCCCTTCTGCGTCCACTTCTGCTCCATCTTCTGCGTCCGCTTCTGCGTCTTCTTCTGGGTCCTCTTCTTGTTCTATGTCCACTTCTGCGTCCACTTCTGCTCCATCTTCTGCGTCCGCTTCTGCGTCTTCTTCTGGTTCCTCTTCTTGTTCTATGTCCCCTTCTGCGTCCACTTCTTCTCCATCTTCTGCGTCCGCTTCTGCGTCTTCTTCTGGGTCCTCTTCTTGTTCTATGTCCCCTTCTGCGTCCTCTTCTGCTCCATCTTCTGCGTCCGCTTCCGCGTCCTCTTCTGGGTCCTCTTCTTGTTCTATGTCCCCTTCTGCGTCCTCTTCTGCTCCATCTTCTGTGTCCGCTTCCGCGTCCTCTTCTGGGTCCTCTTCTTGTTCTATGTCCCCTTCTGCGTCCTCTTCTGCTCCATCTTCTGCGTCCGCTTCCGCGTCCTCTTCTGGGTCCTCTTCTTGTTCTATGTCCGCTTCTGCGTCCACTTTTGCTCCATCTTCTGCGTCAGCTTCTGCGTCTTCTTCTGGGTCCTCTTCTTGTTCTATGTCCCCTTCTGCGTCCACTTCTGCTCCATCTTCTGCGTCCGCTTCTGCGTCTTCTTCTGGGTCCTCTTCTTGTTCTACGTCCCCTTCTGCGTCCTCTTCTGCTCCATCTTCTGCGTCCGCTTCTGAGTCCTCTTCTGGGTCCTCTTCTTTTTCTATGTCCCCTTCTGCATCCTCTTCTGCTCCATCTTCTGCGTCCGCTTCCGCGTCCTCTTCTGGGTCCTCTTCTTGTTCTATGTCCCCTTCTGCGTCCTCTTCTGTTCCGTCTTCTGCGTCCGCTTCCGCGTCCTCTTCTGGGTCCTCTTCTTGTTCTATGTCCCCTTCTGCGTCCTCTTCTGCTCCATCTTCTGCGTCCGCTTCCGCGTCCTCTTCTGGGTCCTCTTCTTGTTCTATGTCCCCTTCTGCGTCCTCTTCTGCTCCATCTTCTGCGTCCGCTTCCGGGTCCTCTTCTGGATCCTCTTCTTGTTCTATGTCCCCTTCTGCGTCCTCTTCTGCTTCATCGTCTGCGTCCGCTTCCGCGTCCTCTTCTGGGTCCTCTTCTTGTTCTATGTCCGCCTCTGCGTCCTCTTCTGCTCCATCTTCTGCGTCCGCTTCCGCGTCCTCTTCTGGGTCCTCTTCTTGTTCTATGTCCCCTTCTGCGTCCTCTTCTGCTCAATCTTCTGCGTCCGCTTCCGCGTCCACTTCTGGGTCCTCTTCTTGTTCTATGTCCCCTTCTGCGTCCACTTCTGCTCCATCTTCTGCGTCCGCTTCAGCGTCTTCTTCTGGGTCCTCTTCTTGTTCTACGTCCCCTTCTGCGTCCTCTTCTGCTCCATCTTCTGCGTCCGCTTCTGAGTCCTCTTCTGGGTCCTCTTCTTGTTCTATGTCCGCCTCTGCGTCCTCTTCTGCTCCATCTTCTGCGTCCGCTTCCGCGTCCTCTTCTGGGTCCTCTTCTTGTTCTATGTCCCCTTCTGCGTCCTCTTCTGCTCAATCTTCTGCGTCCGCTTCCGCGTCCACTTCTGGGTCCTCTTCTTGTTCTATGTCCCCTTCTGCGTCCACTTCTGCTCCATCTTCTGCGTCCGCTTCAGCGTCTTCTTCTGGGTCCTCTTCTTGTTCTACGTCCCCTTCTGCGTCCTCTTCTGCTCCATCTTCTGCGTCCGCTTCTGAGTCCTCTTCTGGGTCCTCTTCTTTTTCTATGTCCCCTTCTGCATCCTCTTCTGCTCCATCTTCTGCGTCCGCTTCCGCGTCCTCTTCTGGGTCCTCTTCTTGTTCTATGTCCCCTTCTGCGTCCTCTTCTGCTCCATCTTCTGCGTCCGCTTCCGCGTCCTCTTCTGGGTCCTCTTCTTGTTCTATGTCCCCTTCTGCGTCCTCTTCTGCTCCATCTTCTGCGTCCGCTTCCGCGTCCTCTTCTGGGTCCTCTTCTTGTTCTATGTCCCCTTCTGCGCCCTCTTCTGCTCCATCTTCTGCGTCCGCTTCCGGGTCCTCTTCTGGATCCTCTTCTTGTTCTATGTCCCCTTCTGCGTCCTCTTCTGCTTCATCTTCTGCGTCCGCTTCCGCGTCCTCTTCTGGGTCCTCTTCTTGTTCTATGTCCGCCTCTGCGTCCTCTTCTGCTCCATCTTCTGCGTCCGCTTCCGCGTCCTCTTCTGGGTCCTCTTCTTGTTCTATGTCCCCTTCTGCGTCCTCTTCTGCTCCATCTTCTGCGTCCGCTTCCGCGTCCACTTCTGGGTCCTCTTCTTGTTCTATGTCCCCTTCTGCGTCCTCTTCTGCTCCATCTTCTGCGTCCGCTTCCGCGTCCTCTTCTGGGTCCTCGTCTTGTTCTATGTCCCCTTCTGCGTCCTCTTCTGCTCCATCTTCTGCGTCCGCTTCCGCGTCCTCTTCTGGGTCCTCTTCTTGTTCTATTTCCCCTTCTGCGTCCTCTTCTGCTCCATCTTCTGCGTCCGCTTCCGCGTCCTCTTCTGGGTCCTCTTCTTGTTCTATGTCCCCTTCTGCGTCCTCTTCTGCTCCATCTTCTGCGTCCGCTTCCGCGTCCTCTTCTGGGTCCTATTCTTGTTCTATGTCCGCCTCTGCGTCCACTTCTGCTCAATCTTCTGCGTCCGCTTCCGCGTCCTCTTCTGGGTCCTCTTCTTGTTCTATGTCCCCTTCTGCGTCCTCTTCTGCTCGATCTTCTGCGTCCGCTTCCGCGTCCTCTTCTGGGTCCTCTTCTTGTTCTATGTCCCCTTCTGCGTCCTCTTCTGCTCCATCTTCTGCGTCCGCTTCCGCGTCCTCTTCTGGGTCCTCTTCTTGTTCTATGTCCCATTCTGCGTCCTCTTCTGCTCCATCTTCTGCGTCCGCTTCCGCGTCCTCTTCTGGGTCCTCTTCTTGTTCTATGTCCCCTTCTGCGTCCTCTTCTGCTCCATCTTCAACGTCCGCTTCCGCGTCCTCTTCTGGGTCCTCTTCTTGTTCTATGTCCCCTTCTGCTCCATCTTCTGCGTCCGCTTCCGTGTCCTCTTCTGTGTCCTCTTCTTGTTCTATGTCCCCTTCTGCGTCCTGTTCTGCTGCATCTTCTGCGTCCGCTTCCGCGTCCTCTTCTGGGTCCTCTTCTTGTTCTATGTCCCCTTCTGCTTCCTCTTCTGCTCTGCTCGCGGTTCGTGGTGCGATGCAGCCTTCCGTGACCGTGACGTCATATTATCGAAATGCAAACTTAAAAACACTTAATGTAAAAGTAATTTTACATTATTTGCTTTTTATTTATCTTTGTGATATTATTGAGTGACGATACCAACAACAACAGCTGCATGACTTGATGGCATCCCACCTGAAGTTTGGAAAAATGGAGGACCAGCACTCAATATCAAATGCCATGAATTCTTCGTCTGTTGCTGGGAGCAGAGAAAACTCCCAGAAGGTCTCCGTGATGCAGTCATCACCACCCTGTACAAGAACAAAGGGGAAAAGTCTGATTGCTCCAATTACCGCGGGACCTTCTCGCTATCGCCGGAACAATCTTAGCCAGAGTATTATTGAACAGGCGTGTATATACTATTGCAGAAGAACATCTCCCAGAGAGCCAATGTGGCATGGTGTTTGCGCTGAGACTGATTCTAGAGAAGTGCCGAGAGCAAGACAAAGGAGTGTTCATCACCTTTGTAAAACTCATAAAAGCGTTTGACACCGTGATCAGAAAAGGACTTTGGAAAATTCTTGGAGACCTAGGCTATCAACCAATGTTTCTAGGCCCTTCAAAATCACAAATGGCGTGAAACAGGGTTGCCTTCTTGCTCCAATGGTTTTCACGCTATTCTTTGGCATGATCCTCCAACATGTCACAGAAGATCTTGATGACAAAGGATGGTGTTTAGATTCGTTTTCGTATAGATGACAGTCTGGTCAACGTAAGCCCACAGAAAGACCAACGAGAAACTGATCATGGAGTTCCTGTTCGCTGATGATGCTGCCCCTGTTGCCCATGCTAACTCGACCACGAATAACATCCTGCGTCGCAGCAGCCGCTCAGCTCTTCGGACTTGAAGAACGCCTGAAGACGGCTGAAGTTCTCCATCAACCCGCGCCACAAGAAGACCACTACCTACCAGACAGAACTGAAAGCAGTCCACCAGTTCAGCTACTTAGGATGCGTGATCACATCTCATTGCCAAAATATATAAAGAAATGGCCACTCGATTGGCCAAGGTAAACAGCGCCTTTGGTAGATATACAAATGTGTCTGGAACAAAAAAACATCTACAGAAAGACACGAAGATCAATGTCTACAAAGCTGTTGTGTCGACCACTCTCCTGTATGGTGCTGAGTCCTGGGAAATCTATCGTTGCCACCTCCGTCTCATCGAGCATTACCATCAGCGCTGCCTACGTACCCTCCTTAACATCCATTGGAGTGACTTCGTCACCAACATCGAGGTCCTTGGAATGGCTAAGTTTAAAAGCTTTGAAGCCACGCCCCTCAAAACATAATAATAATCATCATAATAATACACTTCATTTAGACACTAAAATCCAAAGTACAAGCTCTGTTCAACAGTGTTCACATTGTAAAAAATAAATTTAATATAATACAAGTAAAACAAAATATATAAAATAAAAACCGTAAATATTAAATATAATTATTAAAATAATACGTATATCTAAATATAAAACCAACTAATAAATAATTTAAATTATATGCTGGCCGAACCTCTTAAAACATTAATAACAATCTCAAATGTATAAAAGAACTAGACATTAAAAGCAATTTTGAAATAAAATGTCTTAAGGTGCGCTTTAAATTTGTTCATGCACTCTGTGGAACGCAAATCCTCAGGTAGGGCGTTCCACAGAGTTGGTCCTGCACGGGAGAATGAGCGGCGTCCATAACGTTCGAGGTTGTGCCGGAGAGCCACTAGCAACGCGCGGTCTGCAGATCGCAGGGCGCGACGCGGCACGTACGGCGTGATGAGAGAGGCGATGTACGTCGGCGTCCGATCACGTAAGGCCCGAAACACAATATCATGAAACACAGCATGGCTGGGCAGGACGTGTCTCCGGGATGGAAGACCATTGCCTATCAAAGATCACGATATATGGAGAACTTGCCACTGGCCACCGTGACACCTCGGAAAAGATACAAAGACGCTTTGAAAATGTCCATCGCCACTTGCAAGTGCATCGCCACACCACAATCAACAGATCGCATTAACTGGCGACGCACAGTCTACCAGGCCACCTCATCCTTTGACACCAAATGAAGGGCCAACATGGAAGACAAAAGGAGAAGGCGGAAAACCGGGATCCTTCTGACACCACCGCTGAACAGACCGTGACGTGCAGCCGCTGTGGAAAAATGCCTATCTGCCATCTGGGATATGTTTCATCAGCTATCACCGTGCCTGCACCAGAAGTGGACATCCTCATTCATGAATCTTAGTTCGCGAAGGAGAGCCATAATGATTACTGAACGATAAAACCAACAACAAAAACTGTGTGCCCGCTTTCGGAACTATTCTGCGTCGCCATGCATATTGTCGCAACAGCAAACAACTTGAAAAAGTCGTACGGCGTACATTTTCGCCGTTGAGCACGCTTGAAATATTGCTATAAATAATTTCGACAGACCTACCTGTCAACTGAATGCAGGCGCGTTCTCGTGTTGGGATCGAACACCAATATACGTTTCTTCCCGAAAACTGCGGCGCCTGGCCCATAGCTTCCTCGATCGTTCGCTGTGGATACTGGAAACCAATGTTGACGTCATTTCCGCACGAGCAGTCACGTGCGATATGTTACCGTCTTTTAAATGGCGATCGCGCAAAAAATGTTCCAATATTTCCGTAATATTATGCATGAGCCTGGGGCTGGGATGGTGTTGAATGATAGAGTTAACAAATCGACGTATAAATGTTTAGTAAAATTAGAGCGCCTATTTATAACGGCGACATTGAAGTGGGTACGGATTTGACAAAAAGAGCACATTGTTTAGCCAACGATGATTTCATTTAATTTCCGTCATCTCACGACGCCTCGCAAAATAACAGGCACAGTACATCATCACGGGTCTCTAAAACAATGGCGCCTTTGGTCGGCTGTGAACCAGTCAACGTTGGATAATTGCAGTAGAGGGCGCCACGTGCACACACCTACACGACGTGCGTACCCGGTAGCAGACGACATCTGTTTTGATGGAGAACACAGAGATTTGGCGAAATATAAACGAATTGCGGAACATACTTCTGCAGGAAGGGAGGATACACACCTTGCGGCAGCAGTGTATTGATAGTGATAGTTCGTCAGTTGTTAATTCGGTACAGAAAAATGCTGAAGTGAAAGACTACGTCTACAGCAGGTAAAATGGCGTCGTCCAGGGCCAGGCCAGCACATGACAAAGTCGCAAGGCCAAGGCAAGGGGCAGGGCACGAAACGTCAACTCAAAACTTGAACACTTTCCGAGATAGAAAGACTTGCTCTTAGAAACTGGTTGAAGATCGCACTTTCGGCTGCTATAGTTATAGCTTAGGATTCAAGATGATTCCAATTCTGGAATTGATGTGAAGGCTGATTTTTATTCTAGTTTCAATGTCCGAGCACATTCACAGGCACGACCACAGTATATGATCATGAGTAAAAAACACATCAACTACTATGTCTATGATATGTTATGTATGAGTGTGACTGTCTACTCAACTGGCATTAATTAGGTTGTACAAATGTAACATCCTATAATAAAATGCTGTATTGTCAGTATCACCATATTATGATATTAATTAAATCACAATGCCATGGGCATGGCCCAGTAAATTTTGCCAGATGTGGACTGTAGACAGCGTAGTTGATGTTAGCATGGAGCCTGATAACTTTATTTGTGTATTATAATATAAATATATACAGTGTTTGTGTTTTGCTAGATCCACTTCATCTCAGGGACCAAACCCAAAGAAACATGCATTCATAAATGTATGGCATTGTAAACAGCTCTTCAAAGTTATATATAAATAATATTGTGCATTCTTGGTGCACATATGCATGCGTGCATGCATGCGTACTGTATGCGTGTGTGTATTACTGTGTA
The DNA here is from genome assembly GCA_964017155.1 of Oasisia sp. SBJ-2009. Taxonomy (NCBI): domain Eukaryota; kingdom Metazoa; phylum Annelida; class Polychaeta; order Sabellida; family Siboglinidae; genus Oasisia; species Oasisia sp. SBJ-2009. The sequence goes on from OZ024863.1 coordinate 5,707,647, forward strand.
ATAAAGTAATGATATGATACCCATTTTGTTTCATATTTGTAGGGAGAATATATTACGGTTGATTGAAGAAATATTTAAAGGAATTATGGTTTCACTGAGCAAAGATGAACCACCCTGTTTGGTGTACAACAGCAGAAGGAATTGGCAGGATGTCAGGTTTGTGATGCACACTCAAATTTAATATACCCATTAGTTTCTTGTAAGAAGGTAGCTTTATGCAAAACACCACCCCATCTAGTTGATTTTGCTGTTAAACATAAAATCAAGTAGGAAAATAGTTTACTACACGATCATTAAATGTGATTTAATTAGGCCTGGACATTTAACAACTTAACTCCAATATGTGTATACTGGTGATATAATTATGGCAGAGTACATGCACAATTATCAAGGGCAGATCAGGATTTGACCAATTGAGGACTTTTTTTTACAAAATATAACTTATTACTATTAGGCCTATGCATGGTTGATTATTGGGGCTGAATTTTTGTTAGTGCTCATCCTTGAGTTTTACTCAAATTATCCAACTGCATTTGAATCTGGAATGCTTTGGAAAACCTTCTGCACCTGTGTATGACAAGGTGTGATATCATCCAGAGGATGTTGAATGTCTATTCCTAATGCAGTACATTCTCCCTACTGCTGTCCGCCTTTAAGTGTATGTTGATGTCAACAAACAATGACAATATTTCAGGTTTCAGGAGGGGTGTGGTCTAGAAATGGCACCTGGAAACAAGCCTACAGTCATCAGGTTCAATTCTGTTCAAAGTATTAACAAATTTGGTGAGTATGGTGACATGTGTTGGCCTAATTAGTGTAAAATGAGTTGCTATCTGTTTTATTAAACATTTTATTCTTCATTGTGTAAATTTTATATGTGAATATATATGCAAATGTATGTATAATATTTAGTGTTTCTTCTCTCGCAACAGAAGCTGAATAAATTAATAATAATAATAATTAGGTCTTACAGAAATTAGTGCGTTAGAGAGGTTTTGACAGAACTAGCAATATACACTTTTTCGATTTTAATCAAGAACAGGCTTAATTATTGCAAATTTATCGGAGTATGTAGAATTGTCAGCAAATAATTGCATTAAAGTTCTTATTGAAAAAAGGTAAGTGTACAGATACAGTACGTTCACAACATGCCAACTAATACAGTATTAAAAGTCATAATTAATATATTTCTTTTTTCAATTAGACACTGATTTTTTTGTTTTTACAACTGATTATCTATTGTTAAACCTAAGATTAACTTTATTAGAATATAGTTTACTTGAGCGTTTGTTAATATGTAACACACATTAAAACTACCAACATCATTACAGTTTTACTGAACATTTTATGTTTCAGCATCTTTACAACATTTCTGTTTCTGTTCTTAGCATTAACTGTAAAAGTTCTGTCACTGATGCACAGATTAATACAGAACAATTCGTACTGTACGAAAAGGTAAAGTTTGAATCATGTTTAAATGACAGTAGTAAATGAAAGGTCTGGTAGTAGGTGCACAATTTTAGTAGTACTATTCATTCGAACAAAACTACAATGCAATGCAGTGATTGTTGACTGATAAAATAATAAAAATAATAAGTTTTTCAGTTTTCTTATCCATTTAGCTTATTTGTTACAATAACTCAAGCAGCCATTGAACTGACATGAACATGGCATATAAATACTCCAAGAATGCTGTGCAAGTTTAAACATATATAACAATTATGCATTTGTACAAGGATCCATTAGAATAGTGATGTTCAGGTTGTGGGTGGCCAGAGACTGGTGTTGTTGTTCTGGGTGGCCAGAGACTGGTGTTGTTCTGGGTGGCCAGAGACTGGTGTTGATGTTCTGGGTGGCCAGAAACTGGTGTTGTTGTACAGTGTCGCAGGGATTTGTTCTACCAGGACCCACAGTTGTTTGGCAGCCAGGCCTATGTTGATGGCATTGTAGACAACATCTCCTGCATGCTTCACGTCCCTAGGTGGCACCTTCGCGTGGTAAGTCCTGTGTTGTTTTTGTTATGACAACAGGGCCTTATGCAGGGTAACGTTTTTGCCAGTCACAAATTTGTTGGTAGACTAATTAATTTACATACACACAAGCCAGTCGAGTTTTGTGATTATGACCTAGAATCAAGTACAGTACAAGCATGTGACACCCAAGTTCACACCCTTACTGACAATATGATAGTAGAAGACTGCTCCTTATTGTTTTAGTGCAATAGGTTTTACCCATCCAAATGATGGGTGGACAGGTTTTTATATAAAGCAGTGTATGGCGACAGGCCCATATCTTCAACCACACATGGAACAAAAAACCAAGGATAGCTGTTATCACCATTCCAGCATTTAATCTTGGACTCAGCCCGCTGACCATTTAATATTTCTCCTATCACTATCTACTGCTATTTTTATGAACATCCAACGTGTCCTGGTAAATTTAATATAGCACCACATCATCATAACTTTGGCAAATGTTTCACTGTTTAAATCCACAGATTATTGTAGATACTTAATAATTGTCTTTGTGCTTTTTGAAATACATCACTAATTGGTAGATCAGAGGCCACATGCCCAATAATGTGAATGTACAATGTCAACAATTACTTTTGCCTTTTCGCTCGCTCGGAGCATAGGCCATCGACTAAGGAACGCCACTGTTTTCTGTCTGTGGCCATCTTCTCCATTTCTTTCCAGGTGTACCCCATCTCTTTTGTATCTTTTTCTGTGTCTCTCTGCCAGGTGTTTCGTGGCCTACCTCTTCTTCTCTTCCCTGGGGGGTTCCATGTGATGGCTTGACGGGTGATTGATTCTGGTGGTTTCCTTAGTGTATGTCCTATCCACCTCCATTTTCTCTTCTTTATTTCATTTTCTATGGGTAGTTGCTTGGTTGTTTTCCAGAGCAAACAACAATGTCAACAATTAACATATTAATATAAGTTAGAGATTGCTGTCCTCATTGTGAGGCTGGCCTAGATGCTGACCATCAGTTTTGCTTCCTTTCATATAACACTGGTATCCCATCTCGCAACCTCATGTCATGGTTTTCCTCTTCTTTTTCCACCCTTGTGTCTGAGGGCATCTGGTCTCCTTGTTAGCTGTTCTACTTCAATTCATTGTCGTGACCAGATCATGTTAATCGACTCCTCACCAATTCCAGTTTCTTCATGAAACACTCTTTCAAACTAACATCGTTCCAGTGCATATGTTAACTGTTTCTTTCTAGATAGCATCTTGAAAACCAAACTATCAGGGCACCTGGAAAGAAAATAACATTTATAGTTGTAAGATTCTCATGGCCTTGACAGTTCTTCGGTTTTGTAAACATGAGCTGTTTATAATTGATTTACCTGCAACATTTATGACATTGATGTATACATATGACTTGAAATAGCCGCATTCGTTGTACCTCGGTATGTCATTTCTTTAGATGGCGACATCGAAAGGATGTATAGCCGGTGACCTTCAGTTCAGAGACACTGATGCCAGTTACGTAGACTGTAGCCAGACTAGCAATGTAAGTGTTGGTGTGAAAGTGGACTTTACAAAACATTTAACTGTAATTAAAAAATGTGTTCCCAAGTGTTACATTAAACCTGTGTTGCAGTTTGAAGAAGAAAGCGTCTGTTCCCTGATCATGATTAACACACGTGTTGTTGTTCCAGGGAATTTTAATACCAAGTCACGTGACAGGTATTACTTGTATCCTTTTATATACAGGGTGTATATATAATTGACCAACTACTTATCAATTATCAATGATTATACACGATTAAGATTACTTTGTACGGTAATAGTCCCTTTAACATTGATAACGTTAGTCACCCTGTATTTGAATGAGTTAACAAATGTTCAGAATTGTTTTTAATTTGAAGTTCCTGCGTTGCAATAAGTTTGTACGTGATGTTATTGTTGTTACCTGTAAAAAGCATTTATTTTTAAACATAGCTATGCTAGTTCTTTGACCAACAACAGCCCTGACATCATCAGCCAAGGTTGTACTGTTGGTCGAGAAAGACGCCACCTTCCAGACTCTGCTTGATGACAATGTATGTCAGAAACTGGCTCCCTGCATCATAATCACAGTAAGTTAAATTACCTCAGTTGTAACTCTCACATGCCACAGTAATATCATAGAGTCTGTATCGTTCTTCACTAACAAACATAAAATGATCTATCTTCCAGAAGTAATAACTTGGTAATTAACACTGAAGAAAATCTTTAAAATCTCCCCTTGGTATTAGTAAATTTAAATAGATATACTATTACATTATAACTGACTATGAGTGTTTGTTGTTTGGCCAGAGACCAAGCAATCCTGTGCTTAGTTTGATATTATTTTGATATTATTATACAATACTTCTGTTGTTTTGATTACTCAATATCATTATGTAACTTGTTGTGCCAACTTTCATAGGGAAAGGGATTTCCTGACATGAATACGCGGCTGATGGTGAAGAAACTCTGGGACACGTTCCATCTGCCAACATTAGCACTGGTTGATGCAGATCCACACGGTCAGCTGCTTAAGCATATTCTTTCTTAGTACTCTAGAAATAAGGGGTGGTTGCATATGGCTGCAAAGTTCAATCAAATGTACATGTAAATGGTACAGGTAAATGAAGGTTTGGTCATATGAGGAATAAATCACTACAATGGGACCACATATTGGGGGGAACATGTACTAATGCACGTTGACGTGGTTGTGGCGATGGGAACGAGGCACCATAGTGGGTAGTCTTGGTAACTGTGTCATGGCATTTTTTGAGTCATTTGATGCAATATCAATATTGATGACAACATGAGTACTACTTATTGATGTTGAGATTTACCAATCCTTTTTGTCTTGTTGAGCCTCTGATATCGGTTTCCATGAATGTAGGTGCAACAGAAGTTAGCGTATTATTGATACGAGACACTAAACCTTCATGAGACCAGCCTGAGTTACCTGGACTCACAGGGAAATGTCTGACAATACCAGCCATTATCTTGTTGTAATGAAGATAGCAGCAGGAAGCTGTTTAAGCAGAATATTTTATATTGAGTTTTCTACTTGAACATGGATCTGTGTATCTCTAAAATATATTTCACCAGACTGAGCCACATATTCTTACTGATGAGTCACATTTGGTTCAAAAGGAAACAAATTATTGTATGTGAGTGATGATCATCATATTTATTTGACAGGTTTTGAAATTATGGCTATCTACAAGTTTGGATCACGGGTAAGATGTTAATTAACTAGTTCATTAATTAACATTCTGGTGTCAAATACACTGCAATAGAAACATGGTCAGTTTCAGATGACATGGTGCAGCCAACAATATGACTAGAATGTTCTTGGTTGAAATCTCACATAGTAAAGCAGGAATCATTTAGATCATTCTTTTGAAGTATGTTTTATGAATGAATGTGAAAAAAACCTCCCAGGCAACACTTCACTAAATAGATATGTTCTAGACGTTTCTCCAGGTAGATAAGAAACAGTATATGTCACTACGAATAATACTAGATAAAATATATTTTTTCTTTACAGAAATGTTTCTGCTACAAAGTAATCCTTACAGTTTAGTTCCAAAATATTGACAAATGTTCTACACTGTTGAAGTGTTGTAAAACATATTGATTATTTAGTTCACAAATGGTTCTAACTTATCATTGCAGTCACTCTCCTTTGAGGCAGCCAACCTAACAGTACCTGCAGTTCGTTGGTTAGGTGTACTTCCATCTGACATAGACAGGTGAATCTATATTCATTTCACCCCGTGTCTGAGTTCACAATATACTGTGGTACTGTATCTCCCACCAGATGGTAAGATCTGCCTGTGACTATATGCTAATTTGCCTCACCGGACCATTAGCCTTCATCTACAACATGATTTCTTAAAAAAACAGTTATTTACTTACATGTAATGTATGTAATATACTACCTGTCATCAGAGAAATAACTGAATGGCAGGCAGTGCTCCACTTTGGCACATGAAACATCAACTTTGCCACATGCATTCTGTAATTGAAGATGGCAGAGTCAGCAGGCAGGTGTAACAGAAGTGTGTTGCTGGTTAATTCTTGCAGGTTACACATTCCCAGGAGTGCTCTGATACCTCTGACAACAGCAGACAAGGACAAGGCCCAGGAACTGTTGAAACGTCCATACATGTCCTCACAAGCAACGTGGAAACATGAGGTTAATGTTCCTGCCTTCATCATTATTTTGTTAACTATTATTATTAGTTTTTCATTAATTAATATATTCTTAAGACTATAATAACTATATTGAAGTTTCACTCCGTCAAATTGTGTTTATTAAGCCCTTTAACAACGTTCGCAGTTTGGAAGATGTTCCCAGACCATGTTCAAACAGTAAACATAGCATCCAGTTTCAAAACAAACATTATTGTATTGATGAAAAATTCACTTTAAAAAGTTTGTGTTACCCCTGAAAATTCTGCAGTGAAAATAAATATGTATATAATTAGATCCCTTGGCCATTGACACGTATCTGTCTACAACAAACAGTTAACATCAATTTGTTGTGATACATTGCTAGTCATCAACAATGGTCCCAGCTATAACAATGTAAACATTGTTTTCCTGTTTCAGATTGATGTCTTGCTGAAGTTGGGCATGAAAGCTGAGATCCAGTGTTTGTCGGCAATATCACCCAGTTTCCTCACAGATGTATACCTACTTAATAAAATCCAGTATGGTAGCTGGATCTAAGTTACAAAAGTTACTATTCGCTACAGTTGTAATTGCATTGTGATTTGTGAATAACAACATTCATATTCCATGTCATAATAAAAAGGTTTATTATAATGCAGTTGACTTTTATATATAATTTCAAGTACAGAGTATGCACATTTCATTTTCTAGTTAATTCCTTGTCAAGACATTTCATACAGCTAATATCTTATGTCTAATTTTATGAGTAGAGTGTGATTAAGAATATAGTAACTCAAAACGTTATTATTATTACTGCTAATGGTTACAATTTAAAGTTTAACATATATACACACTGTAGTTATAATATGATAACATGTAACCCAGACTGGATCCCTGATAATACATCTAACACTGAATTTGAGGGAATGATATTTGTCCCCGTAATACTGAGAGTGCGCAATGTATTCTTCACTATTCTACAATATCAAACACAGCTGTATGGTTGTATCACAAATACTGACTGAATAGTGGTGAACGGTCTCACAATATGTCTCCACTGTGTTGTCACATTGATTGTTCCTGATGTATCACGCGAGATGTCTTAACATATTCAGACAAGTAACAGATGTTTGTCCCTGAGGTGACTTTTCTTCGACATGTTTGTGAGGCAATGCAACCTTCAGCCAAGGCACTTTGGACGGGCGGGTCGTGTACGTGATGTGTCACTGTGGCTTAATACTCAGGACTTGAATCACCGCGGGTCATACCGCCGTCACCATCGAGTCTGTACTCTTTGTGTGGCAGTGCACGGTGGGCTGTGATGGAATCTGCAACACGGGACACTTGTCAGAGCATTTGGTCGAGAAGACAGAGAGAATTATCAAATTATGCAAAGACTGTACAGGGGTAGTCATAAACTGAGAGGTATAGCATCGTATTGGATAACACATCCACCTTGCACGCTAGAGTTCAAGTTCATGACTTGGACCAGACTTGATTGCCATAAAAAACATGGATTTCTCCATTGGCATTTCAGCATTCATTTCAATTTAGGACAAAATGAACCACTAATCTTAATTTAGGATATAAAAGAACAACTGAAAAAACAAGCTAAACATGGAGATAATCATGGGAGGTAATTGATACTACATAATGACTAGTTCCGTTAGTTACACTTATCGGTGCACATCTCTACAACACTGACATCTCTACAACACTGACATCTCTACAGCACTGACATCTCTACAACACTGACATCTCTACAACACTGACTTCTCTACAACACTGACATCTCTACAGCACTGACATCTCTACTGCACTGACATCTCTACAGCACTGACTTCTCTACAACACTGACATCTCTACAACACTGACATCTCTACAACACTGACATCTCTACAGCACTGACATCTCTACAGCACTGACATCTCTACAACACTGACATCTCTACAACACTGACATCTCTACAGCACTGACATCTCTACAGCACTGACATCTCTACAGCACTGACATCTCTACAGCACTGACTTCTCTACAACACTGACATCTCTACAGCACTGACATCTCTACAACACTGACATCTCTACAGCACTGAGACTCACCCAAGACCCACTGTTCAGAGACGGAGATAACTCCAGGCTCCTGGGGCACCTTGCCCACGCAAACTGTACACTTTGACAGGCACTGCGTCACCTAAACCACACAACAAAGTGACAAGCTGCATAACAATCAACATCTAATTAATATATAGCAAAGAGGAAAGACACACTGATATTTCAATTCATTTGATCATAACATAATGTTAAAACAGATGTTTACATGGCACAAGTACGAAATCCAAATTCATACTTATGCCACAAAGACAATGTCTTTCATTTATTCAGAAAAGAATAGGAAGTCAGTCCTGGTTATAGGGTGACCTTGACATTTGGCTCATTGGGCTAGGAACCTGGGTGGTCTTACTGGTGAGGTTCCACTGTATTCTGAAATACTGGCCCAGTACAAAACTTTGCCTTACTTACAACATAATTTGCATTCACCTGATATTGATAACACTGATAATGAGTAATGAGACGTCACCTGTCCGGCACACAGCTTGATGAGTTTCACGAGGTCCGTGCGACTTGGCACAGTGTGTGGAGCAACACAGACTGGACTGTGTTTGCTGAATAAGTCTTGTGTGTAGTTGCCAGAGGCTGTCAGACGCTCCAGTCGACTTATCTGGTGTCGGAGACAAACACAGACATCAAAGCTTGACTTCACTTAATGAACCCATGAAAACCACACTGCCCTATAATGAAACAGGGTTTGCAAGTATTTAACAGACAGGCAGAAATTAGCTATTTCTTATGAACCTCTTTTGACCTGCTAATCCTAGTTGCGAAGTAAACTAAATGAGTCTCGTTTGAGTGTTGATTTGAAAAACAACTTGAATTGTAAGAAACAATTATGTGAGTAGTTACCTGTGCTGCAGGGAAGAAGTCACTCTGCTCGTACGGTTCTTCATCGAGCCAGCGATTGCACTCAAGGGACTTGAACACCTAGAACACCATACTAGTTGCATAACGGAAATATCTCTTTCAGAATTATATTGCTAAGTACTGAAAATGTGATTTGTTATCACAATTATGAATGAAATAATTCATTGCTTGCTTTGGTACTGTAATGTGCACATTAGGGCAGTTTATATTCAAGCCACATTATGGTGGATAATGCCTGACTAATGAACACAATGCAAATTATCTGCACTTATTTTACATGTAAGAAAAATTGTGGGAGTGGCTGGTGGTTTGAAGAAATACAAGGCATCTTTGTGAATATACAAGACAAGCAATCACTACAATGAGATGTGGGGCTGAGACTTGTGCTGCAGCGAAAGGACAAGAAGCAAGCATGAAAAGGGAAGAGGAGAGAGGTACAGTGAGGAGAATGCTAACTGCACAGATATCAGGAAGGAGAGAATGATAAAAATCAGACGGGAACACACATGCAGAAGAAAAAAGAAATTATAGGTCTGAGTATAGTTGAGGTGATGAACAGGTCGGCATGGAAAAAGAATATCACTGCCATTACTGGCTCCAGATGACGGAAAAAGTCAGAATTCGAACATACGAAAGAAGCTGTTTGAAGCACCAGACGTACCCATTCGAGAGAGAGCAGCCAACTGCCCCGGCAGATACCAAGGAGTACGTTCAGTGTGCGTCGGTCGTTGCCACAAATCACATGAGTTGTGGTCTCACTGACTGCGGATGCGATGCGGTAGCCACCAAGTTTCTTGACCACTGACCGCACCATGTCCTGCTCACTGGCAACAAACAATGTAGTCACTTTGATCAACTTGACATACTTTGTCATAACCACATTGACGTTTGCAGCAATGTATGACAGCATCAATGTATTCTGTTTGACTATCAAACAATAACAATAACATCACACATGTAACTAATTGAAGATGATTACCAGTACTATTAAAATGTATGCACAAGTTTATAGTTGCCTAGAACATGAGTAGAATAAAATAAAATTTATCATGATTACACTCATGTTAACTCTGTGATTACAATACTGGCAATGCCAACATCTTTGCAACTTTCTCCACACCTACCGAGTTGCAAATCAGATATTTGACAAATTTAATAATTACACTAGTGATCATTACAATTGTAGCATTATAGTCTTGCCATGTAAACAACTAAATCATGTCGAGAGTTCTAGAGTAACTTAAAAAGACACTCACTCCGTGTGTAGACTGGTCATGACAAGCGTCTTTGACAGATGTTCGTGACTCTTCCGGTTCTCCGCAATGATCACTTTCTTCCAATTGGACGTGTCACACATGTTGCCTCCGTTGACGCTGCTGTTGCGACCACAACTAGGCCCAGACTTGCGACTTATGTTCGGCTGCTTGCTTACTGAATGGTCCCTCTTGCTGCTGTGACTGCCAACACTTTTTACCTTCCTCCCAGCGCCAACACACATCGAGTTATTCCCAGATTTGATATTCTCTTTGCACGATGTGTCCTTTTTTGGGCTTTTCACCAAAGGACGACGTTGACTAGATACAACAGCAAATTCGTCGATACTTTTCCTGTTTGACCTAGCAAAATTCAGCAAAAGACAACTACGTTGCAAGCTGGAAGAGGGCGAGAGCTGGGTTCCTCTTGACTGATTGACTGAGAGGTCTGATGAGGATATGTCAGTGCTTGAGGAGTCTTGCCCTGTCTGTCTCCCGTGAGTGGGAGGGTTGCTGCTGGGCTTATGTAGCTCATGTCGCTGCAGACGTACAGATTGTCGTCTGGCCACGGTTCTTGCTTTGTCAACCCCATTGCTCGATCCTGGAGACGACTGATCACCTCTGGCTGAATGTCGATTTTTGTCTGTCTGACTTGTACCAGGAGTGTCGGCATCTTCTGTTGGTGACATTGCCTCAACAGACATCTTTGTCACACGTTTATATGGCTTACCTCGTTTTCCCTTTGTTTCATGGATCTCTGTTTCCTCAACTTTGTCACCTGAAACAGGCCTACTGCACTTGCCATTATTACTTGCCAGCTTTGTCAAATTTGTTCGACTAACATTAGTACTTTGCAATGAATTGTTGCACCTATTGTCAACAGTCACATGACTATTAGATGGGATGTCCAGCAACCTCACTTCATCACCCGTAGTACTACACACACCATTGTCACTGACATTAAGCACCTTAGCTTGCACCTTGAAGTCTGTGTTCACTGCCTGTGAGTCCCCAGCCTGTAGTTGACAGTGGCGCCTGCTTGATGTTGTTCCATCCACAGCTGTGACATCCTGCACAGAGCATGTCAAACCAGCAACACTCAGACTGCCCTCAGTCTCCTCCACTGTACCTTTCCTCCTTCTCTTCCTAGACCTATCTTCCTCCTGCGACGATCTTCCTCCAGATTGACGTGATGATCCATTCTTCCGCTTCCCTGATTTCTTCCCGGCCCCCTTCCCCTCGGCTCTTGACTTAACGGCATCCCCACTAGACACTCCATCCCTTCCCTTTATTCCACCCTTCTGTTTTGTCTTCCTGGGGTTCTGTGAGGCAATCTCTGGGAAGAAGTGGTTCTGCCCCGGCCGCCGCCACTGGTCTGTGTAGACTGGCTGCAGCAGTTCATTGAACGGCTCCTGGTTCAGTGGCAACAGTCGATGTCGCCGGTTTGGGACGCAAACAGTGCTGCTACCTACCAGATGGACTGGTATCGGGTCCTCCTCTTCAGCTTCCTGTCCCACTGCATTGCACTCGTTCATTTTTGTCAAATCCCCACTAACATCTTTCGCAGTTGCAGCCTCAGTCTCAGGCGTAGCTACCCTCGGCTGAGGAGAGGTGTCGCCTTCAGGTAACCCTGAAACAATGACTCATACTCTCGATTTAGGAAATCAAGTAACACTGGAACACAGGTCTGTCAGGGTGGAAAGTAATCTATTTCTTGTGTTCTGTACTCTTCCATTCAAATTTTTTTTGAGCAAATGGAATAATTTCTCTCAGGTAAAATGATTGCATCATCCATTAATGTAAAAAAGTTTGGTTTGTTCAACTTGACCACAGGATGACATTTTGTTAGTATTACCATACCACCTATCACCGAAATCAAAGATATTGAAATAATTGCGATGACTAAAAAAATCTACAGTGATAAGATGTGTATGACTAGCCACTTAAAAAAAAATAGGCAACACAAGTATGTGAACAGGTCAAGAGTGTATTCGAGTAAACAAGGATCCTCACCAAACAGTCGTCTCTGGAGTGGCTCATTCTCTTTGACTCCAGTCAACTCAGTTGTCGTGCCACATTCAGCAGCTGTCAACATTGAAAGATGCTGAATTAATAATATCATGTGGTCCCTAAGTTGCCGTTGCAGACATAGCCAGGTTTTTATTATAGACGTCCCATCTAGACATTAAACATATTGTTTTATAGTTACAATTCAAATTAACAGAGTTGACGTAATTATATGTATATATATTATATATATAAACATCTATATTTACATAATAAAACACCAATACATTCAAAGGTCCCCAAAAAAGTTGTAACGTGTATCGCCAGGGCTTTATGCAGGATCAAATTTTTGCCCGTCACAACTTTGGGAGCAGTGTGCAATTATTTTTGAAGACCTTTTTTTTTCCGACCAGTGTTAGTGACAATGATAGTAATGGTGTCGTCAAATCTAGCCAGCGTGGCCGTAGGCGGGCTAACGTTCTCGGCTGACAGTGACACGCTAGCAGTAACGACGTCGTCCGACTCGTTGGCAGCCTCATTGCCATGGCATTGGGCAAATTGGGGTCATCAGCACGATGTACATCGGCTATTATTGTGAATGTGTCAATGACAGTCGATGTCGTGGTGTCGTCGGCGTGGAAGGTGTTGCCGTAACAGCCATAACAGTTGGCGTCTGTGTTTCCATAAAAAAAACTGGGTTATTGTTAGTTTGCGACCCTTCGCCTTCGGCGGCATCGCGTGGACGATAATATGCAATGTTTATTCGTGCGTCGTTAACGTGGCCTCGTTTTAAATTTGATCATTCCCGGGAGTCACTCCAGGCATGAACGCCATAACGTCGAAATGTTAATAATATACAGGCATATAACACTTGTATAGTTTATTACTGATGTAATCTCCCTAACGTCTATGTAATTTATATGAATTTTTTATGCTTTGAAAAATGCGCATAATCTGTATTATAAAGTTTGCGTTACTAGTTAATTCATGCCCATTATTATTGACGTGTGACACCCCAAAAGCATTGCATTGACCCCTCTAGCAGCAAATGAAACCACGTGTAGGACCGCCGCTATGGGTAGGCGCCCTACACGCGCGCGTAAAATGAGCTTCTTGCGCTGCGCTACCGCTACGCCTGCAGTGTATATTTATAGTACGCGTGAATAGTTTGGTGGTAGGCATCTTTCACAGTACTGGACAGATTTGTTTCTGGGGGATACAGAACACGTTATATTCCAATGCTGACACGGTGACACCCGTCATACAAACTGCCAGGACGAGGCCTTGTGACACTGTGACGGGTTGTCCCCCGTCCTCGAAAAATTTCCCCCGTCCATATTTGAAATTGCCCGTCCAAATGACGGGTGGACGGGTCTCTAGATTAAGCTATGTGTATCGCTCTAGTAAACTTGATAATGACTCACAATGTTGAAGTGATAATCGTTTTCGACGAAGACTGTTGAGTTTTTCTCGCATACTAGGTGGCGTGTCGGGCACTGTGAGGTGAGGTAGGGGGGTCGTGTCAGTCTGAAGCACCAGAACCCCTGTATTAGTTCTGGTAATGCTCAGACTAGCTAGTGTGTAATTTACATCCAAAATTGTCTAGTTACAAAATCAATTGAATGGTGTCAGTGTTGAGACTAGTGATGCATTCATCTCGCCAAGCAGAGCAACCCATTCATTGTCAACATACAATTGAAGTGGCACAACAACATAAAGATGGGCTGAAACGCTTTAACAACTATTGTCTAAACATAAAGAACATACCATTTAGAGGATATGTGACCATGATTTGATGAGGACAGAGCCACTGTATATTTATTTTAAAGTTTTCAAACTTGGATGTCACTGACCATTGGGTGAAGCCATATTATGATCTAGATGCATTTGGTTTGACTAGTTCCTATCTACTCAATGTAAACTTTTTTCTTTTGATTCACTTCATCTATAGACATTTCTGTGCAAAAACAAGAATATGGTGCCATATAATATGGTGCACGTTATATAGATCAATAAATCAGTTGTATACATGTTCGAAATATAAAAGTTAAATTAAATTATGACAATTTATAACAACCAAAAGCCTTTTAATCTGCACGCTGCAATATGTGCAGAATAGGGCATTCCCCTAAATTCAGGAATTTCCTAACCAATTTCTGTAGGGATACATTTCAAATCGCTACACCGAGATTCAGTTTGCTGAAGCTGTCTGTCAAAAGTCTTTTGAATTGACTGTACGAACTCATAACTTTGTTTGAGTTTAATAGGAAATAATAGCCTTTTCACATACATTCACAAATTTGCATGTAATTACTTCATGAATATCAATGATCATAAATAAAATCGTGATCACATATCCTCCAAATTATATGTTCTTATGTTATAGCAATGGTTGTTCAAGCAATGACAAGCATTTTAGCTCCCTTTAACAAAAACTGCTCATTGTCCCCCAAATATGCCACTGGATGGAACTGCACAACCTGCTATGTTGCAATTTAATTATTCTGTGGTGTTCCCATCAAAGTTACCTTAGGATAGTAAAGGATACCTTATGACTGTTCTGATCACAGAACTTTAAAAGCCAGTTTATCAGAAAAAAACTGCATATCCGACCAAAAACACAGATAAGCTAAATGCAGATAAAATCATTTGGGACAGAACATACACACGATATCGCTACCACTCACAGGGCTTCTTGGCTGTGTTTCCTCCACATATGCATGTGCTGCCCCCTGGAGGAGACCTGCCCCAGGCGTCTCGAGAACCTTCCACTTGTCTGCGTGCAGCTGTCTGCGTCGTCGCTTCTGGCCACGGTCTGCACTTGACGCTACGTCGTCCTCAAAATCTTTCGGCTGCATCGACTTTAACTTCTAGAATTATAAGACAAATTAGATAATTCAGTTTTTTCTTAATCAATATACAATATGCTATACGCAATACAACGGTGCAGTTATGCGTGTGTAAATTATTAGTGCTACTTTTATGTTGTCGTTACAATGCTGTCATTCCATGCAAGTGATCTTTTGAGAAAGTGGCATAGCCATATAATTCCACTTTTACCTCAACTGTTTCGCAATATTGTACCGACATTCGTGAGAGTGCCTGAGAATTACATACAAAATATCTGACCCCACTGAGACTGCTACCTGTCATAACATTGCGTTACTGTCATAGTAACAGTCACATACACGGTGTAAGCAGTGTTATATTACCTTGAGACGGCCAACAAACACAGGAGTTCTCAATGTGTCAGCCGGCACGACAGGAAACAAGAGCTCCGACATGTGTTTCAGATTCTGTTTGCAACTGCAAAATAGACACAAAGACAGATTGCTAAGCATCAAATATACAAACACTCACATCAATGGTTCTTAGTCCGACATATAAAACTCTTATGTCCACAGCCCTCAATTAGGGAAATTATCAGATTTACGTGAAAATCCTATAAATACACAAAACTAAACACATTAAAATCTATTTATTTTAACACAAATTATGAAACAGATATATATATATATATATATATACAAATATATATACATTATGCTGGAGCTCACGAAAGAGGTCATTATCTAGTTCTTACATTTACCTACTTGTACGTCGCATACAAAAGTGTGAAATGCAGCCCTTGATACGTAGCTAAGACATGATGGCTTATGACTGATGTAAAGGGTCTTAAGGCCCAGCTCCACCATCAGGCAGTGCCGTATGAAATGCAGCATGTCTGATGTTTACTAACTATGTTGGATGGCCTCCTACCGCCACATGTCCAGACAGTGTCAGACGGAAGTGAGATTATGGGTCGTTCACTGTTTCACCAAGATGGGGGGTGTGTGTATGTAATATGCTATGTTAATTGACTATCAGATCACCCATGTCTGACAAAAATACCACATGTTGGATCGCCATTAAATATAGGACATTCTCTAGTGGTGATGTAAACATGTGCATACTGCCATAGCAACACACCCAAAGTTATTGCCTTACGGCGTTGCCTGATAGTGTATCAGGGTTTTACCTGTCTACCCAGAGCACAGACACCAAATGGATGCCGCGTTTTCGTGCACGTTCCTGTGTCATCTTGCTGCCGGCTTTGAACACCACATGTGTCACATCATTGGTGAACTTTCTCTCCACTGTCGCACCCAACAGCTCGAGTTCTCGTGAGATGGCGCCACTGCGGTTGTCATTACCTGAGCGTGCTTCCACGTACGCCACGACACCTATGCAAGCAAAGCATGTCAATAACAGGCGACATCAAATAGGTCTTCTATTTCGTGAATTAGTTTTGGTACTGTTCTTTAAGTGCTGTCATTATGAAACATATTTGGTTGCTGATTGGATGACATATATATGACAACTAGCCACCAAACGGTTGTAAATGTAGTTAGGCCAATAAGGTAGTTTATACTAGTATAATATTATGTAGTTAGCTGTTGTCCCTCTGAATGTGTGGTGCCTTGTAAACAGAACTATGGCATTACTTCACTGGTTATAAATACCACAGTTCTTATTTCTCATGAATTTAATATACATATATTTTAGTATATTAAATTCCAAAGTAAAATTGTGTTCACTAGTCACAGATATTGTTCATGACTCCAAGTTATAGATTTGTTCCACGGATTTATACTTACTTTGGAGAATTTTCATTCGAAACTCGCAACATTTCAGTTCTCCTAAGCTGCACGTTAAAAGTGTGCAGCAGGCAGATTGAAATGTTGAAAGTTTCAAATAACAGTGCTCCAAAGTAAGGGTAAATTATTGCACTAGTTGTGGTCTGTTTAGTAGTGTTAATTTTACAGTCTGCTCAAACATGAAGAAATTTACACTGTATACATATATAGTAATTATTCTACTACATTTATGATAAATAATATAAAAAAAACTCATTTAATATAATATAATTATATTCAATTGTAAAACACATTACATTGCCAGGTTCTCTAGAAACCATATACAACACAAATATATGCAGTGATCAATGTTCAGTACCCTTGTCCCTACCTTTGAGTATCTGGCCACTGATTGGCTGTGTGTCTGGCACATCGTTATTGTCATCTGATAAAGTGTCACCACCGCGTGGCTGTTCTGATGGCGAGTCCAGTAAGTTGAGTATGTGAGCGATGTTGTGATCTAGAGAACAGTGCGGCGACTCACTGGAATCTTCTGCAGGACTCAGCTCAAGAAACAGGTCCATCTCTGCAAACAGACATCATCATCTCTGTATTAATATCCATGGAGCAGTGTAATAAAGCAAAATGCTGGTTAAAGCCATCCTTGCAAACCAGTGATGGTTGCCAGATACCTTCTGCGAAATGTGGAAGCGCAAATACCTGCCCCAATTTGAAGACGAATGAACATTTCTGGGAATCCCAGTATAATGATCCGTTCACCCATAAAGCTGAATGGCTTTATGCATTGGAATATTTGATTCCGTGTCCCATAGTCCAGAATATTGCATGTAACATGAGCTGAAATCACTCACAATTATCACATAACCAGAGGTCAACTACGTACAGTAACACTCCTTGTGGGTAATTTGGCTGAGCTTAAATTTTGTTTTTCAGCAAAGCGATCAGCCAGAGGTACTGCTGGCTGTACTCACGCAATCAGCATGCAGCTGCGACCCCTGGCGCGCGAGGATGATTACAAAAACAACTAGTGTATTAATACTACTAATGTAAACTATAATGCTACAGCCATGCCGGATCGCAGAAGGCAGGCTGTTGCCATCGCCCCCCCCCCCCACACACACACACACACACACACACACACACACACACACACACACACACACACACTACCCTTTGCCATTTGCAACTGCTTGTGCACTGCTCTACAACTTGCACTGTCATATGATTCTGGATAATTTCCGATTGCAGTGCACTGTGCAGTTGCCCCTTGCAATGTACACCCGCCCCTGGCTATTTGCCGTTTCCTTCAACAAGATCATCTCCGATTATATATTGATACAAACAGTAATAATGCATCATTACCTAATTAACTGTTAAACAAATATGTTTCATTTTTTTAACAACTTATTTTCATCCGAGAGTTTTGAAATGGCCGCTTCCGTTAATCACGTGACGAGTAGTTACTTTCACCGCCGTCTGAGGGCAGGAGCGTATGCGAGTGGCAGACGCCTTGCGAATGTTTTGCGGATGTTATCCATAATGTTTTAGTTTAGTCGAATCCGTTGGGCAAAGGCAGTACTTTATGCGAATGTTAATATACCGTGTTGGTAAGGCTCAACTAGTACATACGCGATGTGAAACAAATATCTGAAAATATAGCTAAATACGTCACCTTACCCGTCGGTTTGCGAGCTACCTATCCCTAATCCTAGAAAAAGTAGAATAAGAATCAGAATGGGTGCTCGGGTTTGCAGGTGTTTTCAGTCTAGGACTGTAGTCTGGACGGCGACTGTGAGTGTGTCAGACCCTGGGCCAGATACAACAGTCGGACAAGCAGACAGTGGGGGTGTGGTCCAAATTGTTGAAACAGTAACAATTACTATACTTGACACCGGCTGCATGAATAAACAAAAATATTAAATCAAAGACAAAAGTGGCACATATTTTTAGCTAAGCCTAAGGACTTCCGTATATTCATATTTTTAATGTTAGATTTTGTGTTTTGCTTCGTAGACATATCCGTGATCTTCGCCGTATCCGCCGGTTTTTATCACTTTCCGTTGCTAAAACCATCGCCACAGCTCTAGTAAGCAGCAGACTCGACTACTGCAATTCCCTCCTTTACAATACCGCACGCAAGGACATAGCAAAACTTCAGCGTGTCCAAAATTGTTTAGCAAGGGTAGTCACGCGTTCTCCTCGTTTTTCGCGCTCAGTGCCGCTTCTAAAATCACTGCATTGGCTACCTGTGCACTATCGCATCATTTTCAAAATTTGTACAATAGCCTATCAAGCACTCTCATCCACACAACCAGCATATCTAAATTCAATGCTAACTCCAACAAGAAATTCCAGACAGCTACGCTCAACCAGTAGTAACCCTCTTTACATCCCTCGGGTCAAAACGAAAGCCGGGACCCGAGCTTTCTCGGTTGCCGCACCAACGGTGTGGAATTCGCTTCCTGCCAGTGTTAAATCACAAGATAATATATTTCATTCCGCCGACATCTAAAAACCTATCTCTTTAATGCTGCCTATCCTCTTTAGCCTCCTAGTTTTTCCATCCATCCGTTGACGACTCACGCACTGCTTTCGATTATGAGATTGATTAATCCCCTGGTTTTGTCGCACCACTGAGCTTCATTTTCGAGGATATTGGCGCAAAAGAAGTTACTATTATTATTATTACATAGTTCATTTGCTGGAGTCGTGATTTTATAAACGGAGACCTTTTATAAATTGCAGATTTTTTTACTATGATATGTGGTGATTACTACTGTCACTGTGTGTTTCAGTTGACACAAATTAACTCCAAAACTTAGACAAACCTCAAACTTGTTACTAATTACATATCATGTCATACAACATGTGGTAACCCAGCATAGCGTACAGCAATATCGTACATGTACGTTTCAAAGCTAGATTTCCATACTTCCTTGATCAAAGCAACACAATTTATTTAGCTAATTGTGACATTTTAGCATGATATTTGAGTAAATGTCAAACTGTATGTACAATGGAAAAAAGTATAGAAATTGAAGTTGTTCAAATATTTATCTAAAACGTCATGATTTCTTCTCAATATTTCAATTTGAGGAGTTAATGTAGGCCCAGTAACATATTCGCTAGCAACCAAATTATACCAAACACCATGTGATTCTTATTTTAAAAGTCCGGGTGCCACAAACAAGGTTCATTTATTAGAACTTTATTATTGTTTTGTTTCAGGTCACTTATCTATTTGACAGCATGAAATAGCAGCATCTAGAATGTCTGTATCGACGCCTGGGCCACTGAGTGCAAACAGCTATGAAGGCTCCATGTCCTCTTTGTCTGGCGAGTTGTCTCCTGTCACCAAGGTACTGTCTACTTCACTGTCATCATAATATTATCATCAGTTCATGTCCATTATTGTAAGTTTTAACATGCTGATTCGGTCTTCTGTTTTTATTATCCACTTAATGGTGTACATGTGACTCTGTATGTGCATGTTTGTGTTGTTGTTTTGTTTTCTGGAGACTCAATCAAGTAGTCATGGAGTTGATAGTTGTATTTGAGTTAAACTTGCTTGTAAGCCTATTAGATCATTGTGTAATTTGTTCTTTTTAACTGTTTTAAAGCCTCGTGGCTTAACCGGAAATGTTTTATTCTCCCTCGTTCCAAAACACACACAGTCACGAAGTGGTGTCTTGCGAAGCTGTTACAACGAAATTGAGCTATATAGATACAAAATCGAGCATTATACATAACAGTTACAAGTGTTATTTCCTTACTAAATATAACAGTCCCTGGAAATCCTGGTAGGATCTCAGTGAATTTACGTAACCTTGCACACAAAGCCACACAGTTGACATTGGTCAGTTCAGTGGCTTTTGTCAAAACTGGTGTTGTTTGTTATATAAGTTAAAAAGTTCAGATTTCAATTACTTTTGATTCCCTTTCATTTTAATGATAGACTGTGTTAATTAGGTGACAGTTTTTTTGCTGGAGTGTAAATAAAAATAATTCAATTGCAATTTTAAACTTTTATTACTGATCAGAATGCTGATTCACAGATTTTGTATCGATTCATCGAGCACATATGCATCATACAAAACATTGTATGTTAAACATAAATGTGTATGTTATTTGACAGCATGATGCAAGAATTCCATTCACACTAAGAGTTGTCCTCCAAGTACCAAAGGGAGGGTGTGGGAATTGTTTGGGAACTGCAATCACATGTTGAAAACACAACATGACAAAATCATGCTACACCATGTACTATTTATTTCACCTGAATAGAAATCTGTTATCTGTCCGTCCCCACTGATATTTAGCTGTATTTGCAGGCGAGCCACAACAAAGCCGGCAGTCAGAAAGGTCGTCCCCGCAGTCAGTCAAAGCTGCTGTACTTTGGCACCGCAGATGACGTGAATCGGTGGCTGCGAAAATACTGCGGCCAGTACTTCCAGCTGTATGGTGGTCTGTTCAAACAACATGACATCAATGGTAGGTAGAGTGACGGCTACAACATTCCACCTGTTTGACATCATGTTAGTTGTGTAGTTAGCACCTCAGACATGTTTACTTAATTAACCATGGACTCAGGGAGTGGTTCTGGCAATGAACATGCAGTACCTTTCTTCCTAGGCTACACTTATTAATGTGCAAAAAGTAGTTTAATAATATTTATTATTTTACTTGTTGCTTTACAACAAAGAAACTTGTCTCTTAAAAATGTCATGTCTCTAAATATCACATTATCATTTCGATAACGTGATATTTTGTTGACCACATTGAGTTGTATGCAGTAAGTTTAAACCTGTAACAATGACTTGTTACATAGAAATGAAGCCAAACATTCACATCAGAATGCTCCTTAGACCTGTACTTTTGGACACATGTCAATTTGTTTATATATTTTCTGTTTTTTTTTTCAAAGAGTAGTTTTTTCTATATCCAGCATCAACTTCCACTTAATCAAAACTGGAAGTTTTATAAATGTTTTTAATAGTCATATATCAGTGGCGTTTTCTTTAACGGTGTTAATTGAATTCACAAAATCAGACATATTTGCTCGTAAAAACATTAATGAAACTGTCCCTTAGTCATTGTAAGGTATCGTGAACCCTGACCTTTTGACATACACTAACAGCTGGAAAATATGTACATACAGGCTGTACTAAGGATTTGTATCATACATTATTCATTAGAGCAAGGTTTGTTTTACATAACATAGATATATATATGAATTTATATGTAACTACAAATGTTATGAAATGCACCGTTTTGATGCTAATTGTGACTGCCATTTTATATATTTTTGAGTTAGAGAAACTCATCTGATATCTGTGAATACATTCCTGCAGGACGTGCCTTGGCTCGCCTCAATGACGTTACATTACAGCGGATGGGGGTGACAAACAGAACTCACAGGTGGGTGGACCTCTCACAGGTGGATACACAAGACATACCTGCATTTACTAGGGTGCAGATGAAAATTAACAGACAAGCGTTTAATCTCATATGCTTACTGCAGCAAATATAATCCTTGCTATCTTTGTTAAGTAAAATGGTTCCTTTCCTATGTGCTGTGGTATGGTGTTATATAGAAATAATTATCATGGTGTGGCTTCAACATGGTTGAATCATTAAACCACATAGCAAATAATTTGTTATGATTTCAAGACTGCAGTTGTACGTAATAAAAACTACCTGTGCAATTGCTTTAACAGTTTATAAAGAGATCAGTTATTAAAAGGGTAACTAAGGAATAAGGATATGAACTATCCATCCGTCGGTCCATCCATCTGTCTGGTGCAAAACACCACTCTTGTATTGCTGTTGTGAAACACCAATGGAAATAAATATGAGTTACTTTATTTTTATTTTCTCTAAACGAGGCAGTATACATTATGATAACAATACAGCGTCATAATGGTGTATTAGTTAATTGAATGGTGGACTAAAGAATATAACTGCAGACTGCTCAATTCACCGAGTTTGTAAATGTATTATGATATTGTTAAATTGTGGAAAGTTTTACTGTGGTGTATGCTGTGAAGTAATGATGACATTTGTCACACTTTCAGAGAAGAGTTGATGCGACACATTCTGAGGTTGAAGCTAGAGACAGATTTGAAGGAACTGAAAGCACTAGATCAAAAAAGTAAGTATATAGTGTAGTATACTATATACACAGCCAAGATGGCATAGTCAAATCTAATTGTAACTCACTTAGCATGAGTTTGTTGTACCTCTCCGCCTAGCATGCATTTGTTATGCTACTTCTAATGTGTGCTTCTTATGCTGTTCCTAGCATAAATTTATAATGCTACTCTTCCTAATGCATATTTGTTAGGCTATTTCTAATGTGAACTACTCTTCCTAGTGCATATTTGTTATACTATTTCTAATGTGTGCTACTCTTCCTAGTGCATATTTGCTATGCTACTCCTGGTGCATATTTATTGTGCTACTCCTGGCACATATTTACTATGCTACTCTTAGCACATATTTATTATGCTACTTGTAAGAAATATTTTTTTACTGCTCCTAGTGTGTGTTTGTTAGGATATTCCTAACACACATTTGTTATACTATTCCTATGGCATATTTTATGCTACTCCTCTCACACATTTGTTATGCTACACTTATGGCATACACTGCATAGTTGTTATGCTACTCTTACCACATAGTTGTTATGCTACTCTTACCACATAGTTGTTATGCTACTCTTACCACATAGTTGTTATGCTACTCTTACCACAGAGTTGTTATGCGACTCATATTTGTTATGCTACTCCTAGGACAATTGTTTTATGCTACTCCTCCCAGATGCTTTGCATCTCGCCCTCATTTTCAGTCATCAAATGTTCATCTCAAGAATTGACCTTAGGAATGACTAGTAACGATTTTGTTTTTAAAATTTGCCATAGATAATAAAATGGTTACTAATAAAAACTATGCATATCTTCATGAGCCATGTTCAAAGTTACATAACCTTTTTATTATCTAATTTAACTTGGTTGTTTGTTTTCTGATCCAGTCATGCGGGTGGTCACCCAGAGCTGCTTATCAACAACCGAATACCAAGTTATCCTGCCTGGATAATTGGAATTTGTTTTAATCTAATAAGTTATACAAAACCAGATAACAGAATAAGCCAAAATTCCCGCGACTATATAATGAAATATTTTGACTCGGTTTTGGGCTGTTTTTAACAGTTATTGAGATCTAATAGAGCATCATTGTGAAAATTATGATACTTTCAGTTAATAATAATGTTAATAGAGCTGGTAGACATATCAATATTAATAACCAATCCGGTGTGGCTGACATTTTACAAGTTTAAAGCTTGATTCATCTTTATTTTGCAGCATTGGGCTTGGAAAAGAAATCTTAACCAGATCGGGTGTGATGGAACCATCAACAAAGTTGTGCCGGGAGGGTTTTGAGACAACATCACCAGAGAGTCATTGCCAGGTTCACTAAGGCTGGGCCAGGATTGTTTGAGCCAACAACACTGAAGTAAAGCTAACAGTAGGGCCTAGAGTGCGAGACCACACTACATAAGCCTTGTTGTCAGAATCAGTTTGGCTGGGTGTGAAGTGTACACACCATCAACACTGAAGACTACTTCTAGCTTGAATCATCTCGGCTAGGAGCCAATACCACTAATATATCCTAGCCAAGATCATTGGCTGAGCCAGGAGTGCATGTGCCAATGATGCTGACGACTCTCAGTCAAAATCACGGTGGCCGAGCCAGAAATTGTTGCACTAACTCCATTGATGATATATAGCCAGCCACAAGATGACCAGGCCAGAAGTGCATCACACTGAGATGTGTGCAGTATCATTCCATGGCTGTCTAACATTCCACCTGGTGCACTGTAGTTGATGTGTCCATAATGTGTACAGTGCCAGCATGTAGAGAGTTTGGTTATTTGAAATGGAGTTGTGTGGCAGTCAGTGTAGAAGTAATAAGCTATATTTTGCCTTAAAGCTGGGCAAATATGATGACTTTGTGAAGCATAACATCTGCAAGCGTCACCCAGTTCACATGGCATAGTTGACTGTACAGAGCTGTTTACAGTATACACACAAACACACACACACACAACTGTTCAAAAGTTATGTTGTCTGGATTGTTTTACAAGGTGTTGTAATTATGTAGTATAATATTTTATACAAGTGCGAGTTAATGGAGTTGTCGTTATAATTTTGTAACAAAGTCCAGAATTAATAAATGTTATTCATTTAGCATCGGTCCAAACCTACGCACACATGCATGGTGTGGTACTTGTGATTCTTGCAATCAAAAATTTATATTAGTGTTGAATTCACTCACTAGGTAGCAGAATTGTTGGAATTTATTTTTCCACAATGCACGGATACCATATATGATTCTTAATGTATTTTGGAATGTTGCAACCAGCCCTTCTTGCCACTAAATGAAACAGGATGTATTTGTGCAGATCTTATCAAATGCATGCAATCATGTGGGTAGCAGATTGTGGTTATCTTATGAATGAGTGGCTCACAACTTGCAGTAATATTTTCCATTGCGCTAAGTGAGCCATTGCCAACTCTGGTTGTGATGTCAGCATGGAAATCGTGTTTACAGCTTTTGGGTTGTAAAATTATTTCTTTTATAGGTATAGCAACAATGACATTGTTTGCTTAAGAGATAATAAAGTGTTCATATTGTTTTCTTGTGTTCAGCAGGTTTTGTATACTATAATGTAGAAGGAATGTGATTAATACCATAAATCAGTCATTACAAGATGACAGGTTTAAAATGTCACACAAATAGAGCAATGCATGCATATCATGAGAAATGCACATGTATAGTGAAATGTTTCATGTGCATATAATAATAAGGTAACTTCTATTGCGCCTAGACCCTCAGAAACTATTCAAAGGCAACTGCTCACTGCCATCAGGCTTAGCCTCCTGTGAGAACTGGTTGATTACCTGGCGACACTCAGCGAGCAGCTTATGAATTAGAAACATGAATCGATAGAGCTGCCACCTTTTGTAGTCTAGTGGAAAGTACCGTGCAAAATATATAATACACTGATACTTGATGGTCAAGCATGTGGGGATCTGTCACTGATGACAGCAGGGCATTCGTAATAATTATGAAGAGGTTTTATTTTAATAATTTGTGCAATAAAAGCACACTTTAATTATCCCCCCCTGGCCAGCGTTCGAGGTCAATGTTGGGGTCGGTCAACTCAAGATGGCGTTGTTATGACAGTTGCTGGTTGAACGATCGAACGGATCGAATGATTGTTTTATGTCATGCTCCTACTCACAATCGTATTATTATCGTACGAGAGTACTAAAGAGCAATGATGTCTAAACGAATCGAGCCGTGGTACATACGTTTGCAAAAAGTAGCCGTGGTACTAGTTTCGGCGTTGTTTATGTTTGGAACAGCACCGAGTTACTTCGTATTGTGGAGCAGTTGGCGTATTCTATCTCTCTTCTTGTCGGTTCGGTGCTATCAACTCGGCGACGATTTCCTCTACTCGCTGTACCAGAAATTGTTGCTGTTTTTCTATGAACATGTTGCCAGGATTGAGGTGAGCCTAGAACACGTATGGTTTAAAGACCTAAACTTTCAAAACCTATAATATACCATACAGCATTATATATATAAAAATAATGTCCAAAACTATAAGGCTGTGGTGTAGTGTTTCAGTCTGTTTTTTTACTGCATTGTACATTGATCCTGGACTGGTGCATCAGTATCATCAGATCGACCTTTGCCCACCCCTTGCCTTAATTGTCACACTCCCCCAGCCACTGGGTCACTAATATAATTCATCAACATGTAATACAAACAGTGGTGGATAGAAAGTTTCTGTTCCATAAGTCTTTGCACTGAATGCATCCCAGATACATTTATAATGGTGCTTGATTGAACAGGCCTGCTACGCAGTTGAAACCATGCAATATAACCTTCTGCATGATCCATCGTAACCCGCCATCATGTAAAACATAAAAGTTGTCTGTCAGTGGGGAGCGTGATAGAGCACCGGACTGTCAGTCGAGGGGACGGTGGTTCAATCCCACCTGTCACCGTTTCGAAACATAGGTAATTTCGTTCACCCCACATTTGCCTTGTGTCTTTCGGAAGAGACACTAACAGCCGGTGGTCCCTTCTATCTGGTGTCTATGCCAGGGAAAGTAAGATATTCCACACAGTGGGTAAATGTGTAAACAGGCCTGTAATGGACTCACTAATTCTAGAGAAGGAACTCACTAATTCTAGAGAAGGAAGCTCTTGCTGTCTTCCTCCACTTTCTCTGAACCTTCGCTGCACTTAATAGAATTTGAGCCCAATCCGATGATGTCCTCTGAATATTTTCCGTCTGCATTTCTCTCTGTCTGCCTCTCACAGGATGGGTTTGTCAGGCGAGTGGACTTTAATTCTTTCTGAGCCATATTGGTCATCCCTGCCTGCATCTTTCCTCTACCCTCCGAGATACATCAATAACCACCATACATTGCACAATATTTAATATTTACACTGTTTTTGCTGTCTGTAATTAAAATACTGTACATATCACCTTACAACTAAAGGTATAAGAAGTACATATTATTGATGTCACATGATTGTGATGTTCAAAGCATTTTAGCTGACATTCCATTGCTTTGCATGTTTTATGTTTGACCTTAAAAGTTATAAAATCACATCATCTTAGAAAGAAATCTAAAGAGCAATATACTATATATATATATATTATTAGTGCTTGCCTAATATTGTTTGATTGTTATAACTACCAGTATTATACTTATATTTGTGATAAATCCAATATAGTAAAGTAGAGATAACCACAACAATTTATTTCAAGATAAATAATGGCCGATATTATAATATATTTAAGTGATGTATTAAGTTAATAGGGGCATGGGGATTTCTCAAAACGGGGCAAATCAAAATGGTGGCATTGTATATAAGTCATAGCCACATATATGCCAAGAAGGCTTCTTACTATTCATCCACTAATAAATGCATGCAAATACCTGAATATTATCTTGTCATACTTACATTCAACCTAATGTAATCTTCAACTTACCTGGCTGTCTCCAAACCTACCCCCAACCTAAGCCAAACACCATATTGCACATCATAAAAAGGCATATATATGTGAATTAGTTGCAGGAAGCTCCCAGCCGCATGTGCTCTGTCATCTAAGAACTAATTTATATTCCCAGATAAATTAATTTGACACAATGCTTAAATAATACAGCAGAAAAATAAAACCTTTTAATTCAGTAATATAATGTCGAACGATCACATTTGGAAGACTACCTGCAAAGATCTATGTTATCTGTCTCAATATAAACTTAGAACAATTACGCAGTGAAAATATCATAGTTCACCTGTTTGCCAGATCATTCTGTACGGCGACATTGAGGAAGTGACAAAGAAGAAAGAGAACGTCATCTTCATAAGCAACCATCAGAGCACTTGTAAGTCCATCCAGTTTGTTCATGTTGTCTTAATGTTGCCACGTTAATAATTTTTGGTAAACATTTCTTATGCAGAGACTTTTCCTGGTCATATGACACTCTGGACATATAGCTTTATAGAGAGACCTTTTCACTTGTCAAATGCATAGGCTCAAAATGGTTTCTGTACATATTTTGGTAGTTTGTGATGCCTTTGAATGAAATGCCACTTTGTAAAACGTATCTATATGTATTGGGATACTTGTGGTATGTATTACAACGAGAGAAGTATTATGATTTATCAATGAACCAACTGACTGCCTTCACATGTACGCCTGTCTTGTGTACCCGTATCCATGGTTACCTGTGTTGACAGTTGACTGGCTGGTGGCGGATGTCCTGGCCGTGAGACAGGACAGTATAGGACACATCCGCTACATCCTCAAGGACGTCCTCAAGTGGGTGCCACTGTATGGCTTCTACTTTTGCCAGGTAACCCTTCACCTTACTTGGTTACTCTTGACCTTACTAGGTCACTCTAGGAACTCAGTCTACGTCGTCTGAACCCCAAAAGAGTTTTAAAGTTATGCCAATTAATTTTTTTTATTGTAAAAAAATAAATTTGTCACCCTGTTGGCAAGTATTGAAACTAGGTTGTTTTCACCGAATAGAGACTACCGGTACGTATAACCTCCCTTAAAGGTACTCAATCCACTCGTTTGCTAATCGCCAAACCGGTTCTTTTATTACCAGATGTGTAATGTGTTAATAGTTTAACTTGTAATTTTTTAAATGCGTACTTGTCATTTTATAATTGTAAAAAAAGAATCGCCGCTACACCTGGTATAACTGGCGAAACAATCAACAACTGCCGACGCCCTGTGCTTTTTGGGCCACGTGTTTTATGCGAGATCGACTTACTACGGCACAATAACAAATCGCACGTGCTTTTGCACGTCATGACTAAGATTGCAAGTCAAAGGCAGCGATTGTTCTATGAAGGTACGCATTAAGTGCATTAACGCAGTCAGCAACAAGAGCGAGTAGCCGGGGGCTAATTCACTCTTGTGAACGGTGACTCGATGCGGATTCTCTAACTTGTAAGATTATAATAAATGTAAGTCTGACAGTGTCACTGACAAGGCAAGCCAGTTTCAGTTGACAGTCACCATCGCCATCGCATCGGCATCGGCATCGGCATCGGCATCGCCATCGATATCGCTCAGCATCACAACCTGTGTAAGTGTGTTGATATGTACCGGTATTGTATTTGATTACGCAGGATCTTGTTAATAAACTTAGTAATTGCGAAAGTACATATCCAGAGAGAATAGATGACGTGAGGGACGAAATAAAAAATAAAATTGACATGGGGGACTGGTAATATGCTCTTGTCGGTCGGGCAAGAAACGTTGTATTTTTAGGGGGAGCATCCGTTATCTCGTGTAACAGAACGTCAAACGGAGAATTATATTATATTTCACAATTATTAAAACAGTGTTTTGCGACTCACATTTCAGTACTATTACTGAATGTTGATTTCTATTATATGTTATGCAAAATAATTTTAATTTGGATAACAGCGATGATTGATGGTGATGATTTTTTCAATAAAAAATAAACATAAAAATAAAATGTTAATACAGTAGGTGTACATTATATCATGCAAGTATTACATATAACATTCTTGCACTTGTTTCCATTGTAGTCAATGCCTGGCTGTAGTCTATGTACCTGGTACCTTTCAACTCACACATGCCAGCTGTTTTCAAATATTTATCAAAATTTTCATCGCAGCAGTATCTGAATGCATAATATATTCAAATTATAATATTGCTACAGGCCACACTACAATATAAAAGTGACACAAGGCAGAGGAGAGGCTAAGATTAAGGCAGTCACATGGGTATGGCAGATGCAGGGAGGATACGTAGTCTGCGGGAGGCTCACATCTGATCAATCCAGGTAATTTAAACATTTTAACAATCAACAATGTATAAATTATCAAAATATTTTAATGTGTCCATTTAAATATACATTTGTTTTCATTAACATATTATCTTGAACATGGAAAACTAGAATAACCTTTGCTCTTGTATAATGCATATTATACCCAGTGTGTCAACACATACATTAATGCACATACACTGTGTGAGTCGTGGGGCATGGCTACATAGATCAATTTTTAAAATTACCTTCAAATTGGTGCATTTTTAAGGATGTTTTAACTTATTCCCTGGGAAATAGACAGGAAACAAATGCACGGCTACAAGTGTAAACATGTTTATAGCAAGAAATACCTATGAGGTGGCCATCCTGGCATATTTTTTGCAAAATGGCTTAAAAAACACTGAGGTGGTCCACCTCACTCATCATATAGCAGGGGAAATACTGAAGTGGTGACTCAAGAAATCAATAATACCGTTTTGAAGAAGGTAGACATACATATTATGAATGCTTGAATATTTTCTGATGGAATGTGCTGTTGGCATCACAATAACCTTATTTTGTAATTTCCAACATTTGCGTTGACCAGACAACCTCACATATTCATGTTTGACATAAAATGTCAAAAATGAATATGTGTACACCATGTAGTAGTTATTGCATTGCATCATTATTTACTCCCAACTCCACTACCATGATGCATGTTGTTTGTTTACTGAAACTGAATACATGCTTTTCTTTACAGGTCAACAAGAAACTGAACAATGCTTAATACCACTAGTTCAACAAGTTACAGGACAGTTGTATTTGTGGACAGGACTATACAGCTATGAGCCATGCAAGATGCTGCATATTAAATGTTAAGTATTCGAATGTACTCCGCAGTACTGGTGGTGTGTACACTGGCTTCCATGCTGGTCAGATACCCTGACTGACTAGAATGTAGAATGCAGAGTGCTTGACATGCGGATATGGTGACGCCTGACTAGCTTTGCAGTTGGTGATGGAACAGTGGATGCCATGGTCTGTCAAATATGGCATGAGCCTTTGGTCAACCTCTCTCGACACTGTAAGACAGGTTCGACATTCTTTGGTGAACTACATCAGCTTGGATATCGATGACATTGTGTGAGTTCACTCTCTTTGATGATACGGCATACCAGCTTCCTGGCATTTTGCTGTACATCCACATCTGCCTATATAAGAAACAAAGTGACAATTAACATGGCTCTGACATGTATGATATTTTATATGTGACGACACACGTAGCCAAAGTCAATATCATGGTAATAATTCATAGATGGAGTGAGTACAATACAAATGTACTCGAGTACGATTACTTTGAACATGCATGATTACGAGTACTCAGAAATAATCGTACTCATACTTGAGTACTTTAGAATGTACTCAAGTACGAGTACGATTATTTTAGTAATCATGATTACCGGTACTTTCACGATTACTTTAATGAATATCCTGTTTCTACCGTAAATGTGACCTCCATGAAATCAGGTGTCATTTATTTTCTGTTGCTGTGCCAATATCTAGTGTTCTAACTGATTACTGCTAACTGCTATCCACTGTCCAGATGTTATTATTATTATAAATCATCAGATGACTTTCTCATGTGTTGAATGAACCATTTAATACTGGATTGATACTCAAGATGTCCATATATCATGATACTACAAAGTAAAGGTATCATAGTGATACTGTAACAAATAGCATACAAGTGTACATAATGAGTGTCAATTTAGTGGTGGTTCAACCAAGGATATTATAGCTTCACAAAGATGCGCAACTCCTCGCGATAACGTGTGACGCCACAACCACTAACGCCATCTATTTTTAAGCGTGCTAAACTACAGACGTCTGCTCGACGTTGGATGTCGAATTGCCAATGACACAATGTTGTGCTGCGCCCAACTGCAACAACAGTCACACAAAATGTCCGGAAATGGTTTTCCACCGCTTCCCGGTTAAAGAGAGAAGGTAAATATTGCATCTTTTAAAGAAATGTTTATGTAAAAGTAAAGTAATCGACACTTTCCCCTGTGAAAACATGAGAAAAATGGCCAAATGTACATAGTCATAGACATAGTGATGATAGTCACTGTCACCGAAACGCCAATCGAATACGCTCGCAAGTCGAACACTGAAGGATATCGTTTGTAATTACCACCATAAGTAACATAGAATGCGTTAAACGGGTACATTTGGCATCTACACAAACACTCTGATTGACAAAGATGTAACATGAGGTTTGTGAACATAACTTTTCAAAAACTACTTATATTACACGAAATACTCACTGGCCCCCGGTGCGTAATGGTCCCTATGCATATGGTGAGGGAGTGTGGCATGTTTAAAAACATCTACAAATAACGCAGAAGGGCGGAATATACGTAGATAATATTGCTTCGATTCTCAATACACCAAAGGCTTATTCCTAGTCCACTAGCCATATAGAGTTCACTCTCGTATGGCAATGACCAATTGGCTAAATTTTGTAATTATTATCACCACCTTGTAATAAGTTACTATTTCGACTCGCAGCATAGCTAGATACTAATCTAATAGAGTTGCAATATAATGTGTAGTTCTACATGAAGTCAATAATGTTTTGTTATATAACAGGATATATTATTATTTAACTAATTATATTTATATTGTTTTTTCTTTATATTCATTTAAGCATTTAGGATGTGTACAATATTTACATATCTAATGACTTATTATTATGGTTGTAACCACAATAATTGTGTTTGGGCCTTTGGGGTTACCTACTAATAACAGTTTTTACAATGTTATGTATTCCTTCAAACAACATCATATGTATAACATGTTGACATGGTCTTCAATTGTAATGTTTGTTGAATGTTATTTGAATAAATAATATTGAATTGAATTAAAATTTGTGTTCAATACATGTTGCAGAAGAATCAGCTCACACAGGCACAGCTGAGTTCATCGAAAGGATGGACCAACTGTTCAATGCCTTTAACAGCCAGACGCTGACCAGTCCAGCACTGATGCAACACGCTCTGACTGGAACCAGTGGCCACAAAGTGTTCTTGCTAGGAATCTTAAATTGGTTATCCAAGACTAAAAGCAAAGACAATGATGGCAGTGTATTAATTTTGTTAGATGTTGTGTCATTTGTTGTATACATTCTTGACTATTACATGTACCAGGTAGATCTAAATCTAAACAAAATGGCATATTTTGACTTTTTAAATCAAATCAAATCAAATCAAGGCAAGCTTTTTCAAACATCCTGTGTATGCTATGACTTACACCTGACTTTTATTAATGAGCTTTGAGTGTCATATTAGTATTGCATGTTTACTTCAGGCCATTGACTGTACACAAGATACCGTTTATGGCAATAATATTATTAAAACATAATATTATTAAAACATGACGTTTGGTTGTGGCATAATAATGGTGTGTGTTTTATCCATGACAGATATTCTGAGAATATATTCAGTCGAACAATAAAAATAGGAACGTTTTAATTGGATTATAAGCATTAGTCACCGCTTTGTTTGGGTTGTGTACACGCCATTGGAACGTTTATGTTTATATACACACTATTTACCATTTTACCTGAACTGTAACGATCATTTACGTTTTGAATTGTACACATTATTAATTGGGACTTCTGGGCTTGTTATCTTTCTGTGAATAAATATTCTGTACCTCTTTATAATCATATTCTGTTTGTCTTAATTGTACAATGCATCTATGGGAATTTGACTTTGCTATCTACATGCATTTTCAACCCAAATGTCTTAATTGTTGCAATTTTGTCGCTTCAATCCAAGCAAAACAGGTACGGAAATAATTTAACAAGCAGTTCGAGCAAGAATTTGAACAAATTCTCAAATATTTAATAATGTGGGGCCAGAACAGTCGCGTTTACTACGGAATAGACCCAGGGATGTTCTGTGTCATTAACCTCAATTAAAATAATACACTAGCTTAAAAACACTATCTACAAGGCCAGTAGGGTGAGAGGGGGGTATATATGACCGCTGGTGCAGCCTCTGCCATTTGAACCTTTGCTATCGTGTCGTAACACGCTGGTGCAGTCTTTGTAATTTGAACCTTCATTATCGTAGTTTAGCACGCTTTTAATCAGGTGGCGCCACTTACGTAATGTCACGCTATTTACGGTAAAATCGCGAGGAGTTGCGTATCTTTGTGAAGCTATAGAATCCTTGGTTCAACTATGTCAATGAAGTATCAAGAGGAAAATATTAAACTTCTGAATCAAATATGATGCATTTAAGAATTTCAAATGTCCCATTTTAAATGTCAAATACACATGATCAAATATAAATTGTACAATAACAAAATTTCAAATCCCAGGGATCATATTAGCAATAATATCCAATTCAAATATGTCATATATCAGATGGGACAAACAGAACAGTTGGGGATTTAGACAGGTTTACACTTACTTAAACATAATGGACAGGGATTTAGCAGCTAACTGCCCAGTCATTCACACCATACTGAAAGAGCAAACAGTACAGGTGGGGCTGTGGCATGGCTTCTAAAACTACAAAGCAAGATGTTAGGGGATGCTTATCTCCTGCAGTGCTTTCCTGGGACTGTCACAATATAATTTGTACTTTTTACTAAGCAGGAGGGTGGGGAGATGTGGTTTCTCTGGGAAGAGAAGGTATTAATTAGGGAAATCTGACTGAATATTTATTTAACTGAAATGCTCAACAGTAATAGAAAATGAATACCTCGATTATTATTACATTTATTAGATTACTTCTAATATTGCTATTTTTATCTGTCTAATATATTTGCTTGCAACTGTTCATATGAAAAAAATGTAATCGTGAGAAGTAATCGTAAGTACGATTATATTGGTAATGTACTCGAGTATGATTACTTTCCTTCGTACTCGAGTACTCGTACTCAAAAAGCATTCATACTTGAGTACGAGTACATGACTACGAGTACACTAGTACGATTACTCCATCTCTGGGTAATATCATTGTTTTATTCGTGTTATAAAATTTGCATGCCCACATGTTATATATACATTACTCAGACCTGTTATATTGAACATTTCTACTAATGTGGGAAACATTCTGCCACACTGAAATTAATATGTGAAAACAAAAGAAAAGTATTCACCATTATCTCTAGCCAGTACTCTTCATAGAATTGAGTAACATATAGCAATTGCACATGTAACTCTAGTTTACCCACTTTTTATGTATAAAGATACAAAGCCTTAAATATATTTAAAAACAAGTTATTTTATATCTACTGATTTTTTATAAAAAATATATATAATCTAGTTACTTTATTTAATATATTTATTATTTATAAAGCACAATATCCAACATGGTCACAAAGTGCTGTGAATATTTGTTATGTACATAATGTTATTATATATGTACATAGTATGTATATGTTATGTATTTACAGCATGTTTCTGTAACAATTGTGTGTGTGTGTTATGGGTGAACTCTTTGAAAAGTAAATTTCCAGAAATATGTTTTCGTACGTACGACAATTCTTTCAGAATATTGAACAACTTTCCCATGACTTGTATCACTAAGCACAAGTTTGCTCAAGCTAATGTCTTCTCTGTGAAAGGCATAATTTGAAAGCCTAATGAATGGGATTAATGCTAATTAGTATTTGATATACCATGTGCTGGATGCTCGATGAAACGAATATTTATAAAAGTAACTGTTTTTTTACATTAACCTAACACGTTTTCAACTTTGTCCTAATTTTGTTATTGCTGCTTTGCTTGTTATCTGATGAAATAAATACATATATCAAGTGCAGTTATTGTACCTGTAGTTATACTTATATTGTGCTTGCCGTTATTTTGTAGTTAATTTCATGAAATAGAGTAAATTAATGTATATTATAACACTCATTTACCTGAGATGAAGAACTTTTCCGCCTGCCCTATGGTGATGACACCTTAAGTTCTGAAAATGTGACACATTTTAATTTTAATGTACTTGAAAAACTTGCAATGTTATGATGAACGATCACCTCCCAGGCTTCCAAATGCAAACAATATTTTGTTATTTTATTACATTAATGTTACTAATAAATTAAAATAATATGTATATACCTATTTGTATGTATTAAATTATCATAACATTTTGCTTAATGTATTAAATTATTATTATAAATGTATTAAATATTGTCATTATGAATAAGTATAACGCAGGCCTAAGTATAACTGTTACGGATCACTCATAATGCATTTACATTATGCCTAGCTACTATTGGGCTAATTAAGCCTAATTAATTAATCTTAACATTATTATATTAACCTGCTACCTACCACATGTGACATAAACATTACATAGTTACAGTATTATAATAAATCACTGATATGTCATATAGGCCATAGTCTATGCCTGGCGTAGTCATACTCATAGCATAGGCCATAGACATACCCTTCAACCTTGATATTTTGTCGTACCATGACATTGGCTGAATAAGCGCCAAGGTTGAAGGTAAACAATAACATAAATTTAATAAAAACAACAGAAATATAAATGACGTATATACTCATATGCCTAAATATATATACGTGATCATAGCTGAGCAATTCGTAATTACTAACCATCTGCAAGAATATCTCTGCGAATGCTGCATGTGGACTGCATGTGTCTGGACTGTAGTCAGTGACAGCTCGCCGGCCCACGGTGCCCGTAGCTTGCAAAGGGCACTTTCACTGTTCCGAAGGCAAAGTCATTCTGTTCACTGCTTAGTTCCATATTCTTTCACAATCATGCGTCGATGCTGTCTTTGTCTGCTTAATTTGCCGTGTTGGTGGCATATAAAAATCATATTTGTGCCTACACTTGCCGTTTCTAAACGTAAACAACTCGACAGGGTGAATTAAGGTCAATCTCGCCCAAGCTTCGTTCGCGTGAAGACTAAAGCGTATTCCGCTCAAAGCTCCATTTCCATAGTTACGTTTCGTATAGAGTTTCGATCGGGTTCGATCGAAACGAAAATCGAAATAGTTCCTATTTATTTTATTTATTTCAGAAAAAAGAGGTAACATGCATGCATAAACCAACTAAGCAATCATTAAGGAGTATTTGATACATCCACTTTTTGTGAAATGACTAATAATCGCTAGGAGCAAACGATTTTTATGGGAATGAGTGGATTGAGTATCTTTAACAATAATTTATTCATTAATAATAAGTCAAAGACGGAAGTGGAGCTGGGCAGGGCATGTCAGCTGGATAGGAGATAACCGATGTACACTGCGTGTCGCCACGGGCGTCGATCGGTGGGGGACGGGGGGGACGCGTCCCCCCCCACACTTTTCAGGGTGGGGGACAGCATAGGAATTGTCCCCCCCCACTTTTCAGTTCAGAAAAATTGCGAGGCATATAGCCTGACTCAACACTCCTCTCTCTTAAAAGCTGCTACATAGGACTAGCTAGACAATAAACTCGCGATATGAAGTTCAGCAAAGTTATTTATCGCAAATTAACACGAGGCAAACATATTTTATTTTGAGGCATGTTTTGCGCCATAATCCGTGACAGTTATTTAAATAAACATAATATTTTAATGTAGTGACCAGCTAAACTTATTAAATGGAATCAATGTGTGTGCACACAACATGTAGTGTTTGCATAAGGAACACCAGCAGGGTATGAACCTGCCACACACAACACTGAACCGACATTACCCTAAACTATGCAAGTGAACAAAATGATTTAGAAAAACACTTGACAGGGCTTTAGTGTTAAAACAATATTCTTATGTTTGCATTGTTCAATTTTTTTTTTAAATATTGTTTTGAAATAATGGTCAAATAAAAACACATTCTTCTTCTTTTATAATGAAAATGAAAATATGTAGGTATAAGATATCTTCGATATTTTCGTTATGTGTCATACTGTTAGTTGTTTTACTGATCAATGCAGGTACTTTGTCACGTGTTGTGTACACGTATGAAAGTAAATAAATATTAATTTAACATTAATGAATATCTCATTGAAAAGATTATAACCAAAGGTTATACTAGATAACATATACATGTATAAATAAACAATTAAATTAACAAGTATCTTAACATTGAATGATCGCAATTATTTATTCATACATTGAATGTATTATTATTAATATATTATAGTTCGATTTATTTATTTAGTGACGATTAAAGATGTAGTAGTATATGTATATAGTAAAAATTATTGTATCTTAGCTATTTACTATTTACGTACGTGCAGTGCAACAAATTAACT
The DNA here is from genome assembly GCA_964017155.1 of Oasisia sp. SBJ-2009. Classification (NCBI taxonomy): domain Eukaryota; kingdom Metazoa; phylum Annelida; class Polychaeta; order Sabellida; family Siboglinidae; genus Oasisia; species Oasisia sp. SBJ-2009. The sequence continues at coordinate 5,746,359 of OZ024863.1, forward strand.
AAAGCTTATCGTGAAGTTGAGATGTTGTGTACGATTAAAACAAAACAAAATGTGTTTTAAAGTTAAACATTAACAGCCTTGAATTAAATTAATATTTTTCTTAATACCTTAAAACTAACAGTCAATGTCACACATTTACTGTTTTAAAGAAAAACTTTGAAAAAGAAAAAAAGAGGGAATGAGGAAGTGGGAGACACTGTGTCCATAGCCTGTAGTACAATCTAATGTAACTAGTTCGGCCAGAGATACCTCATCGGTTGCTCCTCATAACGTTCCCTGGCACGGTTGGTCACAATCCTTACTCCCTCACAACTGACCGACTTCCGCCGGAAGTGTTCCTATGGGAGGGAAATTACCTGGCCCAAACCCCGATTCGCCAGATCGGTTGTGACCTCCATAGGATGAGCGTCACTGGTAACCCCTTCCGCCACGTGCGGTCGGAACACTCAGTTGCAATGAAGGTAGCCATTTTGTTTGCTTATAAACCCATGTCGAGCCTTAGCTGGTGAAATTGTGGTGTCAACTTGTAAGACACGTAAGCTGATACATCTGACGTTATTTATGTTGCAGCATTATTTTATAACTTGGCTTATATGGCATACTGTATCATATGATACATCAAACATGTTAACATGCATAAATATAATTTTTAATGTTGACTTATGCAGATTCATGGTTCTATAGCGGAAGTTGGGCAACAATATGGCTCAACAATAGAAAATGAATACCTTGATTATTATTACATTTATTAGATTACTTCTAATATTGCTATTTGTATCTGTCTGATGTATTTGTTTGCAACTGTTTATATGAAAAATATGTAATCGTGAGAAGTAATCGTGAGTACGATTACATTGGTAATGTACTCGAGTACGATTACTTGCCTTCATACTCGAGTACTCGTACTCAAAAAGTACTCGTACTCAAATACGAGTACATGAGTACGAGTACATGAGTACGATTACTCCATCTCTGGGTAATATAATTGTTTTATTCATGTTATAAAATTTGCATGCCCACATGTTATATATACATTACTCAGACCTGTTATATTGAACATGTCTACTAATGTGGGAAACATTCTGCCACACTGAAATTAATATGTGAAAATACTAATTGTACAAAAGAAAAGTATTCACCACTATCTCCAGCCAGTACTCTTCATAGAATTGAGTAGCATATAGCAATTGCACATGTAACTCTCAGTCACATGGCAAGAACCCTGACTAGTTTACCCACTTTTTATGTGTAAAGATACAAAACATTAAATATATTTAAAAACAGGTTATTTTATATCTACTGATTTTTTTTAAATAAAGTATAATCTAGTTACTTTATTTAATATATTTATTATTTATAAAGCACAATATCCAACATGGTCACAAAGTGCTGTGCATATTTGTTATGTACATAATGTTATTATATGTACATAGTATGTATATTATGTTATCTATTTACAGCATGTTTCTGTAACAATTGTGTGTGTGTTATGGGTGAACCTTCGTACGACAATTCTTTCAGAATATTGAACAACTTTCCCATGACATGTATCACTAAGCACAAGTTTGCTAAAGCTAATGTCTTCTCTGTGAAAGGCATAATTTGAAAACCTAATGAATGGGATTAATGTTTTTGAACTAATTAGTACTGTATTTG
>OZ024863.1:5753014-5793014 GCA_964017155.1 Oasisia sp. SBJ-2009
ACAGTGATGACATTGTCTTGGGATTGCTAATTTTACCTATTATAAGTGACCAAATCACACACCAACAGCTTCAGTTTCATAAATTACTGACTCTGTTGTATGCCATGTGGTGTGCAGTGGCCTTGACCTTATTCTTATATAGAACATTATTCTTATATATCTGAAACAGCCTGGGAGACTGCCTGTCTTTTAAAATACAACCTCTCTTGAAAGACCATCTGAATTTATAGACCACCTTTCTCATGAGGCCACCTGTCTCGAGAGACCACTTGTCTTGAGAGACCACTTGAAAGACCACCACTCTTGAAACTTTGTTAGACCATCTGTATTAAGAGACCACTTGTCTCAAGAGACCACCTGCCTCAGTAGGCCACCTGTCTCAAGTAAACACCTGTCCTGAGAGACCCCTCAAGAGACCTTGTTGGCAGTGCAAAGGGGGTATCATCCAAGACCGCTTCTACTGTATGCTGTCTCAGTGTTGATGTTGGATTGTATTCATTCTTTGTTACTGTTTGTTTTGGGCCACAGAGTTCCTGAAATGCAACTGGAAACTTCACATCCACGTGAAGCGGGTTGACATAAAAGATGTGCCAGAGACAGACGAGGCTCTGGGAGATTGGCTCATTGAGAGGTACAAGCAGAAAGACAAGTAAGTCTTAACATCTGGAGGCCTGTCTAGTTCACTTTATATATGTACAGTGTCGTTGTCAAACTCACTAGCATTAAAACTGAGATAATTCAGACATGGGGATAAGGAAACAATCATAAATAAAAATACATGATTTGCATTTGAAAAGCAAATAAGGGTAAGTTCTTATATAACACAGAATATGTAGTCAATTCTCAGGATTGCTCAAAGCACTTTATGCTTTATTCTCTGACCTGTGCAATTGAATACCATCTCGACTTCTCTGTGAAGCATCCAGCCATGCTGCAATTAATGCACAAAGACTGTTCGTACACAAATATCCACCACTGTCTATAACCAGGTACTCACTCATACACTTATGCGGCTGGAGGACTATAGAGTGAAAAAACTTGCCCGAGATTTGACATAGCTACACGGTATTCAAACTCAGGTTCTGTTAGTCGAGAGTCCAAAGCTTTAGCTACTGCACAATTGTGATACTATGCAACTTCCAAATGAGACTGTTGTTATTGTTAATTCTTAAATGTCGCTTACTTTTGTGCGTGTATGTTTGAAACAAAATGATCAAAGGGAACTGTTTGTTGTGTGCCAGGATGATGGAGCGGTTCTACTCGGACGATAAGGCTGTGAGCGAGACTCTGGCTGACGACAGGAAGTACTGCCCACTGAGACTCTCACAGACACTGCCCGTGTTTCTCTTCTGGTGTCTCTTCAACCTGCCCCTCCTCCTCACCCACTGTGGCCGGGCCTTCTACTGGCAGGCCTCTCTCTTCTCCACCGTAGCCGGCTGGATCCTGGTGGTGCTGTTTGCCACTTGATAGGGTCGGGTCGGGTCGGGATTAGACCATGGACCTGTGCTCAAAACTAGTCTTCCTTGTGACGGCAGGTGTGAGTGTGCCACCTGCAGGGTATTTGTCTGCAAGACAAGATGTTTCTATCTCACTTTGAAATTTTGTAAACACTGTATTCCAAATTGCTTGTATTTGCCGACTGATATGTTCTTTTATAGAGTAAAAAGGCCAACAACACCTCCAATAAGGAGATCCCAGGATGTAGTTTCTACAGTCAACTGTTGTGTCAGTAGGTACTTCATACATGTGTTGTCTGGTGGAGTGAGGCTGGACCACGTTTGGTGCAACAAGCATGTGGGCAAATGTTTACCATTTCCATGTTTTTACCAAGTTCTTATGAAATTTTGTTTTATCCTGTTATTATAGTTGCTGATTTACAAGTTTAGATCTAGTAGATTGTTGATATTATTATACACAGTTTCAATTGGGTGACAACAAAAGTGGAAGCAATCTCAGTGTAGACTCAGTGCATGGAATATCAGAACAGTTCCACAGCAAAACACTTCTAAATGCCATATCAGCTGACCTTTTTTATTAGAAAAAAATTCCAAATTTAAAAGTGCAAAAAATTGCTCTAGCTATCAGTTGCTGATATTGTATAGTCACCATGATGCAATGTCATATATAAGTTTTCAGTCATGTTCTGAGTACGAATAACAGAAGTCAGTTTGTCAGAAAAACATAAAATGGATTTATCGTGTTTCGCCATGAAATCCCACATGTATACATCACTGTAACTATAATGTGTGGTTTTCAGACATCGAACTGTTGTTGTGTGTTTGTGAGTTTGTGCGATGTGACCTGTTCTGTTTCTGTTGTGCACCAACGTTCAGAAATCTCACCAAAATGTGTGTACACAGCCCAAATGCGTTCACATTTATTTATGATCACTTGCACGTTTGTTGACTTAAACTGTGGTATGCAAAGACCAGGATATGTCTAACCAAAGTTGTGTTTAACATTATGCATTGTAGTTGTCAAAGATCATTGTTTAGTCGCCGAGTGCCAGTAAGTTGCAGTATTACAAGCAGCTGCTCATCTATAACCTTTGTGCCAAACATTTGTTATATTTGTTACACGTTTGTTTACGTCTATATTGCCAGTACGTGCAGACACACACGCTTGTCACTTTAGTCACTGTCTTCAACACATTGTTGATGAAGAATGTAACTTTACTGTATTTTACATCTGGTGAACTGTACAGATTTATGGTATATATATCCGTATTACGCCAATTTTGCCAAACACAAACGCTAGTTAGAGCCTTACACAGTGAACTAGTCAGTCCTACAGGTTTAAGCCAAATGTCACTCCGTGGTGAGGCACATTCCCCGATCTTAGTCAAACCATCATGGTTTGATGGTTGGTTTTAGAATTGAAATTACTATGAGACGGCAGTTTATAGAATATAGTTGTGTAGATGCTTTGTGATAAATCCAGGTACTGGTGGAAAGGTCAGAGTAGAGTAGAGTTTACCCCTGTTGAGAGCTGCTCTTTTGTGCAGAGAACAACAATCTCAGTTTTGATACAAGTTTATACAACAGGCAGGTGGTGCCTCTGGACGTTTTGTAAGTCTCAAGGGATGCAGTTGGAGGTTTTTCATGAGCTTTCCACATCAATGAAATTTTGTCAATTTGATCAGCATTCCTGTGAAATATGTACTTAGCTTATGTAATGACTAGTGCTACTACTACTACTACTACTACTACTACTACTACTACTACTACCAGTACTACTACTACTACCAGTACTACTACTACTACTACTACTACTACTACTACGTGTGAAAATGAAATTTAACATTCCACACTCATTCTGGGTTTCGTATATTTTCCCCAGTGCTGGAGAGCAGAAAACTTGTTGATTTTCAATTTCAAATGTAAATTTTTTCATGGCAGAAACATCTATATACCAACTATTGTACGTCACTATTTATTAAAGATGGGTGATATTTATAATTAATATCTTAGCATAGATCTTTAGTATTTTGTGCTATAAAATGTGTACAGCCAATATGCAAATGTTATGAGTTGTGATGAGATGCTCTGGAATATGGGGAGCTGTGTCCTTTATACACAGGGAGCTGTGTCCTTTATACACAGCAAGTTCCAGTAATGGATAAACCATGTGAACTGTACGTGACCAAATGATGTAGTCACTGTTAATTTAAGACGTTTACAATCTAACAATGATGTCGTGTTTTAAGATCAACAAGGTGACTTGTATTGGTGTATCTTGGTTGTAAGACTTCAAGAGAGTAGCAAATGTTTCGACGACATATTGTAGTGTGATCCTTCAATTCTCATACAACGCACATGCACTATACTGGGATCGTCTGTTTCTCATACTAGATCTGAGTAATGTTACGTGTATTCAGATACCATACTGCCTTACATTTTGTGTTAAATCTCATTTGAATATATTTCTGGTGTAGCTTACTGAAAATAAAAACTATAACATGAGATTGTTCAATGTTTAATCATTAATAATATACAAGTTAGATTTTAAGTTCAGTCAGCTGTACGTGCACTCACTCACACACTCACTCAAAGCTATACATTTTGTCTAATTACATATTCAGAAGGAAACACAAATTTATTCCCTTGACCACTACCTGAAATGCATAACAGATAGGCAGTTTGAAAAGTACTATGGTATTAAATAATTATGGCAGACATGTCTCATTTCCATTAGAAAATGGCAAACAATTCTCCAAATGTTTCAATCATTTTAGGACCTGATTGTTGTATCAATAGAGAAAAGACATGACAACAGAGCAATAGGATTACCTGAAGCCAGTCATAGTTCTACAGATGCCTGTGTAATGCACTTCATACATTCTTACAATTCAGTAATGTCATGTTCCCCTGTAAGATGTCATCCCCTCAATGCTGCAAGTGTCAATGTTATCACAACCCAATTAAACTCCTGGAAGCGAGTCTTACTCATTAGTATAGTTGGAGATCTAGTAGTTTATAATTATATAGTAACAAAATGTGAGCACACTTGTTCACAATTTTACACAAGCCGTAGTTTTATACAATATACATATTCCCTGCATTTCTGTCAGTCCTGGGCACTGTACATGGCAATTCTCACTAGTCGGTTGCAGTTTGCCTACACCACAATCAAGATTATGTGCAAGTGATATCCCCCATCACATATCACCTTGCCAACGATGTTGATAACAGCAGCATAATGTGCCTTACATCGCCAGGGTGGCATGACATCTCATAGGGCAAACATCCCTGCATACACCTTAAAAAACCTGCTTAAAATGTGTCACATAAAAACCTTTGGGGCCAGATTTTCAACAGAACATACAACGGAATATCTGAACCCTCTATATGTTTGGCATCCATTAAAGCATCCATTAAATGGCTTGAAGGGCCATCTTTAGTCACATGATGACCAACAGGACAACTGACAAACATCTGGTGTCTATGCCAGGGGAAGTGAAAGACCCCACACAGGCAGTAAATGTGTAACCTGTAGTGGACTTACAAATTATCACTGGACTTTAAACGCCCTGCAAAGGGCCCCGTCCTATATCTGGGAGAAAGAACTGTCAAAGATCTTTAAAAAGTTTCATTAAAGACCTCACATCCTTATTATTATCAATAAAACACACCAAGCCTGAATTAATTAGGCTCCATTGTACACAATATGCTATACTGCACGATAAATTTACAACAAAACCAGATTAACATCTTATATAATGTTGAGATCAACCGATGGATGTACCAACTTGCAGTAGTTTACAAAGCATATTTTTAGTTTGACGTGTCTCCCAATGTGGCACCAGGTATAGTAGTAAGATGTCACAAAACCAATCAGTGAAAATCTCTGTATATATTGTATGTATATACAGAAACTAGCATTTCAACACCACTCCTTAAAAGCATATAACCCTATTCATAGAAACCAATTCTCTATATATTGATGTTTTTTTCTTCAAACAAATGGGAACAAAAAGTCCAATCCCACTGCACAAAATTGTTGAAGAAATTTATCTGGATATTCATATTGCGTATTAAAAACACTGATCCATAGAACACTGCCTTCAAGTCCGACTGTCTCACACATCACCTTGCCAAGCACTGAGCAGTGAGCACACTGTTATGCGAAGCTGTACCATGTCAAGCTTCTTCATAGCAAGGCTTTGGTTTCTGCTGAACCACGGCAGGTTTCTCACTCGCTCTCTTCCCCCAAGACCTCTCTCACTGCGAGGTCATCCTCGTCACTGTCTCCTATTTCCAGGTCTGAGATGTCCTCAACTAGAGCATCGAGATCGGTCGAGTCACGCTGCCTCAGAGAAGTTGTATGTATGTCACGCTGGGTGACCGTAGCACTGGCCCGCTGACCGTCCGCTGGGGAAGTGTTTGGAGCTATTGGCAATGCAGATCCGTCAATATCACGAGTCACATTTGACCACAACTGGCCAGCAGCTCCATTTGGAGTCATGGAACTAGTGCCTGTGGGGGAGGCTCGGGCCTGTTGACTGTCACTAGGGGTGGCATCTGGCAACAGAGATCCATCAATATCACGAGCCGTATTTGACCGTGCCTGCCTAGTGGCTCCATCTGCAGTGGCACCCGTGGGTGCGGCTCTCGCCTGCTGCTGATAATCATCACTAGTGTTTGGACCTCCATCGATATTGCGAGTTGCACTTGACCACGGTTGCCTAGCAACTGCATCTGGTGTCACTGACATGGCACCTGTAGGTGCAACTCTGGATTGGCGGCCATCACCAGGTGTAGTGTTCGGAGCTGCAGGCAATGGAGACCCGTCAACATCACGAGTCACATATGATCGCAGTTGTCTGGCAGTGCCTCCTGGTGGCACTGATGCAGCCCCTGTGGGTGAGGCTCTGCCCTGTTGACTGTTGCTAGTAGTGTCTGGAGTTGCAGACAGCGGAGACCCGTCCAAATCATGAGGGGAATGTGACCTGAGCTGTCTACTTGAGCTGCTTCTCGTCTGTCGTCCATCACTTGGAACAGCATTCAGAGTCGCAGGCAATGATGAATAGCCATCCGCATCACGACCTGCAAGTGACCTCAGCTGTCGTGCAGTGCTGGCTCTGGTCTGTCGACCGTCATTCCGATCAGAGTTCGATGCTGTAGGTATTGTCGATCCGTCACTGCCAAGAGACACGTTTGGTCTCTGTTGTCTAACAGCTCCACCTGGTGGCATAACTGGGACACCACCGGCCGTCAACAATGCTGTCCTGGTCTGCTGGCCATCACCTGTGGTGGCGCTTGCCACTGCAGGTGTCGACGATCCGCCATTGCCACGGCCCGTACGTCGCCTCGGCTGCCTAACAGCTCCACCTAGTGTCACCGCAGCATTACCGGCAGCCGCCAAAGTTGACGCCGGCATGTCTGTCCCATCGCCGGTCTCCCTGCTGGACTGCTGCTGAACAGGTGGCGCCACCCTGATTCCTGCGATGCCTTTCTTGTCCGTGATCGTCACGACGTCACGTTTGATACGCCGTCGTCGGGTTGGATTCGTCCGGCGCATCTGAACCATGTTCTTGAAGTCAATCACATAGAGGAAGCCAGCGATAAGGACCTCGATCCAAGGCTGGTCGTTCTTGTAAGACTGCTCAAGTTCGATGCTGGTGCGCGGGTCGTACTGCCACCAGCCGTTGACCCCCTCGTAGAACCACTGGTAGCCATCCTCAAATGCTGACGTCGATGCCAGGTCGGCTTCACACAGTAGGTGTGGGTTAAACACGTACCCCGGTGGGATGTCACGACGACACAAGGCACACCGTTGACTACGGCTCGCCGTGCCCTTCACACACAGGAAGCAGAAGATATGGCCGCACGGCAGCTGCACTGGGTGCAGGCATTGTTGCAGACAGATGGCGCAGTCAGGCAGACCGTCTGTGTCACTGGAGGCATCACCGTTCACTGCAATAATCACACAAATAAATACACATTATAGATGACATAAATACAAACTGACTAAACACAAATAGAAAAAGGCTAAACTTTAGTTAGGTCCATGTAAAAAACTTGTCATTTATGCTTCTTAAAAATAACTTCCCAAATTAACTATTGGTAGTGCCAATGAGCAATAATTTTACAATACCAATGTTATCGTAATTGCTGAGCTATGGGTAGGTGCCACAGATGACTGACAGCTAATGGGAATGTGGTAGGAATGCCCCACTGCCTGAATGCCCCAGTCGCAATGCCCCTACTGCCTAGTCGCAATGCCCCAATCTCAAAGTCGCAATGCCCCAAACGCGAAGTCGCAATGCCCCCACATTTAGGAACACCGTGGTCGCAATGCCCCACTTTTGGACGGAATGCCCCACTTTCTTAGTAGTCGGGTTTTTAATATTATAATTATTGAATGCGTTCCAGTTGTACTTGTTTCGTGCGGCAATATATATATAACATATTTTATCTAATACTAACATCTTTTTTGTTACATTATTCAATGCGTTCCAGTTGTACTTGTTTCGTGCGGCAATATATATATAACATATTTTATATAATACTAACATCTTTTTTGTTACATTATTGAATGCGTTCCAGTTGTACTTGTTTCGTGCGGCAATATATATTATATTGAAAACAAAAGTGAATTAAAAAGTGACAATTACTTTTATTAAATCAACAGATATATAATTGAAGTGATATATATATAGAAGTGGTGTTAGTGGGTGACAGGTGAAAAGAAAGAGGTATAAAGCAGCCCGTAACGTTCACACTGCTCCGGTTATTTTTTTTTTCCGTTCCATCGCAGTGTTTCGATTACGGGGATTAGTAGTGGGTGGGATAAAGTCGGGAAAAAGGTGGGATTTATATACATAAGTTTGACAATAATAAAATTTTATGTTTTAACATGTTTTAATAATAATAAAATCACTGGGGCATTCCGACCAAAAGTGGGGCATTGCGACTTCGCGGTTGGAGCATTGCGACTTCGCGGTTGGGGCATTGTGACTTCGCGATTGGGGCATTGCGACTAGGTTTGGGGCATTCCGGTCGTGGGGCATTCAGGCAGTGGGGCATTCCGACTATAATTCAGCTAGTGCACTAGTCATGCATTATTTAACCGGCTATCGGTGCAATAACTCCGTCCTTTGCAATATCCTATGACACTACGTGAAAAGTAGGCTAGCTATAGTAGCTGTCATAATTTGCGAGTTGTTTCTGAGGATAAGGCTGTCACTATCACTATCACTATCACTGTTAGGCTAAGGTTTTGTCTATTATTACCCTAACTCCGGCGTCTGTGACTGTCCCTGGTGAGACCTACGGCATTTTATATCCTAAGTCACATATGTCCTAGACGATGTCGTAAATTTATTGTTTATGTTATTTTCGCATTTAAGTGTTAACATCATTATCATAGCTATGACCTATGTCTAACATAATAATTAGTCTAGGGGCTAGGGCCTAGGCTAGCCATAGCATAGGGCCGCAGCCCAGCATTCTGTTACCATGTTGTTGATATTTACCTGCCGTATTTTCATCTGTGCTACTCCGGGCGGTTTGTCTCTCCTCCGTAGTCATACTGCACTGTTTTCATTTATTCATATCTGAGAAAGATAGAATGATTGCTAATTCAGAGGGAACGAATTTTGAGAGGAAACATACTACAAAAACAAGTGATAGGAATAATATTTCCGTCCTAATATTTCGCGCACGTCATTTGAAACCATATACGGTATTCGTGAGCTACCTAACATAGTGCTCTTTTTCTGTATTTCCCTGTAGTTTTTCGAAGTATCTGTTAAATGTACTTTACAACAATATACATCAAATAGCTAGCAATTATTTTACAATTCGTGCTATTAATACAATAAATCAAACAGTATGTTAGCGTAGTGATTTCGGAACTTGTTTACAAGATTAGATGGCGATATTATAATCGCCTTCCTTTTGTAGATCAGTATTTTGTCAATTTACGTTTACTAGTGCTACTGACAATTTCAGATTAAAAAAACAAGACTACTACAAAGCTCAAAAGAAAACACATATCAGTAGACAAAACTTGCACGCCCACTTCTATTATTATATTAAATATGCATCATAAACAAGTTCATTATAAAACCTTCGGTAGAGGGCATGTAAAATTGGAAATGATTTTAAAAGTACTGAAGTGCCTGGAATATCTGCTGTTTATTGGTTGATTTGTTTAATCACTAATCATTTATCTTGCCAAATTATTGAATAACGTTGATTATGCTATTGTTTAGCTTTTTGCAAAAATATATGTTTTGTTATTATATTGATGTGAGTGCTAATGCTTCATTGCGAAATAGTTTTTTTCAGTACCGCACTTACAGACGACAAGAAAGCAAAATGGCGGAGTTCGATCTAACATCACAGATGGGCGAATATTTAGACCGTCATTTGGTCTTTCCTTTGTTAGAATTCTTATCTGTTAAAGAGGTAATAAACACAAACTCGTGGTCTTCAATACTTGCCTATAACAGCATAAGTGTGTTTGAGTAATTTGTATATTACATGAGAAATATTGTTGTTGAGTCGCACACGTGACAGACTCGCAGAGGCCGGCCCTGGCTGACCGGACAGCGGGTACCGAATTAGGCCGTATTATAATTGAAAAACGATGGAACAGTTTAATTTAAATAATTATTCCCAAGCGAATTTGCAGAAAAGAATAATGTTATTCTATGAAAACATGGATCGATATATGAATGTGTTGTGCATTTCCAGATGTATGACAGTCACAGTATGGTAATTATCAACATACAAATATGATTAATATTTCAATCTGTGCCTATGGCATGACTTGTTATGCAGCCTGTGACGTACTGTTGATAAGCGGACAATAAGTAAATAGGGCATACATTTTCGTGTATATATCGGCATTGCCAAAACCAACTTACCAAATGTCATCTCAGGTGCAAGATTGAGGCTTTTTAAAACAAGATGTTGATGCGGCAGAATTTTTTATTTATTGATATAATGTGGGTGTTATATATATCACCTTCTGGTTGTTAGATATATGATGAGCAAGAGATGCTGAAGGGGAAACTGGACCTGCTCAGCAACACAAACATGGTTGACTTTGCCATGGACGTGCACCGAACCCTCTACCCCGACCAGGAGGTGCCAGCAGGTAGGAATGTCCCACAGCAAATGGGAATAATTGCTTCTCTGTATCCCTGTCGACTGAGTGAAGCTGGTGTCAATGATGGCCTTTTCTTACAGGTTCTTACAGGTCCTTTTCTGGCTGAATTAGGCATTTCTGCCTCTTGTGCCAGCTCTGTCTTGATCATTGATTTGAGACTGTGCGCATGCGTCTAAAGGTGACACAGTCCATAGTTGAGGTGGTGCCGTAAAATCATTTTTTATAGGATGATTTTTCCATAGTTTATCAAGTCTACCTTCAAATGATTGGACTGATGGAGCATCTACCACAGACTGTGGCAGACTATTCCATACATCAGTAGATCGGTATACAAATGAATTTTTTCGGATGTTCAATCGGCATCTTTCTTTAAATATTTTTAGGTTGTGCCCTCTCGTTATTGAATCATTATCCCTTAATGTAACAAAATTTGATGTAACAGTAGAATCATATTTCCCAGTTAATATTTTGTAAATTTCTATCATGTCTCCCCTAAGTCGACGGTATGAAAGAGTTGGTAGCTTTAATCTTATTAGACGTTCTTTATAATCCAGTTCCTTATATCCAGGAATTAATTTAGTTGCTCGACGCTGAACATTTTCAAGTGCTGTTATGTGTTTCATTAAATATGGACTCCATACCTGGTTTGCATACTCGATATGTGGTCGGACAAGAGACTTAAAAACAGTAGAAAAACACTTATCATCTAGATATTCAAAAGTGCGTCGAATTATCCCCATCATAGAATTGGCTTTATTAATTTTTTCTGACATATGTGCCTCGAAGTTAAGTGATGAGTCAAAAGTTACTCCAATATCCTTTACTGTTTCTGCTTTATTAATTGTTTTCTGATCTTTACCCATTGTGTATCCATCATTTCTTATGGAGGAACGTCCAATTCGCATGTTACAACATTTATCAGGATGAAATTTCAGTAGTGATGTTTCTGACCATTTCTCCGCTGAGGTGAGATCCTTTTGTAGGATGTTGCAGTTATCTTCATTATAAATAGGGTTAAAAAGTTTCATATCATCTGCAAATAGGAAAATATGAGAGTTTTTTATAACATCAGGTAGATCATTTATGAAGATAACAAAAAGAAGGGGGCCGATCACAGATCCTTGTGGTATTCCACTGATCACTTCTTGCCAGTTAGAAAATATGTTGTTAATTCGTATTCGTTGCTTTCTATGTGAAAGTAGATCTATGATCCAGTTAATTAGGTTTCCCTTTATTCCATAGCTCTGGATTTTTTTTATAAGTTTTGAATGTGGGACCTTGTCAAATGCTTTCATAAAATCACAATATATTACATCAATACAGCCTCCATTGTCCAGCGTTTCAGTCCATATATCTAATACCTTTAATAGTTGAAGTACTGTTGAGCGGCCCTTTACAAAACCAAACTGACATTTACTCAATAGCTCATTTTCTTTCATATGTACAGTGATGGTGTCTCTAATTATTTCTTCCATTATCTTACCCACTACACTTGTTATACTGACTGGTCGGTAATTTTGAGGTAATGTTTTACTTCCTTTCTTATGGATTGGAGATATGTTAGCCTGTTTCCATTCTTTGGGTAGTTTGCCTGTTGTTAGAGATGTGTTAAAAATAATTGATAATGGAATACTGATGCAGTCTGCTAATTCATTTAAGACCCTGGGGTGTATGCCATCAGGTCCAGGTGATTTAAATGTTTTTAGTTTTGCTGCAACTACTGATGGGTTAATAGTACACGTTTCAACTGTATTATAACATCTTATAGGTTCCTCAGGAGTTTTCTCTTGTGGTTCAATTGTAAATACTGAAGAGAAATAATCAGCCAATAGCTCTGCTTTTTCCGAGTCTGAGTTTGTTAAGTCATCTTTCAAATCACTTTTTATTAAGTTGGGTATACCCGTTCTTGTCTTCATTTTTGCCTGGGCGTATTGCCAAAATTTCTTAGGATTCTCTTTTATTTGGCTAATGATACTTTTTTCATATATTTTTTGTGCCTTTCTTGTTAACCTCCTAACCTGATTGCGTAATCTGCAGTATTCCTGGTAAGCTTGGACATCTCTAGTTAGAAGATATTTCTTCCACAGTCTATTTTTTCTTCTGATTTTAGCTCTTAATTTTACATTTAGTGGTACCGGGTATTTTTTTGTTCTTTCTGACATCACCTTTTTAGGTATACACCTTTCTACAGCTTCTCTATGTTTCATTGTAAAAATGTCCCATTGTGCTTGCACATCACCCTCATGTTCTAAAAATTCGGCATCCCAATCAATGCTTAACATGTCCTCCATTTTGGGGTAGTCTCCCTTATCGTATTTATAAACAGTTTTTCTGATCGGCTCATGTATTGGTGTGCAGTTAAGAATCACTTTGATTATGGAGTGGTCACTTTTCCCTAGTGCTGAGGCTGTATCAATAGACACAATTTCGGAATCCTCACTGGTGATTACTAAGTCAAGAAGTGATGGCTCTGTTGTCCCTCTACCTCTAGTGGGTTCAGTTATATGTTGGATGAGATAACAATCTCGAAGCTTTTCGATAAATTTAAACTCTTTGTCTTCTATACTTGGAACCGACGTACACATTATTTTGCAATCAATCTTTGGGTAATTGAAGTCTCCAAGTAGAAGGACGTGTGAAATTTTTTTTTCACTTATTTTCTCTAGTAGCTCATTTAGGTTATCATTGTTTTCAGTAGTGCTGTTGGGGCTTCTATAAAATGAACCTACAAGAAGTGTTTCCTTCCCCTTCAGTTTCAAGGTGCAAAACAGTGCCTCGTTAAAATCAACTTCAAAATGGTGCGCTTGAAACGGTAGCGAATTGTGGATAAATAGCATCATCCCTCTACCTTTATTTTCATTCATATTTATGGTTTCCATAGAATAGCCTTCCAGATTGTATTCCTGTAGTGTAAGTTTTCTCTTAAAGTGTTTAGGTTTTACCTCTGATATAGCTATAATATGGGGTGGAGTGGAGTTGTTATTTATTCTACATTTAAGTTCTGTTAGTTTGTCTTTTGTTAATACATCTGCATTAGAATACCACACAATTATTTCCCCTACACTTGTGCCTGAGTTGGGTGATCCCACAGATCTCCACAGTCCATCTCTGTGTTTTTCCTGCTAATCTTTCTCTCAACCAGGCTCTAAGCCATAAATAATTTATGCAATTCTTGAATAAATAAAATAAAAGTGTATATATTAGCACGTGAACAACTTGCGTGGAAGCCATTCTCATCAGTAAGCTATTGGCCAGTTTAGTTCTTTTATACAAACCCATTTTATTTGTTATTTATTTAATACTGATCCATTATTCGTAATGAGATTTTATTATAAATCCTTGTTGTGCGTTATGTGTAGTGTTGCGGAACAAGAGGTCAGAAGTTGTGGCGGAACTGAAGAAGCTCCAGATGCAAACAGATGAGATCACAAAAATCTTTGAGGAGGTCGAAGTACGCAGCATGATCGAGACGGCAAGGTGAGCCACCACCCTCGCACTCGCAGGGTCGACAGGAACATCCTATTGCTGGATCTCCACTCCTACAGATCAACACCTTAATAAAGCATTTCAGGGCAAACCATGCAATGTGTCCATTATTTTAAACAAAAATGCGCTTCTGTGCTTTACCTTCAGAGCATAAGAAATATTGGATTAGAATATCTTAAAAATACATAATCATAACATGACATTTATTGCAATATACCCAGAATCACCTGGAGAGTGAGTCCCACGACAACGACAAAATGAAAGTGATTCATAATAAATGTTTCTAATGCTGCGAGACCTGCAAGAATTGTTTGAGATTGGGAACTGTTATGTTGGTATGTTGTTGGCTCGTTACCAGTTAACATACACTGTGTAGTTCAAACTTGCATTTCATGAAAGGTAAATGTTAGGCATAGTTTAATAATATCTGGTTTGCTGTGTGTTAATATTGTAAATGATTGAATGTTATTTGTATTGCAGAGATGGTAAACAGCTGTTTGACTTCCTTGAATCAAAGTACAACGTAAGTGTTGCCACTTGCATAAATCTCCCAGGATTTGTGTGATCCGATAAAATAATTAAAAAGTTATGTATTTGTTGTATTCTTTTTTAAATGTTTTTCAATTATGTTAGTTTGGCTGTGTTGCTATTACACAAACATGGTTCAGTCTAGGATCGTAAAGCTATATTGCAGCTTTGCAGCATTAGTTGAGACTAAATCAGTTAGCTAGATAATACTTGATTAAACATGTCACCTTACAAATACATTATTAACAAGTTAAACCATAATTACTTAATCTGTTTAAGCTTTAACAATCTACAAAACTAAAGGCATAATTTCTCTGACATACATAACACATGGAAATAGTGTTTGTTTACATAGTGACATTTCATTGCAGTTCAAACACGACATGGTCGACACACTGTACAAGTTTGCCAAGTTCCAGTATGAGATTGGCAATTACTCTGCTGCGGCCGAGTACCTCAACTTTGTCAGAGTATTGGTAAGTACGCCCATATGCCCTGTACTATGGAGGGTTTTGGTTTATATTGTAATGTCATTGAAATGATGAGATGTTTTCATATGGAATAATTTGTCACCAGAGAAATTAATGCAAAACATGTTGTTATAATCAGAACACTCGCCTGAATTAAACCTCGGGAGAATATAAGTGCTGTGAATATATCACTGGTGTTAACTGGAACAGTATCCTGATTCTCTCATGAGGTTGAGAAGGCCATGTAATATATGACGTGGTGGGTTTTTGCAGGATCACTTTTTTGCCAGTCCAAAAATGTCCCAGTAGACATGTGTCTAAAGTTCACTCTGAGCTCACATACATGCAGAAATGGACTTTACCCATCAAAATGACACGTGAACGGTCCTCTAGATAAAGCTATGCATATTTACTAACATCCTGGAGACATTGTTCTATGCCCCTTATTCTGAGGTATCATTGAAGCAGGGTAGCCCTAGCAAAGTGGTGAATATCCACAAGTCATCTGAACACTACATTAATTAGTTTTGTACATTCCCTGCCCATTCAGTGATGGTCTCCCTACACTGACAGCCATCTGGGACTCCCTGGTCTCTTGTGTTTACTGTTAGTCATTTGCCTCCAGCTCCCTCCGTCCAACAAACATGGAATGTACGCACTGTGGGGAAAACTCGCCTCCGAGATCCTCATGCAGGACTGGGACGCAGCCCTGGAAGACCTCAACCGACTCAAGGACGTCATTGAGTCGAACGTGAGTACAAGACCTAGCACCATGCCAAGTTATATTTCTGACAGTAGAGTACAGGGAGTTAGGACTGTTATGATAGGCACCTCTCTGTTTACGTAACTTGTGTTGTTTTGTTTACATAACTGTAAAGGTTATTAACAAATATTCTGAGAAAACTGCTGTCTGTGTGTATCTAACATAGTTGGATTGGAATCTTGTATTTAGTGTAATCATGATAACCTACAGAAGTGATTGCAGTCGACTACACACGTGACATTACCAAAGTGTTGTTACAACCACTTAAACAAGTCAGACTTGTGAGTGAGTGAGTGAGTGAGTGAGTGAGTGAGTGAGTGAGTGAGTGAGTGAGTGAGTGAGTGAGAGAGTGTGAGTGAGTGAGTGAGTGAGTGAGTGAGTGACGGAGTGAGTGAGTGAGTGAGTGAGTGAGTGAGTGAGTGAGTGAGTGAGTGAGTGAGTGAGAGAGAGAGAGAGTGAGTGGGTGGGTGGGTGGGTGGGTGGGTGGGTGGGTGGGTGGGTGGGTGGGTGGGTGGGTGGGTGGGTGAGTGAGTGAGTGAGTTTATTTGGTAAAACATGCAAATAAGACAAATTTGGATTCAATGCGTAAGCAAATAACGAAATAAGCATATATATAATATTTACCGAGGATAGACACATTAAAACACACAATAGCACACTTGTTTCCAATGTGGTCCTCCAGTCTTATGATTGGTTGTTTTGTAGACGATGGCGACGCCGCTGATGTTGCTTGAACAGCGAACATGGCTCATCCACTGGAGTCTCTTCGTCTTCTTCAACCACCCAAAAGGTCGTGACCTCATCATCGAAATGTTCCTTGGCCAGCCACCGTAAGTCGTAGCTTCGTGTGTCACTAACATGGCAGCTGTGTTTAGGGCTCTGGAAACCGCTCTTGTTGGTGACAAATAGAATAACTTGCAGTAGATCCGTAGTGTGGTCTTGTGACTAGAGCCAGGAGACTTCCTCACATGTCTGGGGTGCTGGTGGACGGAAGTCTTCCTGCCATATATCCTATGCAGTGTTTGGAAGTTCTACGAGTTGATTGTGCTTTCTCCCAGTTGTTTGTGAATCAATCAAAGAGTAATTCCAGAAAATCCCCAGTCAAAGAGTAATTCCAGGAAATCACAAGTCAAAGAGTAATTCCAGAAAATCCCCAGAGTCAAAGAGAAATTCCCTATCAAAAAGTAACTCCAAGAAATCCCAGTAGTTACTAATAACAAGTCAACTGTATTACAAAAACTACATTCTTATGAGGCTGTGCATTTCTACTATTTATTTCTTCTCCCAAACATGCACTCTGTCAGCCACAGTTGGCCCACGTTGATAAGTTTAAAAAGCAAGGACACGATTGGGTAATGGCCTGAGCCTTAGCATGCACACTGGCAGCATTCTGACCTCACTTAACAAATTCACCTGGAACATTCCGAGTTAAGTCAATCAGTTTTATGACATTTTAAAATTGCCAAAATCTTAGGTATTCAGCACAGTTGCAACATTGCCACATTGGAGACAACCACTTCCATGAACGTCCTGCTAATAATTACCACTTTGGATGATTCCAAGCAACAACCTCCACTGGACATGAGTGGAGTCTGGTGAGCATGTGTCCGTACTGATGAGACTGTGGTGTTGTAGATACCTGAATGCGATCCAGACGATGTCCCCACACATCCTGCGCTACCTGACCACGGCCGTCATCACAAACAAGAGGAAACGACACGTGCTGAAGGAGCTGGTCAACATCATACAGCAGGTAGGACAAAGCTTCTTTCATCCTCGACTCCCGTGTGAGACTGGCGTTGGTACTGGGCCCCGTTTAGTCTCTCATCAGTGGTTGCTATGTATTGGGTATGTAAGATAATTTATATGTGGTCATAGTAGACATGACGTGTTTGTATATGGTCCTGGTAGATGTGATGCAAGTTTCTATCTTGTATGTGGTCCTAGTAGATGTGATGTGTTTGTGGTCCTAGTGGATGTGGTGTGTTTGTATGTGGTCCCAATCGCTGTGCCATGTGTTTGTGTGTTCCAGGAGTCGTATACGTACAGAGACCCGATCACAGAGTTCCTCGAGTGTCTCTATGTCAACTTTGACTTTGATGGCGCCCAACAAAAGCTGCGTGACTGTGAGAAGGTGGGCCACTGTTTACAAGACTCCTGCAAGAACACATTGTCATCTGCTTATTGTTGCCAAAGGCCTGTCACTAAACATAAGGGTACCTATTTAGATATTGCGCTATATAAGAACATACTTTTACTTTTCTATACATCAGTTGATCAACATAGTATCACACCCCCAAAAGGATGTAGTGTTGTGTCATTGAGCAGGGATTGGATATCCACGTGCAGTGAGTCATCTGATTGGCCTCTGCTGTTGCAGGTGCTGGTGAACGACTTCTTCCTTGTGGCGTGCATAGATGACTTCATTGAGAACGCCCGTCTGCTCATCTTTGAGACATTCATCAGGATACACCAGTGCATCAGCATCAGGTACTGGCAGAGATCATACTTTCACATTTGGGGGTGAAAGAATAAAATGAGACAGTTTCTGAAATCGTACACTTTTCTACGTGTACCATTGAAATCATGCACCTTTCTAGAATTTGTTGTATGTTGTACCCAGAACAAATATTGGAGAGCCAAACAAAGGGGCGCATTTGTAGACGACAACACATCTGCTGCAAGCCACATAGGCTTACATTGCTAGTTGCAGAAAATGTCAGAGCATGATTTGACAAAGATGCCACGGCTTTATGCAGGATAACAATTTTGTCAGACACGTGGATGTTACCTCATGCCTACACAAATGTATATACAGGCCAGTTGAGATGTGTTTTATGACCTGAAAAAAAGAAGACCCTTTTTGCTCCTTTTTTCACATTCCAGTGATATTGCTATCTGTCCACCACAGCTTTTTACGAAATGATGGGTGGACGGGTCTCTGCATAAAGCTATGACTGCAGGTGGTTCGAATGACTGTGACAGTTTTGTCAACCCAGCCAGCAGTAGTTTCGTTGTATATTGAATTATGCACCTGGGTGAAATAAACTACTTCCTGACAGAATTGTTGCTAACATTTATATATAACAGAGAAACAACACTAAAAGATGTCGCTTGTGTGTGTGTGTGTGTGTGTGTGTGTGTGTGTGTGTGTGTTCATGTGACCAAAGACGTGTAGCCTGATGACGTTGTGTGTGTCTCGTGTCCCAGCATGTTGGCGGAGAAGCTGAACATGCCCCCAGAGGACGCTGAGAGGTGGATTGTGGACCTCATCCGACACTCCCCACTCGACGCCAAGATCGACTCAAAACTGGTGAGTTCTGAGACACCAGTCGCGGCTTTCCTTCCGACAGTGAAATGTTCTGTAGCTGTAAAATGATTTCTTATATACGAGAAGTTGGATCTGTGTGTACTAGTTTGTTAACCTAGGCAACAGTTTGATACATCTCCCCCTAGATTCTGAGTCGACTTGCATCTTACCGTGTAGATTTACTCCCTTTGACCGCTGGCCTCTCCAAATAGTGCTATATTGAAGTGGTAGATATTTTAGCAGGCTGACTACTACATGCTGCTACAGTTTAACTATTCTCCAGAAAGTATCAGTTGCATTACGTCAACTTATCCAGACATGTTGTCGGTGGTGTTAAGACGTCGTCTTTTATGTTTGCAGGGCCACGTTGTGATGGGTACGAATGCCAAGTCTCCGTACCAGCAGGTCATCGAGAAGACGAAGGATCTCGCCTACAAGTCACAGATGCTTGTGATGGCCGTCGAGAAGAAACTCCGCCAAAAGGGAGGAAAAGAGGTAGGTTTCTGCTGACAACACTTTCACCTTTGTAGTCAGCAGCCCGCATAGACGTTTGCATTGTCCGCCTGTGGAATTACACATTTCTGTAAATAAGAGTTACCAACACAACTGACAAGTTATGCCTTTTATTTTGCATAACAGTTTTCCATCTTTAAGACATTGTAATTCCTTGTTTTTTTTTCTTGAACATATCAGGTTTCTTTCGTACCTGTGGTTATCATTTGGCAATATGTAACAGATGTCTTGGCACACTTGAGGGATGGTTGTGAAGTGTTCCCCTCTCTTGGACCCCTGCTTACACCAGAGTACTTTGGTCATCTGCATTGGGGCAAATTAATCTGGACTGAACGAGTATATATATATATTATCGTGACATTTTGACAGGGACATCGCAAATCAAACATTTACATCCTAATAATAATAACAACAATAATACTGTTTTTCAACAGTGCTAATTCCCACATCGATTGATGTGCTGTGCAAGAAATATAATAAATCCTAGGCTGTGTGTACGACTACATACACTGCTAACTCACTAAGGTGACTACAATGGAACCTGCCTACTAAGGCCACCCTCAGTGTCTGACCAAAGCGACCTGAATATTGAGGTGACCACTTTAGCAAAACAAATTTCATGTACGTTATTGTTACGGATACAATCTGGGACTGTGGTGATTGTATTTGCAAGGTGTCTTTATTGTGGAGGGGACTGTTAAACAAGGTTAAATTGGTGTTGGTAAAATTGTTCATTTGTTGATAAATGAAATGTCAGTTGTAGGTTGCTTGTTTACACAAGTGAATGTGATGGATGTACTGAATAGATCTAAGTGCAGTTATAGGTGGAATATAATTGATGCAAACCCTGATTTTCTTTATTATTTAAGTAAAGAACATATGTTTAATTTGAAAGACAGATGCCTACTGGAAATTATGCATGATTTTAATACCAGTAACCCAACAAACATGTTGCTATTTTATTGCCCTAGACTTCAGTCTCAAGAACTTCATAATTATTGAAAAGCTGCTGCATGCTTTCATCCTTTCATAGATGTCGCCACCTAGTGGTCATTAGCACAACTGGGGCCTGTTTCATAAAGTGTACTTACAACGTTGTAGCAGGCGATAACTCATCAAAAGCCTAAATCGTTGTAAAGTTACACTAGTTGCGTTTCACAGGTCATCTCCGTAGTTGCAATTAGCTGCACCATGTATTTAGTAGGCGTAACTTTACTGTAGTTGAAATATTTACAAGATGCTCCCCTAGTTGGTTAATGCTCCCGACATGCCCACTCTCAACATAATTATTTTTAATGTCTACACTAGGTATCCTTCACATTCATCATACCTTAGCGTTTGCTATACGAATGGCAAAGGCAGTAGCTAAAAAAGGGGTGTCCAGAGACAGCACAGATACAGGGATTCCCCACCGCGACCTAATTGGGTCAATTCTACGTCATGTTAATGTTAAATTGGTCTCATGAAATCGGCCGTAAGCTACATCGACTAGTCGCTGACCAGTAGCTGTGACCAGTAGACCGCATAATTGCGCATAAAGTTTCACTGATCTATGAAACTGCCCCAGAATGACAGAAACTGATCAAGTGGCAGCTTCCATCTCCATTCACCAGGTGGCGCCATGTTTGCATGCTGTGGCCACCAGGTGTGCTGCGTCATAGGGTGCCTTGTGTGGTCTGTCCCCTCCAATCATCACCCTGTACCAGGGCAGTCACCTGGCAGGGGCTTTGATGTTATGCCGCCAATACCAGCTGGGGTGTCATGGCCAGTTAAGGTGACACACCCCAGATGGAAATGTGCCTTGCCAAAAAATTGCCAGATAATAGTTTACTATGAATGATGTTCATTTTCGTAGCAATGAAATCTCACTAAATGGTTGTTGTCTATGGATCGTGTATCTATATGAAGTAATCATATCCGTTATGCAATCTTCGACGGCCATTTTCTTTAAAAAATCAAAGATTTCTAAATTTAAAAAAAGGATACCCATGGGGTAATTATGCTATTCATATGAGGTTTGAATGCTGCATCCAGTATAATCTACTGTGGCAATGACCAGACATACACAAAACTCGGTTCTTTGAAAGATAGACCAATTTTCTTATGAAGAACACATTTGTTCTGTATAATAAAAAAAATTAAAACATTGCATTTTATAAAAAGTGTTTTTTATAAAAAAAAGTGTTTCTCAAATTTGCCAATATTTTCTCAGAATGGTGGACATTTTGTTTATTACCATGCAGACATCCCACTGATAGAAATTCAAAATGTCTTACTCTGTAATACCTATACTTTGGAAAGAAAAAAAATTGGTCTATTTGCATAAAGGAAAAACTAATCCTGTCGTGTTTGGCCAACCTTAAGCCGTGTATGACATGTGACTGGATCACTGGGTGCTGGTGGACGTCTGGCCCGCAAACACACCGTGTCAGTCGCCATTACACTCCACCGTTCCAACTCCTCCGAACCATCTCACGTCGGTTGGTTAATTTTAGTGGCGCTGCCTTTGGATCGTGTGATCCTATTTCGGCCGCGTGGAGGAGATGCTCGGCTATATTCGTCTGACGGCGAGCGGCGCCAGTGTTCAATGCGAACCCTGTAAGAGAACTAAGGAGACCGGGGCAAACAGCATGGCCACCCTGTTGGAGAGTGTTCCCGAGACACCGGTGGCAAGGTGGGCGGTGTGGCCGCATTGTGCTCTGGTGTACAGGTGTGTCACTCGGTCTACCTGGGATTGGCACCCCGCACTGGGTGTACACCCTGCGAATCGGGCACACAGGGATAATCACGGAGTGCGGGTATCGATGTCAGTCAAGTGTCATTCGCCCCGTGGTTGGGGCGGCCACCCTCTGAGTAAGGTCAAGCCGTGGACTCAGGGCGAAGCGTGTGTCGCTATTGACAGAGTATAGATGACGCGTCAATCTACCCCCTCCCAGCATGCCGATCTACCCCCTCCCGTGGCGCTGTCTGCCTCCCCGTCACCACTTGCACAAGCTAATTAAAACAAGCTGACAGATCAACAGAGTTTGCAATTACAACTGTCTGTCGGAAGTCAGCACAAAGAGTGTGTGAGTGCTGACGTGACGTGAGTGGTGACGTGAGATTAGTGACAGGGTTTGTTGCTGCGTTGTCAGAACTGAGAAGGGTGCAGATGTTTCGTTGTTGGCGTGACGATGGCGTTGGTGGGTGTAACATTGGCATGTGTTCAACATGTTGTTGGCCTGTTGGAATGTCGCATGCCTTCAGCATCCATTCAAGGTTTTGTGTTAGTTCCTATTCAGCAGTGTAGTTCGGTAGATAGTGCGTCAGATAAAGTCTGTTTAAATGGATATCATTTTGATTCCTTGTAACAAGATATCATGTGGTGATTTCCACTAAAAAGACTGGTGTTCCTTTATGTAAATAAAAATGTTAACCCTTGCCCTTACTCTGGGTAGCCTTTGGATAAGGCATTATCGTTAGTTTATGACATTTGAAAAAGTCGTATTTTGAATCGCCTTAGTACGCAGTCATTAACTAGGCTAGGCAAGTGTTTGGCGTTTTGTATATTGAGTGAAGGAAGTTCACAATATTGCACTATCTCCACAGTGTTGGTACACAAGATCTGGTAGAACAAACACAGGCAGCAGATGCAGGGCAGCGACAGAACGGAACAGAGAGAAGGCAATGTCTAGACACCCCACACATTATCCAGGGGTGCTAGTGGTGCACACAACCCCTGGCAGAAGTACACAGTACACAAAGTACAAAAGTTCACTGAATCGGTTGTACTTTGCCCCGCTTAGTGAGTTTGTTAGTGTCGTGGGAACGAACATCAAAGAGCAATTCCAACAAACCCATATAATCACTTGTCTGGATGTCTTCAGTTGAGCAGAGGATGTCCATTTGATCTATTGTATTTTTGAGCCATCAGTTGGTTGAACAGAGGATGTCCATTTGTTGTTGGTGTAAATTGTACAGCATGGACTACATGTAATCAAACATACTTACCTTCAAAATATGACTTAACAAACCATTTGACTGATCCACATTTACAAAAATCACAGAACTCCTTGACTAGCAGACTCGGATAATTCCCAGAAGTGTGCCCTCAAGATGAGGGGGTGGTGTTCTTCACCTCTCCCCTGTATCTCAGGGGTGAGTCTCACTTTGATCCTGAACTTCGTGTTCAGGTTGTTGTTCTCTCCACCAGGTGTCTCCACTCGTGTCTCTGGGAGCAGGTGCTCGATGACGTATTACAAATTATAATCACATATCTGTCTCATTAGTAATCACACCAGGGGCCTAACCTTTGATAGCACCAAGCTGTCGTGTAAACAGATTGTTTCCTCTTGAATCACGTCAACAACCAGTGTTTTTGTGACAGGTGTGGCCAGTCAGTGAGCCATAATATTATTTATAGTTTATACTGTAACACATTATTTTTACCATAAATGCAAACAGTCTCTGTTTAATGGTAAGATAATAAATCCTAAGATACAGGGGACTTAATACTAATAATAAAACTGTTTTTCTATAGCGCTAATTCCCGCATGGCGGATCGATGCGCTGTACAAGACATATAATAAATGTATTAATAAATACAAATGTCAATTATATAAATCAAATAAAATTTTGTTTTAAGATGTACACTGGTAAACCTTTGTATGTAAATTATATAAATTAAAAATAAATCAAACTTAGAACTCGTATGTGTATGTGTCCGTGCAGACATCAGGGTTTACTACCGTTCTTTGGCAAGGTAGTGGGTGCGTTAAAGTTGCCCCAGGCAGAGGGTGGTGTAGTGTCACCTAGTGCCTAGTGTCCCTGTCATGGCCTAGGTGGCCTTCCATCCCAGCGGTGGGGTGAATTAGGTGTGCAGTGAAGCAACACATTGTCATAAAACACTAACCCCAGGCTGCTTGATGGCACCCTAGTTGGCAATCATAGCCACCCTAGAAACCCCAAAATAGTACCCTGATAGTAAAGCATAAAAATTAACCTCATTAGTGTGGTCACCTCTCTAGTCAGGGTAGTTCCTAGGGTGACTTCAGTAGTGGTATGCATGTTATGAATCCTCTCACAGAGTTCTCTTTGGCTGAAACAGTCAGATTCAATGTTCAATGGCGGTTTGGATTTTTTATCAGGTCTGTGCTTCCTGGAAGACGGTTTTGGTGAATGTTGATAATTTGACTGTATTTTGACTGTGTGTTAGGCTGTTCGTATCAGTTTCCAACTTGACTATTTCGTTGGTGTATGACCACATACACTGGTGTATGACCACAGACACTGGTGTGCTCCCACTGGTCCAGCTGTCCCAGCAGGAACCTGTGGCTGCAGGTGGCAGCACCTCACACTCACAGCCAGGCCTGATTAGTGTGTCCATTAACCATGGCCACGGACTGCTGAAGACCCATGTGTAGAGAGAAGGGCAGCAACTGCCACACTCATAACCCTTGTTATCCCAGGCTGACAGCTGGCCCACCACTCCACCCTGGGTTTATTGCCCCCTGGCCAGGGTGCCTGCCTCAGCTCACCACACAAGCTGACATTGATACCCTGTAAACGTGGTGTGAGAAAGTTGCATCTTGCATTAGTTTGCTTTGATCCCCTTGCTGCCGTGCTCTCGCCTATATGCAGGGTGTGCAGGAGGAAATTACCCCATGTGGGGTTGTTAATAGGGTTGACTGGGGTGACCTGATGAAAGCTGGCAATGTAAAGGTACCGTGTGGATGGAGCCCTTTCCTCCTCGCAGCAAATTTGACAGGCTAATTTGAAATCCGACTTTAAAGAGGTTTTCAAATGTGCGTTTCGTGAAAACGTGATTTTCAATTTCACTGCAGCTGTGCAGTGCTATGGTGGATTTGTCGGGCGAAATAATAAGTTTGTTGGTGGTGATGTGTAGTTGTGTATCAAAAAAAGGTTTGATACTTACTTAAGTTGTGTATTTTCTTCTGATTACAGGGGTACAAGTCATGAAAAGAACTCAAATAGGGGCCTAGAAATTTGTCAAGGCAAGTATGGTTTAATCCACTCACTACTGTCAACTGTACTATTGTCAATTGTCTTTGTTTGCATAGATTCTGTTTGTTTGTTTGTTTGTTTGTTTGTTTGTTTGTTTGTTTGTTTGTTTGTTTGTTTGTTTGTTTGTTTGTTTGTTTGTTTGTTTGTTTGTTTGTTTGTTTGTTTGTTTGTTTGTTTGTTTGTTTGTTTGTTTGTTTGTTTGTTTGTTTGTTTGTTTGTTTGTTTGTTTGTTTGTTTGCATAAATAACAAACATTTCACAAATAACACTTTATGTCTAATAATAGTTTGCACAGTTGTGGTGTAAATATTTGTAGTTGTTGCATTTATCTTGAAGAGGAAGTCAGTGTCTTCGTTGACTTGAATCAGATTGAAAATATCACGACGCAAAGTAAAAAATGACCAATCAACTAGACAAGGAAGGAATCGACTTATCAAGAATTGTTGCTCTCTGTGTAACACGTCCATCAGATATCAGTGTCAATTTCGTTTTAATCAGATTCAAACGACTAGTATTTACGCAATCAAGAGATATTTCTTCCAGTCACTTGTAGTCTTATCTGAGAAGGAACACTCTGATATCTTATCTACGCAGTTCCTTCACTGACTTCCGGTTTTGTCTATCTCAGTCTTATCTGTCTTTTGTGTGAGAAATAATAATTACGTTATCTGTCTTTTGTGTGAAAAATATTAATGACGTTTTTGGTGCTTCTTTATGCGTTCGGTAGTTTTCTCGTAACAACGTTCTGTCTTTTATTCGGCGTTATGTGTTGACTGTTGACAGGGCAGGGACAGGGAGAGGGAGAGGGAGAGGGAGAGGGAGAGGGAGAGGGAGAGGGAGAGGGAGAGGGAGAGACTTGGGTTGCGGAAGACGATGGCTGTACGTCAACGGGGCGACGTCATCAGCCTTCTGAGGTGACACAGAGACAGACAGACGACAGCTGCCACGGACCCGCAGTCCGTCGTCGCTGCTGAAATATGTTTTGTTTGATGAATAAACTTGAGAACTGATGATGGCGTCGCGGCGAGACAAGGGTTTATTAAGACACAGCCGCCATTATTAATGGCTCGCGTATTGCGTTACCTTCAATTTATCACAATGCTGGGCGCGCGCCCGGTTTGATCTACGGCGCCTGTCTCCCCGGGCCCTGGGGTCTGGACGGGGGCAGCCGCGGATCAATCGGGTGTGGTCGACCCGGGCAAATAACTTGGAAAACTATACTGTTTCATAGGCGCGGATCGGAATCAGACGTCGTAAGTCGCGGAACACCGTGAAGCTGACGAAGACCATGATGGCATTGTGCGACGACATTGCCGTGAAATTGAGACAACATTATTTTCCCGTCGTATTACGTTCTTTGTAAGCCTGTAGATGTTAAGTGAGATATAAATTACGCGTTTCGAAATTGTGAGAAATTCTTCAGCATCATTTATGTAAAATATATTGACTTGTATTATGTCAGCGATGTTTTCTGAGAGTTCAGTGTATACTAGCAAGCATGGTTGTGTACTGCAACCAAGAACGATCTTGGTAGCAGTAACTTGGACCCTAAATAAATTATTGGCAGCATTCACGATCTAGATTTTGACTTGTTTGCTAACGTGTTATGCAACAGATCGAGACGATAACCGTCGCACGTGTATATTTATTTTAACCTGAAGTGTCTCCCGTTAATAAAGTGTCTGCTAAAACCAGGAAGTCCAGTTGTGTTTGCGACCCAAAAAATGTTTTGGAGGTAGGCTGTGAGTAGTGGTCCACCAATTGTATTGCAGAGTGACAGTTCCAGGTAGTTTTGAGCACGCAGTTGTTACCCACGTAAACGCAGTTATGTTTCGTTTTACTATTACATTAATATAATGTCTTTATTCAGATATCCAAATGACATCATACATCAATTGGTTATGTTTTATTAGTTATTGCATCAGAAGGTTGTAGTATATTTGTAGGGCCATAAAACTAACCCTCCAGTAGCAAGATGTAAGATTCGTGGGTCAAGTAGACATGTCGAAACGTTTTGTTTCACGAATGCGATAAAAGTTGAGATTAAACCATGAAGAATAGTAATAATTAATTTAGATGCTATCTCGGATCGTTAGACAAATGAGGATCTCTGGCAGCATTTCGATGACGTCAGAGATGACACAGTAAATCGAGGGAAAGCTGCAGATGGAGATTTTTCGCGATGACGTTCCAGATTTTTTTCTGGAATCCTGCTCAGCGTATCAACACCTACTATAAGTAGATAATTGAAGCCTTTTTTTATAGTAAACATCACGGGTTAGTGAATAAAAATTATGTACATTCCGTTTCAATGAATGCACAAAGATTGCGTAAACCGGGCGCCTCGTCGTCAATTAATGCGTGCCGTGCTGGCCGACTTCTTCAAAGGCAGTGAACAGTCAAGAACCCGCGTCTCTCGTGTTAGTTGAAGTTGACCCAAGGGACCAACTCCGCATTCTCTGCCGTGCCGTTTATTTCCAGCACATTCTTTGGGGAAAATAACAAGTCGATGACACCGACCCTACTGTTGGTTTTCAGATTATCAGTGTCAACGAGTAAATCGCAATAAGGGGCGGTGTTTAGATTAAGTTATAATGTAGACTTCGAATCGACGTGCAGTTATTAGAAGTGACGAAAATGTGGACGATTGCATCGCTGTTAAGGATGGGACGGATATTCGATTCGTATTCGAACGTTTTGTCGCCATTTGATTCGATTTTAAATTCGCAGCTATATAAGCGAATATCGCTCGAATATTTTCCTTCATGTCCTCCGCTCTAAAATCGGTCCCTGGCGATCTTTTTCTTTCTGACTTAACTATGAAAAAACTACAACCGCCAAACTACTCATCACATATCTTGTATGTATACATACACTATGTTACAAAATAAAATCACTAACATTACCTAAACGAATAAACTTCACAAAACAAAGTTGCGTAAAACTCGCCGGCAACGCGGTCCAGCCAAGACATCTCGACACCGTTCAGCATTCTAATTAAATTTGGAGCCACTGAATATACGATTCGTATTCGAAATTTCGACGATATTCGATACGAATAAAATACCAGATTCGTTCCGTCCTTGTTGCATGTCCCTTTGATAGATAGAGAGTTTATTTTCGGTAGCATCGCGTTTTACCTGAGACGTAAAACAGGTAAAAACATCCTGGCGTACTCCAGGTCACTTGATTTATGTCCCGTGAGAGAAATTTGTCAGTGTGGAATTCATTAGTTGTGTAAATAAAAACGGATCCCAAAAGCGATGCCCTGAACTTTGAAATGGACGTGTTTCGCATATATAGAGTCTGAATCAGTAGATTCGTATCGATTACTAACTGCATTTTAATGGTGGATAAAATCCGTCGTTGACACAGAGTTGAATGAACGTCGGTGTCATTGATTCATGTAGACCTTGTGTCACAACATAGGGCTTTGGATCTTCTGCTTAAATTACCTTTAACAGGGTCTCACAAATTGTCAGGAGACGCTTCCACCGACATCCGTATACGCGACAGAGACGGCACTTCTCGGAGATTGATAGCTCCCGGGTGATTGATCGTAATAAAGTGGTATCACCTCGGCGATGTAGGGTCGACGAGGTTACAATTGGAAATGATTGATTGTAATGAAGTGGTATCACTCGAGGCAGTCGGATCGTGGAGTCGCCAGTCAAAGATGATGGATTGTAATGAAGTGTTATCACGCCGCTTTGTCGGATCGAGAAGTCGGCTGTCGCGTGGCAGACGCCGTGCGGTCGATTGCAAGGAACCGATTGCGGGAGCTTATGACATCTGACGGCGATGGTCTCGCGAGTCGAGACCGCCTGCGTCGAGGTCTTGCGAGACGCGGCGTGATGTCATTAAGCGACATGCCGCATATACAGGCTGTCATATGTGAGAGCCACGTCACCGCCCCGCGCCCATCAAAGACGTGTGGGTGTTTGTTTGCTCGCATGTACAAATTACGCAGCTGTTGCATCAGCCGGCTTGTTAAGGACCACCAGTTCGGAGTGATCACGGCGTCACGGGCGTGGAGAGTGCCGTGGTTCACACTGGCTGCTGCAGGTGATGGTCGATCGATACGGTAGCACCATCTCTGTAAGCTTGTACATTAAGTCGTAGACATATTCCACATTGACACAGCCCGTAGTCACCGTGTTGTCGTTGACCATCTAACATCGGGCAAAGGCACAGTTGATAATGCCCCGCTTGACACCGGACACTTCAGATTCACGAGCAGGATCTTGCCCAAAATGATATCCCGATTGGAACATTACTTTTGAAAATGTTCCTCCATCGTGAACCGACGCGCCATCTATATATGAATATAATACAGGATCATCCACAACTAAAGAAAATCAAAAACTCATATTACTGGAATTCGTGATACATTAGATCCTATGCTACATGTCATTCAAGCAAACCATTTTAAAATAAAAACAATTCGCGCTTTTCTAAATGTTACGTTAGACGAGGCATATTCTCACTAGGCCAACCCTTTCCATGCATCCAGAGCATGTTTGCAAGGATATCTTTTGGGTCGAAACGAGTGTCAGAAAGCGTTATTTTGCAATGTAGAGCCTACCTGGTAATTCATACTCTAGTCAGACGAATAAGCACTTTCACACGTAAGTTAACCAATTGTGTTGACAAATGAAGCACTGAAGGCAACGGTTCCGGAGAAGACGAGGGGGTTTCGGTTTCGCTGCACTTCGGCTAGTTTTTACAATAGTTGCATCGGGAGATAATCTACACTAGTAAACATACATTGCACGCATTTTTATTCAGCTTCAGAAGGTAACGTCATGCAATCGTATAATCCCACTAGAATGCCAATATATGAATGAGGTGGTGTACAATCTATCATAAGTTAAATCAATGGGTGCATTTTCTATGTCCCTCCTGCCCGATTGGTTGACGCGTTAGTTTGTTTGGAGTAGGGAGATACGGGTTGTAACACGGGTACGTTGTAACAAAGGGTTTGCAGACAAAACTGCTAATGCAAATTATTCTGCAAGACGACAGTGTGTTAATCAATATATCTGAGCATGTCATGTATAATATCACGTGAATCCGTTTACACGCCACGAAGTTACGCCATTTTAAAAGAAAGGTATTACCGTGTCGGGGTAACTTGTAATACTTTAGGACACCTCATATAACTCATTATGCCACAAATATGGAATAAGCCAGGCATTTAATTATGCACCAGTTACCTGCAGGCGATATGTAAGGATCCATAGACATGACAAAAGTTTCGACCGGTTAACAAACTCACCCGCAATCCTGAAATGTGTTATTTTAGTTACATGTTACCCCGGTACGGGGTAACATGTAACATTTTAGGACACCTCATACAACTCATTGTGCGACAAATGTGTAATAAACCAGACATTTTATTATGCACCAATTATCTTCGGGAGATATGTTGGGAACCTTTGGCAGACACAAATGTCGATCAGTTAAGAAACCTACCCGCGTTGTTTGTGTTACAACTAGCCCCAGTCTCCCCTATTTCCGCTTACAACAAGGAGACGGCGGCTGAAGCCTGACACGTGGAACCTTTGATTTCATTGACACTTCAGGTGAGCAGTACCTTGCCCAAATTACTCACATCACAGGTGTGTCCTTTGTACGGTCCACAGACGAAGGTAGGTAACAAAAAGGGCAAATCTCAAGACTCACTGTGGAGTTGTCGATGTCCCTTTCAAGTCGGGTGATTGCCCTGACTGTTCACCCACACTCGCCTCTTGCACAGTCCGGCCGACGGGCACAGGATGACCGCTGGTAGCAGAAATAAAGTCACAGGAATAAATATTAAAATAACATAGTAGTTTTGGCTGCGGACAGTAGGCGGAGCTAGAAAGGTGGGGCGAGACGCTGGACGCAGCGAAGGACAGGACCCCGTGGAGGAGCATTGTCGTAGCCTTGTGTCCCACTGGGGATAACGAGGACAAGTAAATAAAGTTTACTGCGGAAAAGGAAATAAAGTAATTTAATTTGATAGGTAGCGTTATATTTGAATAGTACCCGTATATACGTAATAAAAAATATAGAGACATATGTCAATAGATATACAGTTTAGAATAATTTTAATGACTGGTTACAGAGAGCAGTTCCATTTTTAGAACTTAGCATCTGATCTCAATCACAGGGAATTCAGATAACCAAAATATCGATTTGTGGCTAGTAATATGGTTGATACTGGAAGTTTTGTATGTCTCATAGCCCACTTGTTTGGGATCTACCTGCCATGTTTTATCTGTTTTGGAGTCAAATTCCGATATCCGACCTCTTAAAGCCAAACCTCCCATATCTCACCAGAAACGCCTCAAACTGTGAAACCTGAAACAAGCCACATAAATGGTTTCACAACCCTTTGGGCCGTAGGTACAACGAATCTATGCCATCATTATGCGTGCGTTGTCCGCCGTTAGTTGCCATATCTCAGAAACCTTGCAGCAATTGTTTCTCTAATGTTGCATGGATGTTATCTTGAGGTACTTCTATTATAAAGGAGAAATCTGCAGTTAATTGAATCTTTCTAATACCATCAAAATGAAATGTATTCACATGTTTTTCAAAAACTCGTCAGTAACTTTTATTCTAATTTTGCATAAAGATTCACTGTCTGTATTCGTTTCAATGATTGGCCCCACGCAACCTAGTAGGCTACGGACTGTCAGTCTAGCCATGTGGTCTAGCCACAAGACATTTGCTGTCCCACATTCACAGATTTATATCTAACCCACATTGCATCTAGGGAGACACCCTGGGGACCCATTATAGGGAAGAAACCCATGTTTGGGACATGGAGGTCAACTAAGGTGATTAATTGACCAGTGGGAAACTCCTGTATAACTCTGCGGCTGCCCCCCATCGTGGTAAACGGGGGTTGGTATTACAATTTACAGATTGATTCACCCGCGTTGGAAGACGTTTACGCTGATACTAGTTAACGTTTTCCTTAAGTTTATTATTATTTACTTATTTATTTTTAACTTGTAATATAATTAACTATTATTTATCAGTATTAGTATTTTTGTATTATTAAGACTACTACTATTTATTTATATTGATTTTTTTTTACTGATCTCTTTATTTTACAGCTACATCTATATTTTTATTTTAAGGTAATCTATACCTTCATGTAAAGTGTAATGCGCCTCTGAATGGTTTTATTGCTAGAGATATGGCGTAGACAAATACTGTTATTTATTATTATTACTATTATATAAGTTACTTAATATTGATGGTATATGTGAATCCTAATCATTGTTATGATAGTGTTTGTATCAGTAAATAATTCACACAAAACATTTGCTTAATAATTACAAACACCTAATAAATTCCAATTAAATTCAGGTCCTCTTGGTGAAACGATATGTTTTTTCGTAATCTTGTTTAGATGCCTTTCGCAGAGCTTAGGTCTGCCTATACATGTGTTGACAACATAGAAAAGAACTGTTTGGTGTTATGTACTAAACCTATTTAAACGGTTTACAAAATAACCACTTTGACGTCAGTGGTTTATTGGAAACACAAGCGTGAACTTACACAGCTGCCAAATGTCAAGGCCTACACTATTGTTTCCAAATGATGATGTAATCAATTCGCCGGTCATGACGACCTTTTACTTTCTGATCAAACCATGAAATCGACCGCCTACTGTCGCAACACTTCTCACATGTCTGAAATATACGTACACAGTACTACACACGCACGTAGGCACGCACGCATGCACGCACGCACGCACGCACGTACCCACACACACACACACACACACACACACAAACACACACAGTATATACACAGTACTACAAACACAGCACTACACACACAGCACTCCACACACAGTACTACACACACCACGTTATATAAATGCACAGTGCATGTTCATAAATTTAAAAAAATCACAAACATAGTTAACAAAACTCAACATCAGCGGTGGCAACGAATATAATATTTTGTCGGTCTCCGGGATTGATAAAGAATCTTCCACATTTAGATCACATTCTGTGAAGAAAAAATATGTTGTTGCTATTGTAGAAATAATTGGTTAATTAACAACTAAAGTAACAATCGTTCTGCTGTTTTACACCGGACAGTTGCCGCTGGTGGCTAGTAACATGGCTAATACTGTAGGTTTTGCATTTCTCATACAAACTTGTTATTTTGCAAGCCGTTTAAATATGTTTAGTACATAACATGAAACAGGTCATTTCTGTGTTGTCGATTGACGTATGCTTACTCGTGTACGTTCAGGCTTGTGTTTCTAATAAACCACTGACGTCAAAGTGGTTATTTTGTAAGCCGTTTAAATATGATTAGTACATAACATGAAACAGGTCATTTCTGTGTTGTCGATTGACGTATGCTTACTCGTGTACGTTCAGGCTTGTGTTTCTAATAAACCACTGACGTCAAAGTGGTTATTTTGTAAGCCGTTTAAATATGATTAGTACATAACATGAAACAGGTCATTTCTGTGTTGTCGATTGACGTATGCTTACTCGTGTACGTTCAGGCTTGTGTTTCTAATAAACCACTGACGTCAAAGTGGTTATTTTGTAAGCCGTTTAAATAT
This sequence comes from Oasisia sp. SBJ-2009, assembly GCA_964017155.1. Taxonomy (NCBI): domain Eukaryota; kingdom Metazoa; phylum Annelida; class Polychaeta; order Sabellida; family Siboglinidae; genus Oasisia; species Oasisia sp. SBJ-2009. Next base: position 5,787,294 of record OZ024863.1, read on the forward strand.
GATTAGTACATAACATCAAACAGGTCATTTCTGTGTTGTCGATTGACGTATTAAATTCAGGCTTGTGTTACTAATAAACCACTGACGTCAAAGTGGTTATTTAGTAAGCCGTTTAAATATGTTTAGTACATAACAACAAACAGGTCATTTCTGTGTTGTCAATCGACGTATACTTACTCGATTTTTTAGTTGACCAACCATTGTTGTTTTAAAGGTGTCTGGGGCTACGTTTCCAAGGCGTTTGGCGCAAAGGAAGTTTTCTTTTCGTTATTTTTTCCTTTCATGTGTTCCGTTTGCCCCTCCTCCAGACATTGTGGGTTTTGTCAGTTACAGCGACCATTTCAGTCGTATAAAGTGCCACATTCTTCAGTGAACAAAAAAACCAGCACAAATCTTGGAGATTCCAATTTCATGTAAACCTCAAGTATTTGTTCTGAAGAAAAACATTTTCGCTCGGTCTCCCGATTAAGGGACCACCCTTGGTACATAAACGGGTAAAGTGCGTCTTCGTGAGATCCTAGTCATTGCCACTCTCATTGGCCTATCAACTCTACTGTAATGGTGGCTAAACGTTGATGTTTCTCGCAGTTAATGGCCGCCAATCACAATACCTCTTTGTGTTTAGACGTATCACTGCCTGACGGCAAATTATACGTTTAAAAAAACCGACGTGACTCGTGAAAGTTTGCCCGCGCGACAGAGAATGACAAGGAGACGATAATGGACCAGTTCACTCAAGAGTGACGCCCGTTGGCGTCTGGTCAAATGACGTCACACCACGACTGGCTGTGATTGGTCGAGACTGTCGGCATTACAAACACCAAGCGGTCTTAGGGCGTTGCCATTGACACAGTGACAGAGGTGGCGCAAATGCTAAATGATAATAGGAACTCATAAGATCGCAAATAAACCACCACAGCCCGCTAGGTGGCTGTCCAAGCTGAAAAGGATACCATCAGAAACGTTCAAATATCGCGAGATTTGATTTGCTTTTCGTAACTGGTTTAAATATTTGACGATCAATTACTGGAACATAATAATATAAAGTAACCATTGTGATCATGAAATAATCTCAAAACAGCACAAATAAGCATACTGAAACATCAACGTAACAAATATATCCAATCTACTGAATCCCAAATATCGTAAAGCGAAGCAGAAGATAATGAGGTATCTCCGACCAAGTAAATAAGTGAGTTAGCGCAGTACCAAACTACACTGACGCCGGTGTTGTTGTGTTTATCATTCATTTTACATTTATAGTGTTATTATAATTTCATAATAATGTATATACATTTATAGACATAATTGTTCCTACACTACTGCCGGTCTATTTACAGTAGTTTCAGATTCGTATTAATATATTTTAGACAGGTAGATGAGTGTATGGGTGGTAGTTGCGTGAATATGTTTATAATTAACAAAGGCAAGTATCTCAACTACACTTGGCAACAGTGGTTCATTCCGAGGATGCCTACCTTGTGAGACGTCATTAAATATTATTAAATACATCTGTACCCGCTTGTTTGCGGGCGATTATTTTCGGTAAACCATGTCAGTTAAGCCCACAACGTAGTTAAGGTTTATTTTGGGGCACGTGTCCGATGTCTCTATTTGCTCTCTATTTTGTCTCAGCGGGTTCCGAGCGCAGCGAAATTTTGTGTGTCTACACACGTAGCGTGTGAATAGCTAGGAGAACATGTCCAGTCGCGTTAGTACAAAAAGTGCATACCTTTGCTGAAATGGTCGAAATTAAGTTCTTTGATCGTTACGTTTGGAAACACGCCAGTGCCAATTAGCGCTCCCATGTCTAGCCTTCAACTCAAAGCACCTGTGTTTGATGAAGCCAGGAGCGTCTATCGTCACCATCAACGCGGACACACGTGGTACTGAGGGCATAGTGAACATTCATGTAAACATTCCAAATCAGCTAATCACGGATGAATGACTGGAACGAATGAATGAAACGAACTAACGAATGAAACGAACCAATGGCTGGAACGAATGAAACGAATAAAACGAATGAATGAAATAAATAAAACGAATTAATAAAACGAACGAATTACGGACGGGCGGGCGGGCGGGCGGGCGGGCGGGCGGGCGGGCGGGCGGGCGGGCGGGCGGGCGGGCTGGCGGGCGGGCGGGCGGGCGGGCGGGCGGGCGGGCGGGCGGGCGGGCGGGCGGGCGGGCGGGCGGACGGACGGACGGACGGACGGACGGACGGACGGACGGACGGACGGACGGACGGACGGACGGACGGACGGACGGACGGACGGACGGACGGACGGACGAACGAACGAACGAACGAACGAACGAACGAACGAACGAACGAACGAATGAATACTTAGGTTCAAAAATGTTAACAAAATTGTGTCCCGTGAGTACAACACGGGCCATTTCACAAATAGACTCAACACTACTACACGAATACAACACTGAGTGCAACGTTGTACATCCACCCACCCACCCATCATCATGTATATACCGCGATGATGAACTGATAATATTCAATAATAATGATGCACACATTTTCCAATCAAGTACTGAAATAGATTCTTACAGGTGTATAACGAACGTCATTGCAGAGTCGAAGTTTGTTTTAATCGAGAGGTTACCTAAATTGTATTTTATACATTATTTTAACTATCCATTCAGGCAGTCGATACCAGATAGATACAACTATAAAAAATATTACAAAAATGTTTTTGTTACTGCAAGTTTAAAGGGTATCGTCTTATGTTTTAATCCACAACCTCTTGTCGCAATGGCACAATTGGCACCGAACCCGGCATTGCTGATCTAGGTAAACGAGACCGACACACTAACGAGATACAGACGTAATAACGTGAGACCATCGATGGACCAACCAACCTACCAAAGAGAGGCAACGACACTCCAACGTCCAGGCGGCAGTCCAGTGAACCAATGAAACACCAAGCCGTGACCAAACATACGAACAAGAGACCAATAAACCAATGATATTAAAGTGCCAACACTATTTATAGTTATACTGACAAGAAACTAGCGTATCAAGATGTCAAAGCAGGGCCTAAACGACAACGATGACAACAACAACAACAACAACAACAACAACAACAACAACAACAACAACAACAACAACAACAACAACAACTACTACTACTACTACTACTACTACTACTACTACTACTACTACTACTACTACTACTACTACTACTACTACTACTCTACTACTACTACAGCAGCAGCAACAACAAAAGACCAGTAAACTCGAGTATGTTTAACTACACCATTCAGATACCAGTCGTTCATAATCCTTTCTCGCCGTGTGCTAAACACTCCGCTGGCCTCTGCCCTCTGTGGTGGGCCAGCCCCGTCGTGGCGACCCGTCTGCGGCCGGTGACTGACAGCTGGACGGGCGCTCCGTGCCGAGCATGACGGAGCTGTCTCGCTACACCGACACCGTCCGTATGTCGGAGCGTCGCTTCATCGCCCTCCAAACTCCCCTCATCATGCGTCAATCGCGAACATTCACCGACCACCCAAACAGAATGATATGCCGCCGTAGTTGCCATATTCACAGTTGTACCACCGCCTAGTGTGATACGTTTGTTGCTGGCCACTTCAAATAATATGCGGCGAAGTTTACGTAGAAATTTAACCAAGATAAGTAGAACGACAACGAACCGTAGGTGTTAATTTTTCAAAATATAACGAGCGTATGTTTTTGTAGAAATAACTAATTAAACAGGAAGAGTATTATGGTGGATGTGTAAATTGTGTATATATTTCTGGTACAGTTTTGTCATGGTTTTGTGAAACTGTGAATTGGTCGTTCGTTCTGTGTGGATTTGACACGTTTTCTGGTTGACCTCTCAATATGTAACAGTTAACCACGGCGTTTTGTTCAAAGAGAGTTGTGAGATAAACTAAACTAACATTATATTAAAGAGTTAGACGCTGGCATTATGTGGGAGTATTGCGTCTTTCTGGTGTCGAAAACAGCTGTTATGTACACGCCCTAAACTACGTAGTACATCACATGTATGGTATTTGCTAAACCAAAGGTTTTATTGTTCACACGCAATCTTAGAACATTTGTCCTGGTTAATAAATAATGCATAATCTTAAACAAAATCTTGTCAAATTTGTTTCATATATTAATAACTTAAATTACCAGTATCATGATGAACTATTTTGTGATAAAATACCAACATCACACATAGATTGGTATCGGAACCGACGTCTATTCTGGACGACGACTATGCTGGCAGTGCATTGCGTGCCGTCCACGGAGACTACAGTAGGTGTTTAGTGCACTAATTAATTGATCAAAAGATGTATTCAATGATTACGCCTACGGGTAAAAGTGTGCAAGTAAATATACATTTTTGTGTGGTTAAGGTCAACGTCTCTATGCAGATGCCAAGGCCAGGTGGGTTTGACCACATGAGCAATCTAATCTTGACCGCCAGTTATTTGCTATAGGTGGCACTTATACATCTATCGTTCGTGTGTGCACGCTCAAACCACATACACCTCTAGTGCATGTGGGTTGATACTGCCTGAGGGTTGATGTTAGACAAAAACGCCTTGACCAAGGTCAATTATTTTAGTTCTCACGGGACTATATTTCCGGCGGATAACAGTGGCAAAATAAGGTTGATATACGCCTATACTATACTATTATTGAATTAACTAATTACAAGTTACCACTGCTCTATTGTCGGTGGATTTGTTTGACAGAGTGCAGCTACTGCACTTCGACTGGTATCCCCCCCCCCCCCCCCCAGTGTACTCCGTGCTCCCTGGAGTAACCCATCTTTTCACGGTCAATGAAGAGAGAGAATGACTAGAGGACATGGAGTGTAGACTAGATATCAGACAATTTTCATTTTCACAAAGAACAGTAAACGAATCGAACAGATTATCAGCTGATTGTGTAGGTGCTAGTAGTGTTAATATATTTAAAAATAAAATCGTCATATACCTAAGACGAGCGGGGTATACTTAGGTTGGACTTTCGATAAGCCAAAGGGTTTCCTAGTCCACCTGCCATCTAGAGTGTAATCTCTAAGTGGCAATCTTGTTAAATCTTGTTAAATCTCCGGAATGTGACAAATAAACCGATTTTTTTTATGCCCGAAAACATTGCCACGTGACGGCTTCTGTCAGAGAACTTACGACGTCACTGCACCCAACACCATACATTGCGACTTGCCGTTATCTTCACACAGTATGTCTGGTTACTCGTGTCAGACCCCAAGCACACCTGGCCAGTCTTGTCGGACTGGTCACCTGGTCATTCTTGTCGGCCTGTTCACCTGGTCATTCTTGTCACAACGGACACCTGGTCATTCTCGCTGGACATCAGCGCGGTGTCAACTGTTCTGCGTGTGAAAAACGTGTTTATTCCCGTCATGCATCTCGGCGAGAAAGTAAATATTTCCGTAGCGCGGACGACATTGTACGTGGCGACATGCTTAACATGCATTACATTAGTACTACGTGCTGCCGTGCGGTGGCTCAACAGTTAGCACATGAAAAGATATGAAGAAAAAATTTAATCGGGCCTTGGTGCAATATAGTAACTACGTCACTACATGTATCGTAGGGCTAACTGGTGCATTTTACAACCGAGTGAAAACACTACGCTTTACTTATTGTCCACTTCCACGTATGAAGCATTGTTCTATATTAACACCTGCCTTTTATCATGTAATAATATATGCTAAGCGTCAT
>OZ024863.1:5800514-5858014 GCA_964017155.1 Oasisia sp. SBJ-2009
AACGGTATCAATGGTATGACTGGAGCCCGCCTCCTGTCAGTGGGTGCTGACGGGACCGCATCAAGCTTGTCGTGCCGCCTTGGCAAGTGCCTTCCCCTAACCGACGGAACGAGTCCATGGTGATTGTCCTGCGTTCAGACCCACTGGAGGAAATTGCATTAAACGGGCACTCGAAATGCGTCATGCGTGGAACCGCGAAGCATTATCGAAATGTCATCGAGGCATGATTTATCGATGACAGCAAACGCTACCGACGTCCTTTTAAAATGTCACGTTTGTTCAGTAATTGAGGCAAATTTTAGGAAATCAGCGAATGAATTAAATGGACTCGGTTTCGAAAGTTGGACCCCCCATCGGTGGAATTCGGGTGGTTATTTATCGGTATGTAGTCAATAATCAAGGAATCTTGTATGTTGAAAAGTAGAAAATTTCGTTAATAATAAAAATATTAGCACAAACTATTAATTAAACAAGAACACTTAATATAAAGTGTGTTTGCTAAATAAACCTGTGACGATGCCTCGGTGAAACGCGACACTTCTCTCTCACGAAACGATACGTGAAACATTCTATATAACAATCACAAAATCATCTTTCGGGAAAATGTAATGTGTAAATGTAACTTTTTATCCAGCGCAGTATCCAATCCCCAGAATTGCTCAAAGCGTTTTACACGTTACTCCCTGACAGACAGACAGACCTGTTCTATCGAACACCATCGCCACTTCTCCCGGACTCACCCGCCTTCCACCAGAAACACGCGAACATAGTTTCGAAACAGTGGAAGTGTTAAAAGCACGTAATAGGAATCGTTTCCGATGTGCACGTTTTGTACAACTGCTACTTGCTATAGCAAACAATCAAAGGCCACGTGTATTTTTTTTATCGAGTAACACATTTTAAGGCACAGTATATTAGGCAAGATAACGCCGTAAAAGAACACGAACTCAGTACTAAGATAGGTAAATATAAGACGATAAAATGAAGAAAGAACAACACCATAAAGTTGTAACAAAAGGGACCCAGTACGTACAAATAAAAAACTATGAGTCGTGTTACATACATAGTCTACGTATCGTATCGTATCGCTTAGTGCATCGCTACAGCCCCAATAGTCCATACTCACATAAGTTTATATATATATATATATATATATATATATATATATATATATATATATATATATCGTGTCGTGTCGTGTCGTGTCGTGTCGTGTCGTGTCGTGTCGTGTCGTGTCGTGTCGTGTCGTGTCGTGTCGTGTCGTGTCGTGTCGTGTCGTGCCGTGCCGTGCCGTGCCGTGTCGTGTCGTGTCGTGTCGTGTCGTGTCGTGTCGTGTCGTGTCGTGTCGTGTCGTGTCGTGTCGTGTCGTGTCGTGTCGTGTCGTGTCGTGTCGTGTCGTGTCGTGTCGTGTCGTGTCGTGTCGTGTCGTGTCGTGTCGTGTCGTGTCGTGTCGTGTCGTGTCGTGTCGTGTCGTGTCGTGTCGTGTCGTGTCGTGTCGTGTCGTGTCGTGTCGTGTCGTGTCGTGTCGTGTCGTGTCGTGTCGTGTCGTGTCGTGTCGTGTCGTGTCGTGTCGTGTCGTGTCGTGTCGTGTCGTGTCGTGTCGTGTCGTGTCGTGTCGTGTCGTGTCGTGTCGTGTCGTGTCGTGTCGTGTCGTGTCGTGTCGTGTCGTGTCGTGTCGTGTCGTGTCGTGTCGTGTCGTGTCGTGTCGTGTCGTGTCGTGTCGTGTCGTGTCGTGTCGTGTCGTGTCGTGTCGTGTCGTGTCGTGTCGTGTCGTGTCGTGTCGTGTCGTGTCGTGTCGTGTCGTGTCGTGTCGTGTCGTGTCGTGTCGTGTCGTGTCGTGTCGTGTCGTGTCGTGTCGTGTCGTGTCGTGTCGTGTCGTGTCGTGTCGTGTCGTGTCGTGTCGTGTCGTGTCGTGTCGTGTCGTGTCGTGTCGTGTCGTGTCGTGTCGTGTCGTGTCGTGTCGTGTCGTGTCGTGTCGTGTCGTGTCGTGTCGTGTCGTGTCGTGTCGGGTCGGGTCGGGTCGGGTCGGGTCGGGTCGTGTCGTGTCGTGTCGTGTCGTGTCGTGTCGTCTCGTGTCGTGTCGTGTCGTGTCGTGTCGTGTCGTGTCGTGTCGTGTCGTGTCGTGTCGTGTCGTGTCGTGTCGTGTCGTGTCGTGTCGTGTCGTGTCGTGTCGTGTCGTGTCGTGTCGTGTCGTGTCGTGTCGTGTCGTGTCGTGTCGTGTCGTGTCGTGTCGTGTCGTGTCGTGTCGTGTCGTGTCGTGTCGTGTCGTGTCGTGTCGTGTCGTGTCGTGTCGTGTCGTGTCGTGTCGTGTCGTGTCGTGTCGTGTCGTATCGTATCGTATCGTATCGTATCGTATCGTATCGTATCGTATCGTATCGTATCGTATCGTATCGTATCGTATCGTATCGTATCGTATCGTATCGTATCGATTACAGTCACAGTGTTACTGTACATGCGTGTGTATATATGTATGTATGATTGTATGATTGTATGTATGTATGTATGTATGTATGTATGTATGTATGTATGTATGTATGTATGTATGTATGTATGTATGTATGTATGTATGTATGTATGTATGTATGTATGTATGTATATATATTATGCCGCAAGGGTCTGTTCTTGGCCCAGTTCTGTTCACACTCTACACAGGACCCATCGGGCAAATAATTAGACGGCACCGTCTTGACTTCCATCTCTTTGCTGATGACTCTCAATTGTATGTTTCATTTAAGATCAATGACACTAATGACGAGACCATTGCACTTGCACGCATACAAGCGTGTGTTGATGAATTGAAAGTATGGATGATTCATCATCGGCTTCAGCTTAATGACAGCAAGACTGAAGTATTGGTATTCACCACACCAAGTTCGGCTGGCCAACACAACCTGACTGATGTTGTCATCGGTGACAGCATCCTCAAACCAACTACCGTCGCTCGCAACCTGGGAGTTATGTTTGACAGTGCATTCAACATGAAATCCCAAGTGTCGAAGTTGTGCCAGACAGCGTATTACCATCTACATAGAATTCGTGCAATAAGAGATTGCCTGACACAGTACGCTACTGAACTCTTGGTCCACGCCCTCGTTTTATCGCGACTCGACTACGGAAACAGCCTCCTCTACGGCCTACCGGACCTGCTATTAGACAAGCCGCAGAGAGCACAAAATGCAGCAGCTCGAATTGTGGTGAAAGCTAGTCGTTACGACCACGTAACACCAATTTTGGAGATTCTCCATTGGCTCCCCGTGCGATATCGCATTCAGTACAAGATCATACTAACAACGTACAAAGCCAGTCATCTACTTGCGCCTAGCTACCTCTCCGATCTGCTCGAGTTCTACCAGCCAATCAGAACATTGCGGTCGTCATCAGAGTCCCTACTGGTTGTAAACAGGGCACATCTCCGCCAGTTCGGTGATCGAGCGTTCTGCATCGCTGCTCCTCACTTATGGAACGATCTACCACGCAATATGCGAACATGTGATTCGTTATACCAGTTCAAAAGACTCCTTAAAACTTATTTATTCAAAAGAGCGTTTTACTCATGAACACTGAACCCTGACGGACGTTTTAAGTTTTTAGGATTTACTTATCTATTTATTTATTATTCAGAGCTGTTTTTAGTATTTTTACAATCATAATATGTACTATTTTTATTATTATAAGTATTTTTTAAATTATTATTAGTATGTGTATTTTTATGATAATTTATTTCGATATTTGATGCCATGTTTTAAGATTTTTTCCTTTTAGTTTCTTTCTATGATATGTTGTAACAGCGCCTTCGAACAAGGTAACTTGGATTTATGGCGCTATACAAATGCTTTTATTATTTATTATATATATATATATATATATATATATATATATATATATATATATATATATATATATATATATATATATATAAGAACATATATATATATATTATTTCTACCTTGGCGTCACTTGCGAAATAACATTACACGTCTGTCTTCTACAACTAGGTGCGATGCGTACATATTAACGGCTTTTATTGTTTTACGGTCGACAGTGACGCCGGTCGACGTGGTAGGTAGCACACACACTTGGGTGGCGATCGCTTTAGACAAACAAACAGCCTCGTCTGTCCACGTCTGTCGACGGCGCCGTTTGGACTCCGATGCTTCGACTGTGTTTGCACATTTATCGAGCGCAGACGGATTTCACGCGCTGTCGCCAGGACGGATAAATACCAAGTCGTAAATCTACAAGCTGAAGGCGATGTTTGTTTCCGATCTCAAACGAACTGCCGGATGTACATAGAAGACTGGTTTAGGACGCAATAATACAGATCAGGCAGTTTAGTGCAGGTGCACTTCTGAATACACATCCGATTTGGAAAAGTAATATATGAAGTTTTATCACAAACTGAAGGCATTGTGTTGCTATGGCCAACGACGGGATGAGAAAACAAGGAATGAAACGAAGGAGAGGGAGAGAGGTGGAACTGTTACGAATACGACCGTGAGAAATCCAGAGGTACGCTTCCACGGGGAAGGAGAGTAATGAGAAGGAAGAGATCGGAGAGTATAAGAGGAAGGGAAGAGGAGAAGAGAGGAGAGGAGAAACAAACAGAGAGAAGAGGGGAGAGAGAGGGAGAGCCAGGAGGGAGGAAGTGAGGGAGGGAGGAAGAGAGAGAGAGAGAGAGAGAGAGAGAGAAAGAGTAAAAATGTACTACTACATATAGACCTGGTCCATTCTCATAATGTTAAAATCTAAACAGACACGCGACATGCGACATTTGAGAAATGTCACTGGCGAGTACTGCCTGGTCCACAGCACCAATCTCCCTTTGGTGGTACCACCACATGCCACCGGTGGGGGGGACCACTGCCTAAGTACACTGGCTAACACCTAAACGCTATAAGAACAGCTACATTATTCGTTAAATCTTCCGCATGGGTCATGCTGGCAAAGAACAATCTTCGGCAAAATCGTTGGCGAAATGTAATCTCATTTTCTCAACGCGACATCAACTTTATGGACAATTTTAAAACTACTTTGAAAGTAAAATACTGCGATGAAACGGTGCCGAATGCTAATTAGGCGCTGGCTGAAGTCCTTCAGAACGGACCATTAGCGTCCGCGCCTCGGGGCGAGACCCACAGGACGCGAGGGAAGGAGATCGCCCGAAGAAAACACGACGAGGCTCAGTTGAAGATGGACTGAAGACGGAGACGATGACTTGGGGCAAGGTAACTGATGACGTATGCGCATTCCGGGGCGAGGTAAAGGGACAACACGTGTACAGGGGTTAGATAACCTACGCGTACTGGCCAACTTTAAGTAGTCCAAAAGTACGCCACACCGGAAATGAGACCATGTATTCCACCAAATGCCAAACAAACTGCTTTGATTGTCTCAGATGTGTGACAGAACCTCCCAGTCAGCGTGGATTAACACAGCAAGGGTCAACTTGAACAAACAGCACAGTCGGATGTCGAATGAGTCCATTATTCTGTTAATAGACGCACAATGCAACGACTGTCCACGCCCAAATGGCGACAGCTCTTTAGGACTACTTTTGATGATTGCTGAATAACAAATGACTCTTCCCTGGTATAAATAGGTGGATATTCCCATATCCCGTACGTGCCAATTGTGGGGTATTAGCTTGCGTCTGTATCCCTAATTTTATGGGTAGTTATGAGGTCAACGTTGCACGCACAAAGTGACAGACAAAGACGTCATCTCGGACAACCGTTCTCTGTTAAGATTCAGATCGGTGACAACTGATAGGATGGCTCCCGTAATACCTACGGGGTATTCCCGGGGCAGCCGATGAGACATGTCGTGTCTCGGTCAAACAGGAACGGGTACAGAGTGGGCATTGTGTCCTTGCCAACGTTCACCATTCGGGCCAAGAAGACCAGTCGTCTCGCCAGAGAACTCTGAATACGTCGATCGCTGCAGGGGTCCATAGCACGGTTAGCCTTCCAGTTATGTCGCAACTATTGTTACGAATGCATGACCTATAAATTTAATTAATAAAAATTTGAATAAAATCTTTTGACATGTTGCCGTAACATTACACACGTGGTCGATGCAATAAATGACTACTTTTTATACATCGATGAATGTCGAACTTCAAGGCGTTTTAAATTACCAAGAGTTAAGCAATTGCGATGAAACTTGTTCCGCGTATAAACGACACGATCGCCGTTACTTTGACGAATTTTTAGAATATTTTGCCGTTACGTTTATTTATAATCAGAGAAAAAGCCGGAGATGTCCATCGATGGGAAGCATCAACTGTGCTCTGTGCCCCGCAGCAAGTGTCGATCACTCGGCGGGGTTTGGCCGTCGTGGTTGTCGCCGTAGGTAACAAGATACGAAGTCGAACTGTGTCGCATTCAGCCGGCGTCAGTTGCGAGCCAAGTCGCCGGATCGTCGACCAACAAACTCACCCTGGACACGCGAGATCGCCGCCCCGATAGGCGATTGTGCGTCGCTAACACACAACACAGTCCACCCTCAATTAGAGGGAAATCAATAAACGTATCTCTGGATCTACGCTATTACTCTCGCCGACGTTTGTAGCGAGTGTGTTTTTTGTTTACGTCCGAGGAAAGGTTTCGTTCCGTCCGACACAACTCCACGGCCCTTAAAAGTGGGGATTCTGCGCTGACGTAGCGGAACTCCCGCGTTTAAGCCCAAGAACGAGTTGTTCGCCGTAAATACACTTGACACCTGAGGGTGGAATACGTCACGCCCGTGTGTCCGACGTGTTTGCCTGAAGCGTGTTTGGGCCATAAGTGTCTAGTGTGTGCGCGGCTGATAAGAATCGTTCTTGTGTTTGTTCGCCGGCACGAATTGACGATTTTACGACGGCCTGAGTGTATAATACACACATCAAACATGATCCACTGTGTACGGGTGTCATTTGCAAACCATTATCTTTCATTTCAAACACGTTTTGTAACATAATCATGTATGCAAAACCTCAACTCACGCAGCACGCACGTACACATGTACATAAGTATGTGAGCCTCTTGAAAATACGAACGTCAGTAAAATATAAAATTGACTATTATAGTAGTTGCAATACGCACCTCCTTTTCCGCCGAGCTCTTTCTAACGATCCTGCCCACACGGCTAACGGGAACATGCACGCTCGATGCACGTGCAATGCATGAGTATTTCACGCCACAGATAATCAAAACCGGCGACAATCTGACACAATCGAAGTGTGGTAACTTCTTAGCACGCCTCCCGCTTCGAAAACAGAGCGAGAATCGTGCAAAAAGCTGGACAGGACGGAGATCGCGTGAAGTGCCGGCCGTGAAGTCCTGGTTGCCTGTGCAAAAAAACAATTCTAAGAACGAAGTTAGCAGAGATGCGTTTGTGGCAAACAAAGGAGCGGCCGTATTTGCAATCGACGTCATCTGGCGCTCCCGTAATGAATAGCGCCCGGGCCGAGGGAGAGATAAACACAAGTAGAAGCGACGACGGGCGTAATAATACCTGTATCGTATCTGTGAGCGGTCTACACTCGGGTCGGCCGAGTCGTCCCATTGAGTAAAGAAGTCTGCGGAAACAGCCGAGACTTCAATACGTGTAATTATGGTCCGAGGGGGTCAATGTATGCACGCTTCACTTTTGGCTATAACATTTCGTTATCATGGGGCGTGGGTGGGTTGGCTATTGGGGGTGATGGTCATTACTCATTATCGGGGGTAGGCGGGGATGGAAGGGGATGGTTATTAGTTATTATTGACAGGGGTTTGGTCAAATCCACTTGTGTACGATGTGGCGAATTATGCGCCGGGAATCGATGGGGTGACCGAAGATACAGCGCGACTGCGGCCGACAGTAGGGGTGTCTCGGAGGTAGTGGTAACAGAGAGTGAGAGCGATCGACCACACGACGGCGGCGGCGGCGGCGGCGGCGGCGCAAGTGATCCGTGCCGAGTGCGCATGTCGACAGCGGCTGCGGTGGTGTCGTTCTACCGCCCGCCCTGCGCGGTGTGGCCCCGGCCCGGCCTGGCCCGGCCGGCGAGTCGCTCTTATTTACGTGCGAGCGAGCGTGGGTGCCGCATGCTGCCAGCGTTCCGCCTTGTCCCTCGCTCTGCAACCGTGCGCCCGTAACCGATGGCCGAGCGGCGCAGGTGACAATGCGACACGCGCTACTCCAGCAGTTGAAGACTCGCTCGGGCTCGGCAAGCGTGCCGCTGGACACACACAGGCACAGACACACTCCGGGCTCTGGACCCCGGACACCATCGACCGTTGGCCGTCGAAGTCACAACACTTACGACGCATCTTGGATTTGTCAACACTTTCACAGAAGCTGCTGGCGGTTGTGTGGTTAGCGACAGAGATCAGGGCGAAGATATACGTCTACTTTGTGTCGATAACGAGCCGTGTAATTGGCAAAGCGAGAGCAGAACGCACGACCGAGGCATGGATTCGTCCAGGCCTGGATTATCGTCGTCATCGTCGTATGTAGCGCTCACAGTCACAGTCACACCACGGACGGATTTACGTTCACCTGTCTCGCGGGGCGCTGTCGACGACATGTATTAAACCAGCACCGACGACACGCCCAGCATAAAGTGCGCAGACTCTATCGTAGCGGAATGTGTTGGAGGTTCGGACTAGAATGAAGCTGTCGCAGCAATACCTGGCTGTCGTCTCCTTCCTGCTCCTGGAGGTAGGCAGAGGTGACGACAACCAGAGTGAGAGGGCGCGCAGAAGTGAGTACGATTTAGCTACATGTTTACATTTACTTTCAGGATGTATATATATATATATATATATATATATATATATATATATATATATATATATATATATATATATATATATATATATATATATATATATATATATATATATGTGTGTGTGTGTGTGTGTGTGTGTGTGTGTGTGTGTGTGTGTGTGTGTGTGTGTGTGTGTGTGTGTGTGTGTGTATGTATGTGTATGTGTGAGTACACATTTACAGATAAAACTATATACAATAACACATTATATATATATATATATATATATATATATATATATATATATATTATAATAATATATAATGTACAAAACAAAATAATTTATTTAAGGTAAAAAAAATAGATAAACTAGCATATCTATTTTTATAATATGTATATCGAAACAATAATGGATGCTGGTAATGTGTACATAAATATCGAATATATATATATATATATTTATATATAATAATATATGCAAATATTATATGTAATACAATTATACATACATATATAGGTAACTCACATCTATATGTTTATACAATGTAGCCCTATGTAGGGTGCATTGTGTCTGTGGCTGACTATAGATGAGAATCCGAGAGTTCTCTCCTGGTCCGTGTTGGCGCCTGTACAAAGATACGCGCACTTTATTAACCCAATAAGTCTCGCATTCAAAAAACTTATTTATTTAAGCGGCGCCTCTTTCATGTTTCGTTTCATTTCCATACGCAGCAGAGATAACAATATTTTTACATAAACGACTGCGCCTGGCCCGTCGCGCTTTACTTGCCGTACATTATAGCGTGAACCGGCGCGTGTACAGGTGTTTCTTTTGTTCGTTCGTTCATCCGTCCATTCGCTTTTTATCCGCACAATGTGAACTCTAGATGACGGACTATACAGATGTGTTATCGGGGCTGTCCTATCTACCACTGGGCCTGTGACAGCGACGAGCCTGTGAATAGCCACACACACACAGCCACATACATACACACCGGTCTGAGTAGTTCAAACGAACTCCCGGTGTGAGTTTTCGCAGTATTACGTCCAAGCTGGACACGCAACGATGTTGAGTCGACAACACTCCGGCCCGCTGTACAACGCTCGGACCGTGCGGCGAATTCGCTCGCTTTGATTCAGTCGCCGGACAAATCGAGATCGTCGTAACTCGCGTCCGCGCATAAACATCGTATGCAAATCGGCACAGACGGCGTGCTTGAACACCTTGCATGTGCGGATGTACGTTGTCGCTACACGGAACATGCACGCGTGTGTCGTCGACACGTGTTCGTGCGTGCAACGTCACTCAGTGAACGTGTTGCCAACGCTGCGACCATTGCATGCGATGTGTGTATGCACGTCGTGGGCTTGCGTTAGACCCACAAGGAGGAAGTTAGGCCCTATCGGAACCGCAATTAGTTTACGAAATATAATTATTTACCTACTTCCTAGTTTGATTGTTTTCGAAGAAAGTTTATAACTAGCAACGACTGCAGTCGAGACCATTTTTACCCAATTTTACTGTTCCAGTAAATTTCGCACACCGACAAGACTATATTTCTAGATTGTGGAACAAAATGTTTATTATAATAAATATATAAAAACTGAATTAAAATGAGCTATCGTTGGTGCACGGTATTACGTCTTTTAGACTAACTTTGATGGCATCTTCACAACTCATAAACGTATCCATCGTCAGACAGAGAATGCAACCTTTGCTTCATAACTGTTTCACAACCTGCTTCCATAGTAAGTCCATCATACTAGTTGAGGGTGTTACGTTGGCAATCCATGTTCATAAATATTTACCTTTGAGATAAACCGGTACATTTATGTGTGACAATTAATTTTTTTTGCAAATAATTATCGTAATTATATCATTCATATATGTATAATTTTTCCTTAACCGTTGGGAAATTATAAAAATGCAAAATGCATATTTATGTTATCCAGTTGGTTTTTAAAAGCAATGCCACCCATTTCTGTCATATTCTTATATTAATTTGTTTAATAATTCAACATGTGTAGTTTTGCTATGTCGTTATAACCACATACAATATTTCAATAAACATTATTAAAACAACAACTCCAAATTACTTAGATCACGTGATAGTTACACCGCCATATATACCACAGAGGCGGTCGGTGAGTGTCGCCATGTTGTTCCAATCAACGCGGAATAGTCCGACCTTCGGCGATGTTGTCGTTTCTCGCGTTATTTGGTTCCGCCTTTGACGAGAGCTGAAAGGCACAGTTGACGGAACGGATAACTCCGTATATAGAAAGTCCACAAGGCGATGCTATTTCGATCGAAACTGGATAAATTCATCTGCAAACCGATCGGCCGAGCACACAGTCTTGTGAAAACACGAACTAAATATGGCCGTCCGTCCGCGAACGAAGGACTCGTTGACTGAGAACACAAAGGCCTTCTGGAGGGGCTATTTGAATTCAAGCTTAAGGAGAATTCCGTCAAAATATTTTGTTCCCTGTAATCGACACTGCGTCTCGTACTTTGGGTTCCATTAGGAGTCAGTGCTATATGAAGGACTGATGTACCTTATCGTTGTCTAATTGAAGCGCTATTGTTTGGGATGCTATATATGGCCAATGCGAAGTTCTAATATCCACACCCGCGTTCCCAAGATGCTTACAGAACGGAATTGCTTAGAAATGGAATTCGTTCAGGGTTCGTTCAAGTATGTCGGTCGTTATGCTCATCCTAATAAATAAGATCCTGGCGAACCAGCGCTAGCGGAGATGTTGGTTCGTCAGAGTGCTCGGCTCCGTTTCTATTAACATTTCGACGGTCAAACTGTACGTGCGCACTTATTCAGGTTATCTATTCTTCTGATACACCCTTTTCGGCGACGAGGCGAAGTCGTTCAAACGGTCACGTCCGATAACAGGGACACTTATCGTGATCCGCGCCACCAGATTGCGCCCCCTTTGTGCCTCGCCTACACATTACGCATTGAACGAGGATCCGTTTACAATTGAACTCTGGAGAATAAAGACGATACGTGTTACCTCAGATGACATGCACGTAACGTAATGCGCGAGTTGTTTGCGAGCATGCATGAGTTACTTTGCTATTCTTTCAAAGATACTCTGCCCGTTCTTCGGTTATTAACAAGTATTTTTTATTCTCAATACTATGTATGATATAGATGTTGAAGGTAACTTACACGCACCACGTTCACTAAACATCAGAAATAAAGCCCGGGTTTTGAATGATAAACCTACGCCCGCAGATTAAAAAAGTAAACAAAAACGTACAATTTGTAAACAACCACTAGCGAAAGGTGTATGTTAACGTCTGAATCTTAGTTGATGCTTTGAAGTCATCTAGTGCCAACGCTTTGGGCCAAACTGTTACCGAGAACTGGTTACAGGAAATTCACGTTAAACATTTCAAAACTTCCCTTTCAAATGTTCTTTTGCCATCGTCGTAGTTACTTGCAAAAAGGACACCCGTGGTGCAGTCTGTAGGCTCCAAGCGACCTCCCAGTTGGGAGCTATTTTATTTGGATGTTAGGCGGTGCATTTCGTTTTTGTTTCTAGCAGCATCACTTTTCGGAGGCGCCCTAACACAGGTGTCGTCTTGCGGGGCCTTAGAACGCGCACACACAGCGACGTTTCGGCTGGAACATTTCGCGCACGCAATCGGGCGCGTCTGAGTTCCGTCAAAATGTGACAGCGATGTTGTTCGGAAATCTCAACACACGCCGCCGACTGCCAATGCCTGTCGTGTTGTTGGCAATAAGTATAATATGGTGAGCTCGTGTGTGCTTAAAAAATATTATTTTAGTTTTAGTGAAAACACGACGTGACGTCACTCCACCAGTAGTCTTGGCGCAATGAACTTGATGAGATCAAATCAAAATATCATTATTTATACCTGATGGTATGTGATGTGTGATTAACGATGAACGACGGTACAGCAATACTCTTGATATCCTGTAGTTCTGGGGCATCGCATGTGATTAGTGTTTATATTATTTATACTAATTATACAATTATACTAACAATACCATATGAGTAACAAATTCACTTATTTACTCATTTTGGAAACCATAACCGTTCATAATGTCACCTTATAAATGTGAATATCATAGCAACATAAAACTCTAAAACCATATTCAACACTGTCTGTGTATATTCAGATAACTAAACAATATCGGTCAGCATAATATTCTTCTTTTCCACATTCCGTCAGTACATCATTAAAATAACTGGATATCATCTCCTTCCTTCTGGACGCGTAGTCCTATGTCTTGTCTCGGACTGTATTACCCCTGCCCTGGAGCCGTCAAGGAGTGAACACCCCGACGTAGGTCAGACGGGGCACCGAGACCTGACTACAAAGAGAGACGGAGAGAGTAGATGACTTCTCCGTGTCGCTGCCGGCGGCGCTGGTTGTGAGGCCGATCATATCCGACGGTCGTGTCCCAGTCACCGCCCGTGTCTCAGTCACTGCCCGTGTCTCAGTCACCGCCCGTGTCCCAGTCACCGCCCGTGTCTCAGTCACCGCCCGTGTCCCAGTCACCGCCCGTGTCTCAGTCACCGCCCGTGTCTCAGTCACCGCCCGTGTCCCAGTCAACGCCCGTGTCTCAGTCACCGCCCGTGTCTCAGTCACCGCCCGTGTCTCAGTCACCGCCCGTGTCCCAGTCACCGCCTGTGTCTCAGTCACCGCCCGTGTCTCAGTCACCGCCCGTGTCCCAGTCACCGTCCGTGTCTCAGTCACCGCCCATGCGCCAGCCCGGCTTCATTCGCCTCCATGAGAGGAGAACCGTTGGTGGTTACCTCGGCCTTATCTCCGTTCTGCGATCGAGACAAAGATCCATCCAGTGGACCCCAATATCTCTGGTCGGGGCACAAATCGGGTGTTCTAGTGTTTTTTTTTATATTATAAAACAATAGTCTTCCGCAATCTAAGATGTCTACGACCTAAATGTCTAATATAATATAACGCGTCGACAGTTTTCAAAGAAAATGTTAATTGTTTGGAGAATTGTTTTAGTGAAATGTTTACAAATATCTAATATATATCATGTCAACGGTAAAAAAATGTGTGGAAAGTTGTTTTAGTGAAAAAAAGTTCTTCCACAGAAGAACTGCACTAAAACGAATATATAAAAACAGCTCCGTTAGTCTATCTCTATCTATCCGACTAGCCATGTGTGTGGGTGTGTCTTGTCTTCACTGTCTTGTCGGGATGTGCACACTGAAAGATTACGTGTTGAACTTATTCATCAACATTTCCGATGTTGAGCTTTATTGAAACTCAACAACTTCAAGAATGATAAATAGACAGGAAGATCCATGAAGGCGGGTGATCTGCGTCCAATTTATTTCCTTTTAAAATTATAAATAACAGTGCCCATTTGAACAGTAAACAATTGCCTTCAGAATAGCAAATGTTTATGGACACATGAACGCGTAGGTATAATGATTCGTGCGCTGTTTTACTGAAATTGGTAGGTTGTAGCATTGAAAAGATAACGCCGCTGCGTAGTTCTCATAGACAGCCGCCGGGTGCGCCACTGATTCATATGGATTCACTTTTCGACCAATATTTAGCGTGAGTGGCTCATTCTGTCTGTTCTTCTTGTTTCTCAATGTATTTGACATTGTTACGTAGATACATACAATGTTCCACAGTCTGGTGGATATTCAGCCTTTCTGGTTTGTTCTAATGCATGTGCAATATAGTCGACTTTCGTTATGTAGATCTGAATCTGGGACTTACTAAATTCTGTTATCTACACACCATATTCCTTGTGTCCGTGGCCAAATTGCTCGCGGCGTGGGTAGAGCGAGGAGTTCTTGCCCTGTGCTTGTATCACAACAGCGAGTGTCCGTTCTGGTGTACGATTCTGGTAATTATTCAATATGAAAAGACGATATCGATTACCCCGAGGGCCTTTGATGTACTCGATATAATACTCATAGGTCATAACTGAATGACGGCGAATCCCGCAATGTCTACCATGGACCTACATGGCCTGACCGTCAGAAGTACGACATGTCCTACTCCGGGGTACGAGACACACCTCCGGGCACGTCTTGCGCCGGCTCCCGTAGACTAGTGGCGTTGACGGGGTGAACGTGGACGTGGAATCACCGTCGACAGGTTGTATGTGTCTACAGGGGTGTGTGTTACTGACACGTCGAATACGCCACTAATGGGCAGTGAGTGTTTCTGTAGACGGGATTATGTCAACGATGCAAACCCCACACGTACATTACGTATAAGTGCATAGTTATCGTAATGATAACTATGCACTTATACGTAATGTACGTGTGGAGTTTGCGACATATGAGTTTAATGCTTAGACGCTGTGAATACTGTTAACTAGTTGAGATTTGTCATTAAGCAAATAACACAACAGTGACCAATCGTCTGCCAGTGGTGTATCAAGTTATCCAGAACAATAACTAAGTAAAAGTGTAAGCAATCTGCCAAAAAACTACTTAAGTAAAAGTAGAAGTACCCCTAAAAACCTACTTAAGTAAAAAGTATAAAAGTAGTCGGCTAATGCCAATATATGTATATATATATATATATATATATATATATATATATATATATATATATATATATATATATATATATATATATATTATATATATATATATAATATATATATATATATATATATATATATATATAATCATATATATATTTATATATGATCGAAACATATATACTATAAATATATATATATATATATATATATATATATATATATATATATATAAGCGGCTGAACACATAAGAGTTGACATACACAGAACTAAAGTTGAATAAAGATTCAAAACTAAAATAAATACGCTCACCATTGGCATAACGCCCTTCGCCTTTCAATTAACCTTAAACTGTCGACTACTCAATGTAACTGTCTCCTGCGAACAACGGCACTGCAGGACCCCGTCTCACAATCTATGAGCACGCTTATCACTGCACAACTTAATCCGAACGACCAAGTGTGATATATCATATGGTACTTATTAAAGTAGATTCATTAAAAAATATGTACTCACCACGGGACAGGGTCGCGCCGTCGGTTTGGTGACAAGAGAAAAAGAGACACGTTGACACTGTTTCCGGTGTGGGGACAGATGCTAATGTCGTGGTTTGGGAGGGTCGTGTGCCGCAGTGCCGCCCGCCTCGCCCTCGCCCTCGTCGTGAATACGCAATGAGGATGCGTCACTTACGGTTGAGTTGTCAGGTCTGTCAGTTAGTCGAGAGGGCGTTGTCGATGCGACACAATGAGGCGATGGTGGTTCGATTCGAGGAAGTACACACCGATGGTGTGTGTATATTACCAAATGTAAATTTCAAAGTTCTAAGTCGTGTAATATTTGGAACTCCTGAGTGTGTCTGGCCAGAGAAAGAAACGAGGCCGGTCGAGAACGAGAAGGGGAAATAGAGTAACGGGAATGGGGGGAGGCAGGGAGGCAGGGAGGCAGGCTTAGAGACGAAGAGACGAAGAGACGAAGAGACGAAGAGACGAAGAGACGAAGAGACGATGAGACGAAGAGACGAAGAGACGAAGAGACGAAGAGACGATGAGACGAAGAGACGATGAGATGAAGAGACGATGAGACGAAGAGACGATGAGATGAAGACACGATGAGACGAAGAGACGAAGAGACGATGAGACGAAGAGACGATGAGACGAAGAGACGAAGAGACGAATAGACGATGAGATGAAGAGACGATGAGACGAAGAGACGAAGAGACGAAGAGACGATGAGACGAAGAGACGATGAGACGATGAGACGAAGAGACGATGAGACGAAGAGACGATGAGGCGAAGAGACGATGAGACGAAGAGACGATGAGGCGAAGAGACGATGAGACGAAGAGACGATGAGGCGAAGAGACGATGAGATGAAGAGACGATGAGGCGAAGAGGCGATGAGGCGAAGAGACGATGAGACGAAGAGACGATGAGGCGAAGAGACGATGAGATGAAGAGACGATGAGACGAAGAGACGATGAGACGAAGAGACGATGAGACGAAGAGACGATGAGGCGAAGAGACGATGAGGCGAAGAGACGAAGAGACGATGAGACGAAGAGACGAAGAGACGATGAGACGAAGAGACGATGAGACGAAGAGACGATGAGGCGAAGAGACGATGAGACGAAGAGACGATGAGGCGAAGAGACGATGAGACGAAGAGACGATGAGGCGAAGAGGCGATGAGGCGAAGAGACGAAGAGACGAAGAGACGAAGAGTCGGACAAGGACCGACAGAGACAGTTTAATAAAATGTTGACGTTCACCGAAAGTGTATACCACCACTAAATGTTGGTCAACACATTCCGGCAAACCGCAACAGCCGTAAACAGTAAACAGCGTACCTCCACAGGCAATGGAGCACGCTCGCTTCATTCAAGCCAAGAGCAATATTTAAAGAGGACTAGTCCAGGGACTTAGATGGTTCAATCTGCTATACACATATAAGGTCGGTTCTTTAGAAATTGTAGAATTTTATGGAACACAAATATCTGTCTGTAGCGCAGTTACTGCCGCGCAACTGAACGAATGTCGTTATGCAAGAAGACGTGTTTACATAGGCTGTCAATTGGCGGAGAGAACAAATAATGTCGACAAGTAACTATGGACAGAGTGAGGCGGAGGAAGGAAACTGTGCGGCGTATTGTTTAGATCATTCATTATATGTATTATTTATAATGCATACGGATACCAATGGGTAAAGGAATGTGGGAGCAAAGGAAGAGCAGGAGTACATAGTGATATCTTCGGTGAATGACGATTCAACAATGCACTCCGGTCCTCCCGCACGCCCGCCCATCCGTTCGCCCGCACACACGCACGCAGGAAGTAAAAGCCGACGGAGACGTGTGCTTGACGAGAACTGACCACAACCTCGACGGCGGCACAATGAGTGGGTGCGACTTCACGCCACGGCGATGTCGTCTTCGCCCGGTCGGGATGCTTTCGTCTTGACGTTCCATCAACTTCTGATCGTCTCCTGCTTGTTGCGTTGTCTCGGTCCGTCTCCGCGTCAAACACCCATACCACATACCTCACTGCAGTCGTTCCCCGCGAGGCTTCAAAGTGTCGACCAGAGCTACGGCGCGGTTGGTGGGCATAATTTCTGCGTTCCACATTATGAAGGTCTCGGCGTGTGATTAACACAAACGCGACAATTATGACACATTAGTTGATAAACATCCGACCGTTTAGCGGAATATTTCTCACCTAAACGCGTAGCTCGGTCAATGAACTTCTTCGGGTGATGATAGATTGAGTCACTTTAAATATGATTCTCATATAAAAGAATCTGTTTCTACATAAAGATTAAGCTGTGCTCACGTAAAACAGTCCAGACCTCGGATTAACCACATCGTATAGCGACCAGAATTGTTATGAAATTAATCCGCACTACCCGCGTTATCGGGTTTCCTGACTATGTTCTTTTCGAATTTATGACCTCTTCTAGACGACAGCGTTATCGGAAATTCGTCTCTTCCCCCGGTCGGTGCCAAGCTTCCCGTGGCCCGCCCCATTTCCCAACGGCAGCGGGAACATTTTTATATACGGCTAAGTAATCCCGCGGGACAAGTGGGCCCCCGGTGCCTGTGTGGCTGGAGGCTGTTGTGTCTCTGGGCGACGACAGAGGGTCAACTTGGGTCATCATTGTGACCCACTGCATGTTCGGAATGGCCCTAGTTCGTAACCTCAGCGAATCGTTCGCCGAGGATGGCACGCCCTGTTTCTACACAGCTTCTCGCTGGGATTATCTCGTAATGTTTCTATTTGCAACATTGTTACGTTCTCCATAAGTGAACCTTGCAAGCAAATGTTTTATGATTGAAGGCATACGTAGATGGCGTCATAATCTGAAAACACAAGTACGCACACACGGGCACACACACACACATACATACACACCCACACCCACACCCACACCCACACCCACACCCACACCCACACACACACACACACACACACACACACACACACACCACACTCACACACACACACACACACACACACCACACACTCACACACACACACACACACATACACACACTCTCTCTCTCTCTCTCTCTCTCTCTTTCTCTCTCTCTCTCTCTCTCTCTCTCTCTCTCTCTCTCTCTCTCTCTTGTCAGTCCATCTACACGTTTATTAATTAAACAGTTATCAGTATTTCTCAGTAAAACGTATCCTCTGTCCGATTTTTCAATTTAATTAGTATTTCACCATATCATGTTCATCAGCCCATACTCTTTTCTCTTTCTACTGTTCGCTGCGGTAATGAAGCATTACGTGCAACATATATTTATTTGGCTCTGCCAACAATGGTATTTAGCCATGCCTCGGAGCGGTTCAGATCGAATCGCGTTGTACTACTCTGTAGGTATCGTCACGCGTACGTTACAACACCGACACCTGAATAAGACGTTATAATCTTAATAAGGGTAATGATGCTTAGTATCTATTATTACATGATAAATACAGGTGTTAATAGAGACGACAATACAAAGACGTCGAACCATACAATTAGAGTAACACGGTGTCAAAACTACCCGCTATAGTTTCCGGTGCATTGGTCCGTATTAAAGGGGTACCTGCATTGGGAGGGGGTGGCGGAGGGCATTGAACCACGGCCCTCTTTGGATATTTCCTGATTTGTTTCTGCATAACCTGTTGCACAACTATATTGTAGCACGGAAGACTACTACAAATTATATGATCCCACACAACATATTACTGAAATAGATAACCCAATAGCTTTTCAAGCAGCAATCACGAACCTCCCCTTCACAACACCCAATCACCTAAATTGCCTGTAAAACAAACAAACAAACAAACAAACAAACAAACAAACAAACAAACAAACAAACAAACAAACAAACAAACAAACAAACAAACAAACAAACAAACAAACAAACAAACACACACACACACACACACACAAAACAAAACAAAACAAAACAAAACAAAACAAAACAAAACAAAACAAAACAAAACAAAACAAAACAAAACAAAACAAAACAAAACAAAACAAAACAAAACAAAACAAAACAAACAAACAAACAAACAAACATAATACCTAACGCATGCGTACAAGAAGCATTACAAACTCCTGCGTTAGCCCACATTTGGGCTGTTTGGAGTATACAACCTGAGACCTGAGACTTCTATGGGACCAAAGTTGGCACTTAATTTGCTTCATTCCGATATCCGTGATACGCCACTCGGTCCAGGCTGTTGCTCGAGGGGGTGTTGGCAGCGGTAGACTGACTGCGTGTCCAGGGAAGTCGATCTATAATGGTCCATTTGGTTAAAGGAGGGCATTTGAAATACTTGCTTCACTGATATACAATCTTAATAGTAACACTACTTGTTACTTTGACATCGCCATAAGGTTGTACATTAGTCGTTTAAAACGTAGCCAAGAACATTACCACGATAATATTATAATCGATTATGTTGTTCTTCTACAAATACAACAATTGTAAGTTATAACGGACGTTTGTGTGTGTTTGAATAGTGCCATTATAAAATACTTACTTCACTTTTAGTGCCCTATTCAAGTTTATTCAATTTAACACAAAGACCATAGATAAGAAGAGAAAAGAGCAATAGTACATCCATTGTGTGACTGTGACCTCGGATGTTTATCTGTCCATTACTGTCCACCTCTCTGCACCTTATGCATCGTTTGGTGACTAGTTCATGTCCGACGACAGTGAGTAGGGAGATCTAAATTGCAGCACAGATGTGCAAGCGATTAAAAAATTGTCCGTTGCAAATATTTACATTTTTATACACACTGAAGTGTTGTATGTTGTAATAATTATAGGTCCTACACAGCTATCTCTGAATGCGCTCTAATAGCTCCACTGTGCACATTTGCTACCATTTGCGAAGCACATAGAAGCTACAACTACATCTAGTCGTCGCCATCTTTAAGACAAAAGCCAGCCTTGGTTACCAGGGCCCCACGCGCGCTCGGGATTCCGTTAACGAGTCTCCGTTGCGACGGTTTGCTCCGTTGCCGTTCGTCGTGCCGCCTCGAAGCGTATCTGCCTGCGATCGCGCTGAATTCAATCAAGCCGGGTTAAGCGGTGAACTTAAGCGGGGCGCTAGCTCGATAACAATCTGACACGATACGCATCAAACAAGGCCGAGTGCAGGTTTGACTGCCGCACGAAGCTCGCTCGAGGCGGCGTTTGATCGTCGCCCGGTGAAGGGTACTCTCTCCCCAGCCGGGTCTCGCTCGCCAGTCGGCTGAAGACGGGGAGCAAGGTTATGCCTTGATGGTGGAACGATGCAGCAGAAGCTTTTAGCTGTTCGTGTGAATGCGTAAGTACATATAGGGCGACTTTATATGAATTGAAATTGGAGTAAGTTGAAGTTGAAGTAAGTACAACGGAGGATGAGTCACTCTTCATGATCTATATCTTCAGGGACAACGACAACAGATGGGTATTTTAATGTATGTTTCATACCGACAGTTCTACGGGTCCACAAATCAATACATATGAGAACATCTACTTCATGGTAAACACACCTACAGAAACGTAATGTGTTCAGTAGCTCGAAATGTTTTTTTATTTGTTTACCTATATCGTTTCTCTTGAATAACATTGAATAGATGAAGCAAAATGTGCATGCCCTATTTATTAAACGATTGTTTGGTTCAGCGACCTGCGGTTAGTCGTCAATACTTCCTGGTCTTGACGAGGCGTGTAGCGTGCACCGTGCCAGAACAATGCCGAGGTGGTGCAAATCAGCAGCAATACGGTTCTACGCTGACCGAGCCGGGTAGAGTGAGACAGGGCAGAAGGAGGTGCATGAGACAGAGTCCGATATTAAGAGGGGATACAGTGTGGTCACAAGGACAGGGATGACTGTCTGGGATTGGGTGTGTCAGACAAGTGCAGGTGATCCAGATGAACCGAGAAGAATTGGCCGTACGACGACATGGGCTGAACGATGCTACTTCAGCGGCGCCCACAGTCACCGGGTACGACCTGGGAAGAACACAAAGACGTAGAATAAGAAGAGAATAACAATATTAGCAATAATAATAACGAAACTGGAGGAAGAATACAAAATGAGAACGATATATATATATATATATATATATATATATATATATATATATATATATATATATATATATATATATATATAATAATAATAACTAGAGAGAGAAGATAGGGAGAGGAGAGAGAGAAGAGAGAGATGAGAGAGAAGAGAGAGAGAGAGGAGGGAGAGAGGAGAGAGGAGAGAGAGGAGAGAGAGAGACAGAGGGAGAGAGGGAGAGAGGGATAAAAAAAGAGGGGGGTGAGGGAGAGAAGGAGAGGGGGAGAGAGAGAAGAGGGGGAGAGAGAGAAGAGAGAAAGAGAGAAAGAGGGAAAGAGAGAAAGAGAGAAAGAGAGAAAGAGAGAAAGAGAGAAAGAGAGACAGAGAGAGACAGAGAGAGACAGAGAGAGACAGAGAGAGACAGAGAGAGACAGAGAGAGAGAGAGAGAGAGAGACAGAGAGAGACATAGAGAGACAGAGAGAGACAGAGAGAGACAGAGAGACAGAGAGACAGAGAGACAGAGAGATACAGAGAGACAGACAGAGAGACAGAGAGACAGAGAGAGATAGAGAGAGAGAGAGAGAGAGAGAGAGAGGGAGGGAGGGAGGGAGGGAGGGAGGGAGGGAGGGAGGGAGGGAGGGAGGGAGGGAGGGAGGGAGGGAGGGAGGGAGGGAGGGAGGGAGGGAGGGAGGGAGGGAGGGAGGGAGGGAGAGAGAGAGACCACTCCTGTGCCCTCCCGTCCTATAGACCACCCTGCATATGTTACGATGTCGTCATCGTGTAGTTATTTACGGGAGGTCTAAGGACGGAGTGGTCAAGAACAGGCACAATGTCCAGTGTTAGCCGTTGTCTGACCCAGACGTTAGCACGTGTACAGTGCTAGATATTGCAGTACAATATTATCTGCACCGACACAAACAGATTACACTTCAAACAACCACAAAGCGCCAGGGCGGCAGACTAATTGGCTTTGTACATGTGTCAGAAGTTCTACAGACATTTCTTCGTAATGTGATATCGATCTACAGACCAAGTCTACGTAAAATTACATTGATCAAATGACTAGTTAAATGTAAACGATATCGATCTAATGACCACTCGTAATCGTAAGAAATATGTTACCGCAAGTATATAGTTTAACCTCGTTTAGAGAATGTTTAATTATGGTTTACATGAAAGGCATAAAGTCTTGCAGTATATTACATTATGTTGTGTTGTACTATATTAACATTATATTACACTACACTTTATATATATATATATATATATATATATATATATATATATATATATATATATATATATATATATATATATATATATAGTCGTGTTTCGTTTGTACGATCTTCAATGATATGGGGCTAAACGTTTGGTACATGTGTATAGCTGTGATCATAAATATGACGAATATCGTATTTCCAAAACGGGGAACAAAGCAATAAGTCAAGTTCAGTGGAGACAGTCATAGACGTTGTGTCAGACTATAAAAAATAAAACAATTACCATTATTATGAAGCGCAGGTAAACGCGAACACTTGGCAATTGAAAATTATGTAGATTGAAATGATAAAAACAAATTTACTATAATTCCCTGTTGTGGCCATTCTAGTATATGCTCGTGCGTTTATCATTATTAATGCATATTTCTAATATTAATTTTCTTCTCAATAATTAATATACACATTTCATTGTAGTTCACTTCACAAGACCCCCCACCTTACAATAGATCACACACAGGCGTCTGTTTGTTCCTCTCTGTATGATAATGGACTTGAATCTATACATGAAGTACGGATAAAATAAACATTAGACAATCGGTCTGTTTTTATCTTGTCGTGAATATTTTCTGTCCTGGCGCGTCAGCGAGAGGTGTACCCGAAGTAGGTCAGACGCTTTGCGCATGTCCGGGAGATTTAACGAGATAATTATAGTCATCCAGGGCTAGAACCCTAGGCGGAAGTGGACAAGAAACAGAGAAACCTCCGACGTAATCCATTCTTCTGAGATATTATTTTGTCAGTTTTGTATTTGATGGTACTGTACACACTCTTAGATAACGGGTTCTATTCAGTTGTGAATATATATATCCGTTGTGTGAGAATGGGCACTTTGTGATATCTGACCAACTTAGTGTACTCAGGGTTACTTAAAAATCGCGTTCTTTTACATGTTTCTCGTGATTATAATGTTTTATTCTCTGTTTTTTGGTCTGGCGTGCCACTCTATATAAAGCCGTGGGTTTGACTGATGATATAGAATTTTTGCATTAGTTCTTTATGATACTATATTTCGTTATTATAGTATTTGCTATATTTACTATAACATATATACTACATTTAATATCCACACGCACTGTCGTAATTATATCATTCCACCGTGTATGTGTGATGTTGAATGTTTAATTAAATTAAACATTTTACTTTCAAGTGTCAAGAATGCGATCGATGAGAGTTCTAGCTTTCATTTACTCGAATGGCATTTCCTGTCTGTCTCCGTCTGTTGGCATAGTTAAGACTTGTAATTGTGTTGGCGTTTCTTGCATAGTGTAAATAGCAGAAAGATCTTAGACCCTGTCGCTTTGTTGATACATGTGTTTTGATGTGGGGCTCGCTGTTTCTTTGACTGACTCAAACATAAAATGTTCATTCATAAAGTGTACCAGGTACTATATGTAATCACACGCATGAGCTAAACCTGATGAATCACATGCATTCGCGTCCTCAACAGTTTCGACTAGTTTTTTTTAATCCAGGTATGTGACGGGCGAACGCTGTAGCTGAAATAATAACAACGCGCGAATGAATATACACTGGAATTTTAAATGACCGTTTGAGCTGACTTTGCTAGTTACATATGGCAACTGGCCATGGCCAATTACCGGGCCAGTAATCAACCAATCAACTACAACTAGGTCGCAATAAAAACGGCGCATGTTTTATGTGTTTTTTATTTAGCTAGAGAAAGATAAGAGAAATAGGGGAGAGAGAAGATGAGAGGAAACACAAATATACGCACGCACGCACGTACGTACGCACCCACACACACAAACAAAAACACAAACACACACACACACCACACACACACACACACACACACACACACACACACTCACACACACACACACACACACACACACACACACACACACACACACACACAAACACACACACACACACTAGAAATACATTGCACCAACACACCATAGCATATCACGGAGGATACTGTGTAGGTTTTTTGTTTATGCAAACTGAAGTCATCAAGTAAAATGTTGAATTGCGAAGGCAATTTAAAAAAACAGGATTCAATTGTCAAGCAAGACACGGTTGTATTGATGACATAACAGTGACCCGGTCTGTCGAACTCATTTCAACTGTCGCTAATTACCACTGTGCAAAGTCGGACGGTGCAGCGCAACCTAGCGACGTAAATAGACAGATAGACACAGCTTGTTCATCCTGAAGGTGATCTCACTTAGGAATGTAGATGATTCACGCGACAACCTTGGCCCTATTTCCCAATCTGATGTTGCATTATTATGAACATTGGTGCTGGTCGTCGTCACGAATACTTGTATATCCGGCAAGAACAGACAGCATATTGTAGCAGCTTTAGAAGCCTAGGACGAAACCGCAACGGCAACGTTCAGAATATTAATTGTATATGTTTCGGTCAGTCCAATCGTGTTATGGGTCGTAGACATGTTGTTGACCACAGCCATTCGATTTGAGCATTTTTTGTGTTGAAGCTAGTTTTGTGTCAACAATCATCGGGAATGCCCTTGTTCAGTGCTGCTTTCGAAGAGTCCATGTTTGTAGAGTTATGTTTCACGTCGAGAGAAGAACTTGTTTTGGTAACATTATACCACGAAGCGAACGTAGGCCTATACTATAACATCTTCATGGTAATATCACATCATATTTACTTCGCAAGTCCACTGACATCACTTGACCACAAACCGTGAAACACCTTGTACTACTACAATGTGTTCTTAGTTAGCTGTTCTTTCCGGAAGTTTCGTAGTTGACTGCTTCAGGATGTTATCGCCTGTGCAGTTAAAACACGAGGCTCGACCACTGGACCAATTCGCGTGAGTCTCCCTTGGACCACGCAGCATTTGGGCGCCGGTCACAGTTCCTTCCTCCTACCTTCCTGCTCTCTCTGCAGCGACGAGTGTTATACGGCGGATATCATCCGCCGCCATCGGAAATGTTATCGCTCGCCGCTGTCTGCCGGGCCAGGTAAGTGAAACCGAGTTCTCGCGCAGGCTCGCACCGCCGCATTGTGTGGCCGGCGCATTTCGGGTGCTGGGGCGTGTCGGCAAACATGAAAGAGCTCTGGTCCGGGGGCGGTCGCGTGTCGCTACAGGTTGACGCCAGGCGACGCTCTATCGCCAATTATCAGCCGCTGATCGGTGGGCGCTGTGAACCCGTTCACCCGCAGACAAGGGGTAGGGTCTCCGCCGTGGCCGGGCGGCTCGGGAGCCGAGGTCGACGACGCGGCGGCGACCAGCCGAGCGACCAGGGCACTTCAAAGACGGGGCTGAGCCGACGAGCTCCGTCGATAAGAAGCGATGTTGCGTCGTGATTCAATTATGGCCCACCTGACGGCCTACCAGACGGCCTACCAGACGGCCTATCAGACGGCCTACCTGACGGTCTACCTGACGGCCTACCAGACGGCCTACAAGACGGCTTACTAGACGGCCTACTAGACGGCCTACCAGACGGTCGGTTCGGAACAGTGTCGATAACTCCGGCCGTGTACTTCGTGGAGATCAGGAATACCATTCACTAGGCCAATTGCGTTCTTTAAGAAGATATTGCGCAAACTGCCTCGAAGAGATCAAGAATATTGTTCGACCATCCAATTGTGTTCGTTAGAGAACATTGCGGGTTTACATTGGACGCTGCTGATAAGCGTTTGTTGTCAATACAATCTTCACTGTAATATACAATGAATTAAACATACATTCAAAGCGTTATATTAGTCATTTGTAACACACGCGAATGTGTTCAAATTTTTGCCATTTTGTAGATTTTGTAGTGTAAAACATATATTCTTACGTCCGGGGGTTATTGATTACTGAAGAACCAAACTGGTGTCGGCTATAACAGTGTACGACAGTCGTGTAGTTGGCTGTAAGTTGTCCCTGGTGGCAACTCTAGGCCACCTCACCGGGAAGGAGCTCCTCCTGCAAGAACCGGCGGCTGTAGATATAATTATTGAGAACACATCTTATGTGTACGATCTTGTGCTTTCCTTCAAAACTGCTCAAAGAACTTTACACTCTACTCACTGGCAGACCTGTTCAATCGAACACCATCTCGACTTCTCTGAGAAGCATTCAGCCACGCTGCAAGTAATGCGCAAAGACCATTGGTGCACAAGTATCCACCACTGTCTATAGCCAGGTACTCATTTATACAACTGAATGAACTGAAGCAAAGTGGATTCGAACTGGGTTTTGTTAGTTGAGAATCCGAGGCTCTAACCACTGCACCACAGCGCAGCTACTGTAAGACGTTCATCTTATCTTCAGACACGTGATACGTGCATGGGAACAACACACGTGGCTGTGTTTTGATGTAGCTTCAGGTGCACTCGAACCGTGACTTCGCGATCGGCAGCCCTAAACGCCCACGTGCCCACTATATGATGTCGGGAAAACACCCGACTACACGATACACCCGCTCTTCCCGGTTCAGCCCTATAACAACATCTGCTCCCAGTGTCCCGGAGCATGCTTGCAAGCTTTAGGGAAGGAACGTTTTTAAGGGATGCTTCGCTCTTGTGGAACAGGCTTCGAATAGCCACCGGGGGCTCTGGACAAAGCTCGCAGAAGGAGGTTTGCTCTTCAATCCTTGCAAACAACACAACAATAGTGACTACGATGTCAGACAGCGAGCTGACTCCATCGCTGCAAGACAACCGTCGGCCTGTGTAAACATTTAAAGGATCCACGCTTTCTTGGTTTGGTCATGTCACCCGTAACAACACCGTTTCAAAAACGATTATACACTGCCCCAGAGGGCATGGGAAGATCGGGGCGCCAAAAATAAAACTGGCTGAATAACTTCGTGTTGTTCCCCCATCGCACCCACTGGGAAGAATGTCCTGTTTGGCGCAGACTGACGGTGGACAGCACCGCAGGGACTTCCTAAATGAAGGGAGGAAGAGAACAACCCAGGACATTCTCGGCGGTGGAGAACGAGTCAAAGTTGCACGAGTACCTGGCCAAATATTGGTGGCGTTTTATTGGTCGATGTTTGTGCCAGTTTTATTAACACAAACATTGCCAGCTGATGCCTTTCAAAACAAACTCATCTGCAACTCTTCATCTAAATTCGGCGTGTTTGTGATGACTGGGCGATAATAATGGTGCTTTTGGTTCGCATGGCTGACTACGGCGTCTATGGCTACGCATGGCGCTTAATATTTATTTTGCAGTAGCGGGTTTCTGAACAGTTGCTTAGGGTCTAGGGCATGTCCCTCTAACAGGCTACCTCAGCAATATGTTCTTGTATGTGAACTCCTGGTGATATATATATATATATATATATATATATATATATATATATATCTACTATATATAAATCATTATACAAACATACCGACATTCACACATACATACATACATACATACATACATACATACATACATACATACATACGTACACCACACACACACACACACATACATACACACAACCCATACACGCATGCACACACAGTACAGTGTCTCTCTCACACACACACACACACACACACACACACACACACACACACACACACACACACACACACACACACACACACACACACACGTACGCACACACACACACACACACACACACACACTCACACACACACACACACACACATACACACACACACACACACACACACACACACATACACACACACACATACACACATGCACACATGCACACAAACACACAAACACACACACACAAACACACACAGACACACACAAACACACACAAACACACACACACACACACACACACACACACACACAACACACACAAACACACACATACACACACAAACACACACACAACACACACACACACACACACAAACACACACACACACACACACACACACACACACACACACACCAATATAATTTTATCTGCATTTCTACGTTGAGAAATAAAATTATTCAAAGTTGTTTCTTACTGTTGCTACAATATTGGTTTGGGACATTTCGATAGTTGTCTGCTATTTCTGGAATATGGTTGTAGCTTCGATCATCGCGTGCTTACGTAATTTTTATTCTTAAAGTCAATATTAATTAAATATATGAATTAGGACTTTTTGGTACCTGCACCGTCTCATTAACCCACGCTTCCTCTTAATGTTAGCCCAGTTGAAACTGTTCCGCAATTCCGCCGTCGTTTAAAATATATATCTTTATAACATAGCTACACAGTACACACTACACACCATAGCTTTCGGAAGAGCCGGAAGTTTGATTACTGTTTTATATACGTGCCATTGAGCACGTATAGCTAGTGCCTTACCTCCACGCCACGCCCTACGGCTATGTACAAAACAGATAACATGTTCGAGGCTTTTTCTTCCTTATGATGCAAAACTAGCTACGAGCACACGTACGGAAAACTATGGATACAGCCGAAAGTTGCGATTACTACAGATTACACGTCGCAAACCGCTATTTAAAATCCCGATGATGAGATTAGATTTTCATTTGAGCTGACACACAAGTAATCTTTGCATCTGTGCCATTTAACACATTCAGTTATCGTCATAATGTGGAAATTGTAGATTATAATGTCTTGTAATCTGTGATGAGATAGCGACGAGATAAGATCGTACTTATTAGTTCGGACGTTCAACCGGCGCGCTCGCGGTGAGACGAGCATGGTGTGTTTTCATTGTAATTGCG
Organism: Oasisia sp. SBJ-2009; assembly: GCA_964017155.1. Taxonomy (NCBI): domain Eukaryota; kingdom Metazoa; phylum Annelida; class Polychaeta; order Sabellida; family Siboglinidae; genus Oasisia; species Oasisia sp. SBJ-2009. The sequence continues at coordinate 5,830,261 of OZ024863.1, forward strand.
TATACACGTGTGTATTAACTATACGTGTTTACTAGATAAGGATATCGGCCTATAGTGAGTTCATAGCAGACACAAACACGGAACGCGTTCATTTTCGCACACGTGGCGATATTAGGTGTGTTTGAGATCGATCAACGTAGCCGTGCGATGAGGCGAACATTAGAAGCACGGAAAACAGATGTCCTTTCGCAATTATTAACGTTCAATTATTTCTTGCGTCCGTTCCAGAAGACGCACTTCAAATGTGACATAGCTAACTGGCTGACCTTCTAACCTACTAGTAGACGGGGCTAACTGTTTATATCGCTGACAAGACCAGGTCATAATTTTTTTCAGTCATATAAGATAATGAATGAAAGAATTTACGAATGTATACATGCACGGACGAGTGGACAACTAGTATTGCTATCGGGTTTGACCTCACGTTATTAACGTTCTGTTTTATTTATATTTTCACATTTTTGTGGTGTATGGACAACTATCGGTGTATTCTTTTAATACTACTGTTTTCATTGCTCCGAACTCTATATTTAGAGTGCGACAACGCGAGATGCACTGATTATTTTATCGGCCTTAGCTTCACGCGAACCTCCGTAACTTTCAATACGCAATCGTCCTAGACCTACTTTGAGTACTACATTAGCAACCAGTTATGGCTGAATCATTGAAACAATCTCTCTTAGTATTTAATTTCTATGGGACTATCAACAGTTGTCGGTAGAATGCGAGTGATTTCTGGAATATACACAGGAGTTGGCAACAAATTTCAGTTTGCATGTGTTGTGTTTATGTGTACGTAATTACATACTTGCGTATACACATGCGTGCACTAGCCTAGGTATTAGAAACGATAATTTTGTTTATTCTATACGTTCTATAGCACCTTGTTACAATAGAACGATCATATGGTTTACACTTCGTTAGTCCAGAACAGGTTTTCCAGAAAGACGTAAACAATTCTAACTGACCACAAATGGGAACACATCTCGAAGAAGACCTAAACAACAGGAAACAACGATACGATCCTGGGGGATAAAATGAAGCAATTAAACATATTTATATATATTTTCGAAGTCATATAATATCATCTAGAAAACATCGTATGTGGTTATGAAATAACAGGGCAACGAGTATGAAATATGAAGAAACGGTTAATGACATGAATGTCCACATACAGTCTAGAATGGCGATTATGAATCCATAAATGGCTGGAACGCGACACGATTGTTTGCAAATTTATTATATTGTTAAATTAAGGTAATCCGTTGTGCGTGCATTATATATATATATATATATATATATATATACAAGCTATATTATATTATTATATATATACATTTATATATATATATATATATATATATATATATATATATATTATATATATATATATATATTATATATATATATAATATATATTATATATAATATATATATATATATATATATATATATATATATATATATATATATATATATATATATATATATATATATATATATATATATATATATATATATATATATATATATATGCTGTATCTATTATAGTACAATTTGGCACGTCTACCATCCTATACAATGGTCCAATTGTTATGCAGTACAGGCATAGCAATCCTACAGGCTACAGCAACAACATACATAAACGACATAACGGATTAACCCGCACACAGGGATGAACCGTACCCGCAGGACTGCGATGCGATACCGATCGGATTTTGGATTATCGACATGCGGATTAATGGGGCTGCGTTAACGGCACATTTGTCTTAGCTACATACAAAACAAGACGCTACGAACAACATACGCGCCACAAGAAGATGGAGATGGATTGGCCATGTCTTAAGGAAGAAAGACGACAGCATCTCCAAAATAGCAGTTAGGTGGACACCTGTAGGAACAAGAACACGTCGACGACCTAAACAACATGGAGGAGAACACTGAAACACCTTTGAAGCTACGGTCAGGCTGCAAAGCAAACTGCAGACAGGAAGAAGTGGAAGACCATTGTTTCTGCCCTATATGCCAGCGAGCACGGAGAGGATTATGTAAATAACACACAATATTCGGCGTCTTCCGTCGGTACCTCGGCAGTGAGCCGGTGACGCAGTGTATGTTTCTGTTGGCGCGACGCCGATGCGGACGACGGTGTGCGAAGTACGAGCCGAGGCCCCGCATGCAAGGGGCTCTCGGGGCGGCACGGCGAGACTCCCTCCCGGCGGCGGGGCTTCAAAGCGACGCCAGCGGCTGACGGGCAGAAAGCTAGATGTCGACACATGTTTCCTGTTACGGGATCGTCTCGACTTTCCCCGTCGCTCGGGTCGTCCGTTCATACCTGGCCCGCGAGCGTCGGTCCCCGCCGTCTACAGGACCTCGGTCGGGAGGTAGCGGTTACTCCGAGTACCTTGCGCCCTGGGGTCGTGCTGCGCTCCCCCTCCCCCGTGAGGGCCCGGGCAGCATCCCTTTCGTTCCCCTCGAACTTCAAGAGAACTGTGTCACATACAGAGGGAATTTCCCGTTAATTGAGTAGACCTCTGTGTCTGCCTGGAAAGTGAACTCTAGATTAAGGTATCTAAGCATCGCGGAATTATTGACCGTAATAAAATAATTACTGACATTTTCTCAGGATAGTTGTTTCCAAAATCGAAAGGTTTAATTTTTCATATCCAAATCGAGATGTTTTCGTTACCTGTAGAGACTTTCTTTGTACGTTACAAGTCTCTACAAGTAAAGGAAACATCTGGATTTGGATATGACAAACAAAATCGCTTGATTTCATGTTAAAAATAGCTTTCTTTTAAATAAACAACATTTGCGGACACCACAAAATTACGGAAGTATCATGTTAGAGGCACATTTAAAAAAAACCAAGCAGATGGCTTTAATTAGTGAAAAGTGTTCGGTTTAACCGACTGGAGCGACGGTGAACGGCGTGATTACGTATAGATCTGTGAGACTGTGTAGGCCGCCCATCCCGTCCCATGTTTGGTTACCCGAAATTCCGCCAATCCCAACGGAGGAACATTCCCTGGCCCGTCGACGACATATCACACACACAGGTGGACGGTGTTTCTCTTTGATATCAAAATAATTACCTGATAAGCGGATCTAGGGGCAAGCGTTGGAGTAGCGGCCAAAAGAGTTGTTGTGCTTGGCGTAAATTACGCTGGCGAGACAGACGCATACCTAAAGTACTCCTGCGCTTCCTTCTTCGTCTCCCACGCCCCTATATTTAGCCCAACTTGGGGAAGGTCGAAACGTGGTTACCTATTATAGTGACGAATATATGGAGAACGTATAGTTGTATACATATTCTTGTAATATATTTGTTGTTTTAATGGTGTCTCAAGATGGCCGCCATATTGTCTCCGCAACTGATTTAACATAAACAAGTGACGTCTGCTGATGTCCATCGCTGCAATACGGGAATTATTACACCGTTGTATGCGCAGTATGTTTGTACAAAAGTACGTGTAGTTGTTTTTGTAAAGCCACCGACATTTACTTTGGTCATTACGGGTAATGTGTGAAAATATTTGTTATAGAATGTGTAGAACCGACGCTTTTCGCTCAAATGTGACTGGGCTCAGTTGATCACGTAGTACTATTTTGTTAGTTAATTTCATTGAAGTTAAACAATTCACTTTCAAGTCAACGTTCCAGTATAGATCCACAAAACGGAACACATGAAGCGAAAGAAACGTGAACCTGTGTTGTGATTTTAACGTGAATCCTGTGGTGAATTCGACAGATAGGCATATGGACGTTCACATGTGTTCACGAGGAAGTCACAGACACTCGAAGTCTGGGCGGCGCCAGCACGCCAGTACACTTCCGGCAGAGTACACGGCGTGCTAATGTTCCACGCGTCATCTCATGTCAACTATGTCACGCTGTGTCACACGCTAACACACATACATCAGTCGACTCCACGCTCCTTGTCGGCGATATATTTCCACCTTGGGCCACAAAACGTTCACTGAATTTAGACGTCGGACCAAATCGTTACGAAAGTCGACCCGCCTTCAGGAGGTTAAATTGTCGAACAATCGTCGACAAGAACTGGCCGTGTACACGCGCGGTCGTGTTACAGGCAAATAGAGCGTTTAGAATGAAATAAGTACACGTTTACGCCAGGCACGTTATCACGTCACTGCCGTTATCGTAACACGAGTATTACTGCGCAGATAAAGACCAGGCATTTGACTTCTGACTTCGATAACAACACAAAAGTGCGATTCTTTTTTTGCTATATTGCCTATACACCACTTGTGGTAATTGAATAATTGATTAAATCAGATCAACGCCTGTGACTACAGAAAACGTGCCGTAGTATCTGTAGTATACTGTGTAGACTGTGTACGCGATTAAACCAAGGTTGTTTGCTCGTAGTTTTTAATATATATATATATATATATATATATATATATATATATATATATATATATATATATATATATTACACCTACTCAATGTTTTTAATAATACAATACTAAACTAGGTTATAATTTACAGTCCATCAAAGTGTTTTCAATACTTTCGAACCATTACAAAATCTTCATATACTAAACATCCTAATTCAACATGACATACAATATTGCGGATCCATCAGAGAAATGAGAGCTATCCTGCAAGGTCGTTTGATTTTTGTCTCAAGTCAACTAATTTCGCGGACTTCTTAGCAACAGTTACCATCGCTAGCGGTGTGATTCCGGGAACTAGAACAGACGAGCAATTAATTCGTTTCATGGTTAACTTACATACACATACAAGCCCTCTGTACAGTGGTAATGCAAGAAACATTTGTTGAACCTGTGCATATAGGGCTACTGACGAATCGTTTGAACAACTATAAAGAACGACCACAAGCATTTGGTGACGTCGAATGTCCGTCTCTCCAGCCGTTCCACGTCCAACACACACGAAGCATCGACCGCAGGCATCCAGTCGAATGGTTCCCGGCAATGCAAGCAAGCAGCTCAGCGTTCACGAACATTTTAATTGGCAAACACATTACAAATGAACGGTCGATCGATAAATAAAACTGTCGCGATTTCTTCATGTACACATTACAATTGGACTTTGGTTATGTGAGTGTGAGTATATTTCTCTGCTCAAAGAAAAGAAGTCAGTTGACAACTACCAGTATCATCTCTTGACAACGGAGAGCAAGTCGTAAGAACACTGATGGTGGTTATGTGAAGGTCAAGAAACCGAACAGCAAACTTCTGAGAGGAAACTTTATAACCGTTTTATATTTTGAACATCCGGGTGTGATTCGAAAGGGTTTATTCAGTTGCCATAACGAATTTTTTATTTTATTACTCATGAGATGTTTTTAAAACAAACTATGCGTCATATCGATGGTGGGGTTTATAAGTGAGAACATGTTGTTCTGGTGCGTATTCTAAATAAAACATCATGTTTGATGTCTTATGCTATTTGTAATATGTATTCTATATCTGCCAGACCATTCGTTTGTCTACCAGTTATGATGTGAATTTCCCAGACTTCCGGAAAACATGATTTTCTCCAGGATTTTCGCTTCAGACATCCAATAGCATCACCCGCCTTCCGAAGTTTAATACAACTGAACCCACACACATCTCGAATGTTCCGGGTATTAACATATAAATGTTGGCACAAACAGACGTCCGTCAGACAAAAAAATCCACAAGAGAAACTATTATGCATATCGGCAAATAGGTAGACACTGTCACCGAAGCAGGCCATAAACAGTGGCAAACGTGACATCTGGTCGGCGTCTGAGTCCTGGTCCGGGTCTCTCGCTTCATAATCGACATTTTATGTTGTAACCGAAACCAAGAAATCTCTACGGAGGCAGACATATGTGATGCGATACAGCTGTATTTATTTGTCGGCATGTTTTCGAATGCTGCCGCAGTATTCCGTAATTTATAGCGTCCGAATGTCGCCGTGAGCGCGCTGAATTATAGCGCCACCGTCGGCTGGGCGTCTTCCGTGTAGACGCGGGCCAATGTTCGTCCGGGTGTTAATGTTGTAACTGGCTGATTTGTCCGCGCAAATAACCTCAATAAACCGTCGGCCGCTACATCAAATGGACGACGCCGTGTCCGTTTATTGGTTTTGTGTGTTTACATAAATTTCATTACCACAACAGCAATCCCAATCAAAGGTACCGTGGTCTAGTATTGCTTAACGCAGAGATCTATAACGGCAGGTGCCAACATCTGCTCAGGGAAAAGACGGAAAGTGCTCATGGAAACGCGAGATACATCCTCTTTTTTTTAAATAGAATGTTTGTAGAATCACGCATATTAGTTTAGAATTCGCCATTTCAAAATGGTGAATTATAAAATATCATGCGTGAGTTTTAGTGCAGTATTCAATTATATATATATATAATACATATATATATATATATATATATATATATATATATATATATATATATATATATACATACATACATACATATATATATATATATATATATATATATATATATATATAAATATATATATATATATATATATATATATATATATATATATATATATATATATATATATATATATGTATATATATATATATATATATATATATATATATATATATATATATATATATATATATATATATATATATATATATATACATATATTATGTATTATATATACATTTGAACAACTGAAAGTGCAATAAACGACTGAAACAGCAATAGAAGGAAATGTATATAAATCGAAACGCAGTAACTGTCATGTATAGTTGTTCTCCTGTTTTCTTTAATCCAGCTGCAGTCGGTTCGTTCTCACAGTGTCCGCGCGGGTGCGCTACCTGTTCTCGGACCAATGGCTGCGTCACGTGTCACAAGGGATTCTTCCTGCTGCTACTGCGCAATGGCGTCGCACAGAAAGGCGTCTGCGTCGACCGGTGTCCAGACGGATACTACGGACTGCGCAGGCGCGCATATAGTAAATGCTTACGTAAGTAGAACTTACACTTTATCACGATGTTGCGAAATAATTAATACGACTAGACATAATTTATAATATAATAATATTAATAATATAATATATACTAAACAATAAATACCAAGTAATAAATATTAAATAATAAATAATCATACTGAATAACGAATAATACAATACATAATAAATAATCGACGTTCTCGTGAGTGTGTAGAGTTTCCTACTGAGTTATCACTTGATAACAGCAACCAGTAAATTTCACACACTGGGGGGGGGGAGCAACGAATTATAATATCAATTCACGAACCTGTGTTTAGGAACCCGTTATCTGCTTGATTCAAATTAGCTTGTGTAATAAAATATATAGTGTTATCTAAATATAAACATTTTATAAGCAAAAACAATCGGAGAAACATATCATACAACTGTTACTATATTAATTGGGTCGTGTCTTCAATGCCTAGCTGTACTTTAATATGTCACACTTTTATAATATCGCTTATTATATCTGTAAGAATATTGAGCTTGCCTTTCAGCATGCTGTCGTAGTTCTTTGATACACTGTTGTTCGATCAAGATCTCCGAGCAAGATATAACATAATTCATGTCACATGATCGTGCGATAGCCGTTACCATACTACGCAGCTTTAAATAGTGCAACGGATGCAAGTTTTGTTTTATATACCCCTATGACTAAACGTTTGATTAGAACCGTTCCCCCGGGCCGCCACGCTCAACATTGGCGGCGATATTTATGACCTGGCCTGCGCTATAAATTCCAGTGGTATAAATCAAAACAGTCGGTGTGACGCGCTATAACGTAGGGGTCAGACCGCAGCTAATTTTTCCCATTAAGACGTCTTCTGCGATTATTGATAACTGACCGCACTTCGCTCGCCACGATGTGGCGGAATGTCTTCGTTAGACAGTCACGTCGCTGCCAGGCCCGAGGTTAGCTCTGGTGTAGTCTGTTAAATTATTTAAAGGTGAATGTTGACAGAGTCGGTATTAAAAAATAAAGTTTTCACACAATGTGGACTTTCTGAGAGAGAAAGAACTGCGCAACAGACGAGCAATTGTATTCCCGTGCCGTACTTATAATGATATGTTTATATGTGTATATTACGTATATAGATATGTGTATATGACTATATTATATGCGTATGCATATGCCTAAACATATATATGTATATATGTACGTATATATGTACGTATATATATATATGTTTATATATATATATATGTTTATATATATATATATATATATATATATATATATATACATATATATATATATATATATATATATATATATATATATATATATATATATATATATATATATACATATATACATATATATATATATATATATATATATATATATATATATATATATATATATATATATATATATATAATATGTGACTACCGGAGTACCAGTAATATATTACATATGCATAACCTATCAAATAACACAATATGCTATGCCAAAGTAATATATTATTTTGACAGCAAGTAACAATCAATAAAATAAGTATATTGTTCATGTTATGCATAGATTTTCGTAAACAACTTAACATTACAGTTTAACTCGGACTGAAACTTTGCAATGTTTATTTTATTTTTGTGTTATTTGTGTTCGATTGTTCCACTTATTCAATTTCTTTTGCAGAAGCGACAATAAAAAACAATTTTAATCGACGTATCGTTGGATTTTCGTATACATTTGTACAAATGAGAAGCTCAACGACAAAACGTCGATGTTCGATTCACAGGTTCCAACGGAAGGAACGAATTAGCGGAATAGTGGGTCTGAGAACTAATAACATGGCGGTGTCATTATGTTCCAGGTTGTTCAATTCCAAACTGCAGCGCGTGCTTCGACCAGACGTACTGCACCAAGTGTACGCCGCCCTATTTAACATATCACGGCAAGTGTATAGACAAATGTCCACGCGGACAATATTACGCCAGTTACACCAAAGAATGCAAATCGACGGGTGAGTGGATGATCAACTGATCACATGATAGCATTACCCGGCATACACAGCGCCACGTTTAGACTTCGATCCCATCCCTGTTAGTTACATGCCGAATGCAACGTATTTGTCTGATTTTTTTACATGCTAATGTAGTATTGTATTATCGCGATGCAATCTTTAATCAACTATGTCAAACAGTCTTGGCAATTCACTCAATTGGGAGTAAAGAGGATGTATACAATAATTATTTAACGATATTTGATGGGCAGCGGCCTTTGGATTAACGCACGCACCCACAGTGACGCGCATATATACACACATACGCACACGCACGCACGCACGCACACACACACACGCACAGACACACACGCACGTACGCACACACACACACACACACACACACACACATACACACACACACACACACAAACACACACACACACACACACACACACACACACACACACACACACACACACACACTGTTGCGTTAAAGAGCAACATTTAAAAAAGTGTTATGGCGATACACTGTTGAATAGTTATGTGTTAGAGTCCTAGACTATTTTGCCAACATAAATTAGATAACTAAATTAAACATTCAGATTGTTTATTGTTATAAAGGTTTTATTCTTCAATAAATGTCATAATGTTTTTTTTCGATTAAATGTTGTATGGTTAATTGGTTATACGTGAAAATAGTGTTGTCGCACCTTCTATTGCACTGTTCAGATGCTTTATGTATGTAATTCAGCAATTGTAAGGGTAAACATGATAAGTATTATACTTATTTTACCATTTTTTCAACAAATGGTATTGTATGCACCGTCTGTATAATGTAGTAATTGTTGTTGAAAAAAATACGAACGTACAACTCCGATATAAGCGATAACCCTGACACAAACAAACCAGTGCACGTACAACTGACTGCGGTTGCAGTGGACTGTGTCGTGAGTCCGTGGACGCGGTGGAGCGTATGTCAGAGGAACGGACAGACATGTGGGTACAAGTTCGGCATCTCGCTGCGTTCCCGGGACGTGTGGCAGCCTCCGTCCCCGAGCGGGGAAAGATGTCCCGTCACCACCCAGACCCACCGATGTCGTCTCAAGTTCCGGTCATGCGTAGGTCAGTCAACATTTACTTCCGGATTTACGACATGTGTGGATCTCATGGCAGTGACTTGTCGGTCTTATAGTGTGAATCTCTCAGGTTGATATGCAACAATATCATGTCGAAACATTTTCAGTTAGTATAAGTTTAAAGATAACTGATTTAATTCGAAGGTAGTGTTAATGATATTTAGACCATGCGCTCTTATATATTTTTGTTAACTGTACAGTTATTTTTACCATCGATTTGATCAAACACCTATGTACGTTGTGATGGATGAGTAGCAAAAAATGCTCTATGTTAGATATATATCGCGTGAAAACACAGTTCTGGACTTCCTTTGATGGAAGCACATTACATGTCCATGTTTTGAACAGAAAGAAATGACAGAAGTAGACGATTTTTGTGCAGAAGAAATACGAGAACAAAACAAACATCAACAGTTTTGCTTTTAAGAATATAAAAAATAAAAAATATGGAACTAATTTGAAAAAACATATTGCACTCAGGCTTACGAAAGTACTTAACAATATACGGATGAGGGTAACTGAAGCCTGTAGTATGGGTCGAACGATGGGTGCGTGCGCACCCCCTCCCCCCCAGGCAAACCGTTTAACTCCGTGGTTCCGCGCAATTAAACAGATTGACCAACACCACCACCACCTTCCGATATCATGTCCGACAGCAAGGGCGGGTCAAATGTGACTCCGGCCAAAATTTGCAACGTCATCGCGAATAATATCCAACAACACGAATTCATCCGTCTTCTGACTTCAAACTCCGGCTGGGATGTTGACAATTTATATAAATTCCACAAATGTTCCGTTTTCCCCAAATCATTCACGTTAAAGCTTGAGTTGTGATGATAACAACGACTGCGATCGTGATGGCGACAGCAACAGTCATCCATGATAGCAACGACAACTGCAGTTTTACAGTAACGTGTGCATGCGGGTTGGCGTGTAGTCATGTGTGCGTGTGTGCGTGCGTGCGTGCGTACGTGCGTACGTGCGTGTGTGTGTTCGTGTGTGCGCGCGCGTGTGTGGGTGTGCGTGCGTGCGTGTGTGTGTACATGTGTGCGTGTGTGCATGTGTGCGTGTGTGCGTGTTTGAGCGCGTTCATGTGTGTGTGGTGTGTGTACCCGAGCGTGTGTGTGTACGCATGCGCTGGTATGTTTGTCTTTTGTACGCTCTGGCTCTATGAACGGATACCGCGTCCGACAGTAAACCAACGTATTGGTGACAACTGCTACCACGTACAATCGCGTGTCACTCTCTTGCAGACTTCACAAACCGTCCGGTCACACCACCGCGCGATAAGGTTAACGAACAACCGACATATCAACCCTTCAAAGTTCAAACGAAAAATCTAAGATTACCAAACGTCTTAGTCACACACGTTGTCTGTCTGTCAACATTGTGCATTTCAAAACGCATTCCCATAAACGCGAGACGTCGTCATGCGCGTGTCAAGATATCGCCGGGTATGGTCCGTATGGATTCCAGCCTCGGCTCCCAGTTGATTGACAACCAAACAATGGGCGTTGGTACAGGCATATGCTTGTAATTAGCGACATGGTCTAACGTGTCCGCATGCTTCATGTCGCCAGTAATAGTTTGTTAAATATCTCGTAATCCGAGGAACGCCGCGCGCATGCTTGCTAATACGTTACACATGTTTAATTAAATGTAATAGTTTCATCCATCACGCCTGACGGTTCTGGTCTAATAATGGACGCTGCGGGTAAAGAGATATCACGTAGAACGGTAATAAATCTGCGCACGTCCGGTGAAAATTTCACGTTGCATAAACGTTAATTTATCAAATCGCAACACGCTGACGGTTCAAACATGTTATTCATTAAAATGCATTGGCGGAAAACAAGAATCCTGATGACACACGTTGCGGTTTTTCGAATACGTGTGGACGTTACACGGTGAATCACCTTTTAAATTACATAATCTGATTTGTTTTTGTTACCATGACGTTGTATTTAATTTAATATACTAACTATATGACTGCTTTCTAAAGAACCACTGGATTAAAGGAACACTGACCAACATTCAGTATTCAATATTGGCCTTAAACTGATCAAAGTTCCCAACTATTCAAATTAATTTGACCCTATCGGGAAAACCCGGTGTCGCGGGCCGAGATTCGACTCCAAATTCCGAATTTGCAACGAGGGAAGACAAGCATAAAGTAGACAGTAGAACAAATACATGTTTTCCCAGGTCCTAGTTAGTAATCAGTTGATGGAGCACAACTAGACTAACTTAAAGCAACACAGTAACATTATTTCATAATTACATAAAATGACCCATCTGCGATGGGACGAGGCTATTAACACAGATGCTCAGTGTATAATTGGCACGGCAGAACAACATTCGTTCTACCTTGAGTTTACTGTATCGACAAAAATGGAACGAAGTGTTTCAAAGAATATGAGTAAGGTGTAAGATGTAAACAGTGCTTCGTGCAGTCCTAAGGCCTGGATACTGGGGTATAAGAGTCACAGGCATTAAGTATGTTACATATGTGTGCCTAAGATGCTGTACAACATAAAAAACATTGGTACATACAGCTGCAACATGTACTGTTTTTAACCATAGGGCCTACATATAGCAACGACCAGACTGCATCATTATACAGCGAAGAGTTGATACAGATAAAAACATAGTGCATTCGACATTTGTAATACCGGTAATTAAAAGATAGTTAAATATCCATAACGGTAATAAAAAACCAGAATCATCAATCTATATGAGGTGATTAAAAATACGTATTCGTTATGTTGCAGATATTTTACACAATCGGTCGGATCCTACGCAACTGCAACAGAAACACATTCACCGGAAGAAGAGGAGGCGACGAAGAAAGGGCAAAGGTCGGCGAATGAAGAAACATCGCAAGAAGCAAAACAAACGACGCAAATGGCGACAGCGACAAAAGAGGCGGAAAAAGAAACGGATGGAGCGAAAACGGAAAAACAAACACCTGTGGCTTAACACGCTACCCGATGCTACGAAAGAAAAACCAAGCACATTCACGATGGGTCAAGAGTGATGAGTAATCCGACGTGCCAGACTGTGTAGAATTTCATTCCAGCATTAAATGCCTTTCTGGTCGAACTATTGTGTGCGGAAGCTAACCTGAAAGCGCCCTGCGCAGGTTGGCTGACGCTTGCAGACCGAAAACTAGGCAGAATACCAGGTGATTGAACTCGCGTGATGCAACAAGTTTACACTTGTCTGTCCATGTTTAGGCAACACATGGCGAGCAACCGAGATGATGCGACGACATGGATTATAATACTCCGTCAATTGCGCCATGTGGCAGACCAGACGATTTAGGAGTTTGACTAAAACTTGTGCACGGCCATTTTCTGTATTCATCACCGGACGTTCTATGGACGCTGATGTTGAAATAAATTGTGCGTCGTCTTTTGATCAGTAGCGACAAAGCAAAACAGTCAAAGGGCCGCCATAGCCGAACATGCTGTTGAAAAGGTCTTCCAGAAAATGTTCGCGCCAGCACGCGAAGACATTTTCATGTTAGGTTGTCCCTGTAAAAACGCCCTGACCCAATTGTAAGCTGTCTACTATAGCTGTTTCAATCAGCACTGTGTATAGACATCGTGTACATTAGAAGCGCCTTTTGCTCGACTTGAGTCGGTGTGATACGTTCGACATCGAGGACAAGAAAGGTGCAATATATATTATAACTACTGAGTGCCAACCGACTGTCTTTAGCGTACTGGGGCGTGTTGACATCTGTACATCAAGCATAATTATTTAAACGGTGACACAAGGTTACACTTGAAGAAGATTGACTGTATATGCACACTGTATTATAATGGGGTTATTCGCCTCTCAATCAACGACTGCTTGTTTCTTCAACTCTGAAAGTGGTCTTCTTGAGAGAGATTAAAGTGAGTGTCTTAAAATGAGTGAAACGAATTTCGCAAATGGATGTTTCAAAACACACATGATGACTAGAGCAAAATGTTTATGTAGGCAAACCATAGCTACATGACAGTGAGAATTATTTATTGATCTGTTTTCAAGGTTGTTATTTATTGATCTGTTTTCAAGGTTGATTTAAAGACTATGTAATAAGGCTAACTTTAAATGTGAACCATATATTTCATTATTCATATGATTTTTGAGGAACCGAAGCTATTACTATAATTATATACTTGCCGAAATTATGAAAAGGTTCAGTGAGAGCTCGAAACTGCCTTATCAAACGACAAGGTATATTATTTAAAACACGTTAACTAAATTATTAAACGAATTTCATATGCTATTTAAACAAGTTATACAATACGAATTTGAAAACATGTGAACATAGTATTCGCGATTAGGTACATTAATTTATGAGGCAACTATATAAGTTTCAGTTCAACAGAATATAGAACAAAACTGACTAAATGTTGTTTGGATTGCGTAAACGGCTCCACTGTTTAGTGGGAGTAAATTAATTTCTTCCAAAAACGTAGCCATTTACTTGGCCTTCAGGATCTCTGAACAACAACAAAATGCCTTGTAAATCTCTTATGACTACAATTCTATTATTTGGCAAACCTTGTAAGTTCACAAACTCTGCCTATTATTTGGCAAGCCATGTAAGTTCACAAACTCTTTGCCTATAAACTTTATTTTGCCAAATTATTTGATCTCTTTTGTTGTTCGCGTTGTTGGGTTCTTCCTTAGTAGTATTTCCGGGGGCAGACGAGGTGCATGTAATGCAACATATTCCACTACATATCATACCCATTTCCCTAGCCTGCCTGCCTGCCTGCTAGTCTGTCTGTCTCTGCGTGTGCGTCTGGTGCTGTCTAGTTATGTCCCTGTCCTCCACTCTTCTGCTTTTAAATGTGTCTGTCCGTCAGTCTGTCTGTGTTTGTCTCTGTTCTACCGGTCTCTGATCTATTGTCTGTCCCTATCTGTATGCCTCTCTGTCGCAGTCTCTTTAAGTATCTCGGTATCAGCTGTTTGTACCTAAGTTATATATATACATATACATATGCATATGTATATATATATATATATATATATATATATATATATATATATATATATATATATATATATATATATATATATATATATATATATATATGTATGTCTTCTTGTTTGTGTTTGTTACTATATGTTTCTCTATATATGTATGTCCGCGTGTCTCTGTCTGTCTGTCTGTCTGTCTGTCTGTCTTCTGTCTGTCTGTCTGTCTGTCTGTCTGTCTGTCTGCCTGTCTGTCTGTCTGTCTGTCTGTCTGTCTGTCTATCTGTCTGTCTGTCTGTCTGTCTCCTTATTTACATCTAACACAATATACACATTTTGCGCGCGAGGGCGTGTGTTTAACTACATTAATTCGATATATCCACAGTCTCGTTATTGATGCTGCAAATGCATGTAATATATTCGACAATGTTGCTATCCATATTTAATGGAGATATGTCAATGCACAATCCCTCATATTTTCAATATGGTGATTATGGCATATTGAATTACGTAAACAAAACACGACTAATCTAGGTGAACACGATAAAAAATTACGTGAAAACGGCAGGTTTCGTTTAAACCTGACACTTGGTTTCAGACGAATACTAATGTATGATTCTACAAGAAACAGAATAATCCACCATGAAAATGGGGCTGATCTATAAAAACAATTATGCGTTAGGTTGACATTTCGTGAGGTAGTCTGATAAAGTGTCGCCATCTACCAGGCTATAGTGTACATAAAACAAATCCATTAGTTAGCGCGGGAAACGAACTACTGTCGCCATCTACGGCGGACTTCAATGCTAATGGTTATCTTGTCGCCACCAGATGGCGGAACTGTTGCGCCCCACGCCATGACCGGACGAACCAGCTGAGGATTGCCGCTTTTACTTACTTTGGAAGTATAACATTATCCTGACGTCTGTATGCAAAACGAATGAGGTTGACGTGGGTTTTATTAGACTGTTAATGCATTGTTCCTTGTACAATATTCAGCTTATAAATTGTGAAATCAATATGTGAATAACATATGTTATGTTATAAATGCGATGCATGCATTGAGTATTACTGGCGACGTCTAGCGACTAATCTCTTACCTTTGCTATATGATTTTATACTTAGTCATATTTTGTGACAGAGCTATTAGTTAAGAGGTGTTGCACTCCCCCCCATGGGACCAAATCTCGGAAGTCTCGTCGATTTAGTGCGGTATCAAAAATCAGTTGTAAATTTGAACCCATCCGTGTGAGGGCGCTGTGTGTCCGAAGAAACCCAGCTCTAATGTATTAGCTCTGTTTGTGATATACCGATTCATTAAACACATATTCAATACCATCGAATAAATATTGATTCAGTCATTTACACCTTTATTTCATTTGAGATACATAATTCATGATAGGCTGACATTAAGATTGGTCTTACAGCACAACACTGTCTACACCGTTAAATAAAATGGCAATACATTCGTGCCATTGGGAGAAGATTTATTGGATAACTGAGGAAAGATAGATAATGCAAACACTGGTGGGATTGGCTGAATATGGGAAGTGGCAGCCATTTTGAACCTGCCACGTCGGTCTATTTATGTCCTGCGTATGTGACCGGCAGGACGGCCTTACCACGTAATAGGGCAGAAACGACGATAGGGTCTCAGGCCGGCTTTGAAATAACAAATTATATAAGTATAAGGATACCCATTTTCAGATAATACTATGCCATAAGAATTATTCTATATTAAACTTATACTGAAAACTGCCACACCAAAACAAACACAAATGATAATCGTACATTGTTAGTTTTCATGTCATTAAAAATATTTTATTTTTATTTTGTATATACATATTTTTTACTTAATTTCGTTATTAAGACATAAATACTATAAACATTAATTATTCTTCTTATTATTATTATTCTTCTTATTATTATTCTTCTTATTATTCTTCTTCTTCTTCTTCTTCTTCTTCTTCTTCTTCTTATTATTATTATTATTATTATTATTATTAATACTATTATTATTATTATTATTATTATTATTATTATTATTATTATTATTATTATTATTATTATTATTATACACGTAAACCTGTGAATTAATCGAAAACTGTGGTGCCATCTGACGGCACCGAGCAGTGAAACTACATGAAGTCACCAGACTGTCTTCTCGGCGAAGTCACGCAGCCGTGCGAGAGTCGGTTAAGCGATACTCGTTAGAAATGTTGTTGACGCAACTTTAGGACGGTCTACAATTGGTAACAAGGCGTCAAGCATTGAAGAACACCAGACTCATTAGGTATCATAATGACGACAGGACAGAGTCCACGGAAAGCAACTCAATTTGTATCAAACCAACCATACAAACAATCATAATAGGGAAACACGAACACCGAAACCAGAAGGTTTAATTGTCTTTGCACGATCAGCCAGTTAGAAAGAAAAATCTACCGATTTAGTACAATTTATAATTTTTATAATTTTATGAAGCTCATAACCAATTATTGTCGAACGTTCAAAGTTGTTAACATAGTTTATACATCTGTGAAAACTAATCAACCAACAAAAGGTGTACTCTATTAGTTGTCTATGGAACGAAGTTGTACAATTAACATTTGCTTAATTATTAACGCGGAAGAGTTATGTACTGGGAGGGTTGTTTTGTGTAATATTGTAGATCATGCGTAGAAAGACTATGATGGTGATTTCGAGTCGTGATTATCGCGTGGATTCAAACCGATCTATAATTTTATCGCGGTGCTTTTCAAAGTAACCACTAACCACAATACATAACATTATAGAAAGATGTACACCTCCGATTTGTCACTATGGAGATGTCAGATTGTGCAAGGTGATTTCCAGTCCTAAAATGTCATAAATGTCGACGCGCACAGAGTCTCTAGCGGCTACTAATTGGGTCTAATAATAGACTTTGGTCTTTGTCTCCTAAAATTAATTATTCCTTTGAGAACGACGTGGATCGAATTTGTCAAGAGAAACAATACTTCACAGATGCATGGCCCACAGTTACCATAAAAACTCCGGATGCAAGGCATATCCGCGAGAAAAAGTACAACTTCACACAAAGGTCATCTCCATAGGGAAGCTAGCCTGGATTACACAGGCTCCGTGAGGTGGCAGCACTTGTTAACTCCTCACATCAGCCTGGGGAATTAATGCTTTGCCAATGCTGCTACCAGGGCAGCCTTATCCCAGAATTGTGTTGAAACGATTAATGGATATAATAATATACTATTAAAAGTATTCAACATTAAACTTACATTCACACATAAATAAACATAAACACAAATTTGCAGTTGTTATGAAGCAGCAATTATGGCAGGATTAGCCTAGATTACCCAGACTGTGAGATGGCAGCACTTTTTAGCCTCTCACACGGATGACATTCAAAACCCTAAGACTACATTCTAGGCGGAGTTACGCAGCCGAGCGAGAATCGGTCAAGCGAGACTCTACAGGAGCCTACACAACTGTGTAACACTTGAGACACTGCCGTCCTTGTGCATGGAAAAAACCTTGATTTGCCAACAATGGAAGGTTCCCTTTGTCTTTAAACATATTTTATCTGTTTCCTTCTTAGCTACGATAATAACTGCTCACCGATACCAATGCTGTCACAGGCAAATTAAATTGCCTATTAGGCTCGTTCTTCCAAAAAACCTGCAAGTATAACTACACTCGACGCTCACTCCAGCAAGAAAGCCAAGAGAGCTACGGTCGACTGGTCGTAACCTATTTGTTGTCTACCCATCAGTCAAACCACACATCCGGAGAGCTTATGGATACGCTTTGCTGCTCAACATTGCTGTTTAGAAAATGCCATTTGTGACTGAAAGACATTTCCCGTCATATTTAAGGGCCTATATTAGCCAATGTTTTAGTAGTGCTAGTTGAGGGTGCAGCTTTAATTTAAACTTATGATCGCATATGGATCAGCGATTACAAACTGTTCTCTAAGTTGATAACGTATAGGCCTATTTGTTTATAATCAATGCAAAATGCAGCTCTGCAAACATTTTATTTCACTTTGGCGAAGCCTGGGTAGTCACGGAAACATGTGTACATCATCGAACATGACAATCATAGTGAGATAAACTGCACACAGTTGATTGTGTTCAGGCGTTTCTACGACACTGGAATGACCAAACTCAGCCGTTACTCGCCAGTGTCGACACTAACACTGACAATGGTAGACAGTGAGGTCTACGGCTTTGATTTGTTTGCATGGAACAGGGGATGATGCCGATAAGATATTGTAATTGCAAAGTCCGTCGGGAAACATAGCCCGATTTCGTGGTATTAATTACCTCCCGCTCTCGCTTAATTAAATATCTCGCCATACGTCTCGCGCCCACGTGATTAATGGCTGAAATACGAAAATAACCGCCGGCGTCTGGCTCAGCATGCGGAATCACCCGCGCGTGTCTGCCGGGATTTCGTACAACTGTGTTGAGGGTTACGCATGTTCTAAGCACGTTGACGGGCCCATGAATTGACGACGACACGAATGAAACTAGATGGGTGCCCGGGCGGCGTTTGCCAATGCCGTTAGCGGCAGACGAGTCTACGGCTTGTCGGAGCAGAACTACACATGACTTGTAGGATTGGATCAAGGCGACGTGTCTCAATTATGTGTCCCGTTTAATAATGTTTCCGTATCGACTGCCGGAAGTGATGTCGCTCGACTCTTTTTGTGAACCGTTATACTCTGCCGTTCATCGATTGATCTATTTGCGTGTGAAAGTTACGTGTCTCGATTTCCACTAAAAACCGCGACTATGGTCAAGTTCCACGGAGACCACTGATTGAATTTCAAACAACCTTCTTAATTTCTAATCGAATTATTATACTAAGGATCAAGTGAAGTTAAAACGACCTCATGTTTCTCGTGCATTGAGTATACATTAGTATAATGTCCTAATAAACTTGTTACAACTCGTCAAACTGATTTCAACAAGCCCCAAGAAGTACTTGCAGATGGACTATTGCACATATGAGCCGTTCACAAAAAAATGTTCTTTGAAGTTCTGCGCAGCCGATCTGGTTCCCATAGCCATGGCAGCAAGTGGGACGTAGTACGGCTGATTTTGCGATATTCCTGTTAATTCTGCACCCATCAAGGGTAACATAGCAGACGTTATCGCTTTAGTCGTGTATATTTGGACAGATTCGTGTTGCTACATATTCGTAAACAACTCAAATTTCCTCTTTAAAGGCAAATCGATGTCAACATCACGTGTGACAAACACCGTTACAAATTAATGGTTTCACGTACACACGCTGTTCATAAATAATTACCTCTGGCCCTGTTGGTGATCATACATAATTTATGTGTGGTCTGTGCCCTCCAGCTCGCCGGCACGGATGATGGATGCGTAATCAGTGGTGATGTCCATCTCTGAGGATCTCCTCGTCTGGGTCCTGGGGTCGGCTCTGGTTCTGCTGGGTTGCCAATAAGCTCCCTTCCCCAAAGCCACGGGGACAAATATGCATGTGATTTATGAGTCGTCACAGCCAATCGTTAGACATACGCTCTATGAAACTGATTTGAGACACATGTAATCACTGCGTTATTACCATAACAGTAATGGTATACAAACGTTAACAAATTCAATCATTCATTCAATCGATTCCATCAATAACTCAACTTGAAGGTTAAGCTCAGGTTAAACAATATAAGTTAATGTCACAATTAGACCGCGTAAGCCCAGTAAGCCGAACGCCGAAATGTTAACATGGTCACTTGTCAATGTGTATGATCGTTTTGCCGACATACACATGGACACGCACATACACATAATGCACATATGCACACACACTCGCATGCAGGCACGTACCACGCACAGCACTCGTGCGCGCACTCATACATACACACACACGCACGCATGCACACAGGAACTGCACACTAAATGCACATACATTTACCATACCTTATACCATGAATGTAATTACAACATTGCGAAACGTCCTCTTCCATATCTTAAAGGAACGTGACGACATATATCACTATCTTCTTGATCGTTCAAGCTACACTTAATATCTACACAAATGCAATCGAAATTATCTCAATGGCAACGTCATCAATATGCAAGTTTAAATTCACTATATTGTAAATACCCCCGTTAGATATGACACTCTGTAAACGCAACCATTTATCGACAAGCATCAAACTTGTTAATGTGACCAAACTTTATTAGAAACATATCGAAACATGTTTTTTTCTTCAGAATTCTTTATTCGCATTTGATCTGATTGTTTATATGAAAAGTTGTAATGGTAGTGAGTTGTATTAACAATCACATTTAAAAAATAAGCTACGGTATTTTTCACACATATATTGAATTTCGCGTTATCATATTGTCCAATAATCTCCCGTCAAATAGAGATCTGTTTTCCGAACATTTCACCAGAAAGTGGTATCGATCAACCTATGGCCGAGTATAATGTACTGAGTACAATTATATACCTCTAATTGAAAACACGTTGCAAGAAAATTATCATTCTTTAGGTCCTTTAAATAATCTCAATTTTATGCATTCAGAAGAATAGAAATTGTTACCCGCACACATTTATATACATGTGTTAATAATAATACATTATACGTTTCCCCTACAGTGTACCTGTGAAAGACACCAGTCCACCGAAACGGCCCTTCTCAACATAAACGCATATAAAGGTTCATTACAACATGGATAATCGAAAAATAATTGCAGTAGTCTTTCTAGGTCTGTCAAAGGCATTTGATACAATTGATCATTCAATGTCGCCCAGGATAACACTCGTTTCCTCATATTGAAGAAATACCCTTTATGAATAATAACAATAAAATACTCATATAGCACCCGATCAACTAACAATTCCCATCGGGCGCTTCATTAACATATACACAAATTCATAAAACGACGTAAAATTGCGGGCATTTCCCATGAGCATGCAACAAATGTCGTATTCAGTCTATTGTGGATACGTGGTGTGACTCTTGTCGTAATGTTTTTATAAGGTAAGATATGTCTAAATGAATACTCCGGTGACAGGAAATAATGTTGCCTTCATCTAAGATCTCTGTCGTTTGCGTTCCTTTTATCGTTTTGTTGTCCCGCTGCACAGGACCAAAGAATGGACCAATCAACGTCACGGTTGTTTGTTCTTCTTTAGCCAGGTGTAGGTATGATGGGATGTCGGCGAGCGGGCGTTTGGTAGTAGGCCTAACTGATGTTGGGTAATTATGTGGATGTCTACATGAATGTTGCGGGATCGTCTTAATTTAAGTGTCGTCGCTTGATGCTGCGCACTGGTGCCGTCGCTGCAATGGCGCACTTTAGAGGCAGCGACAAAGGCGTGTGGTGAGACAATGATCGCTCCCTCAGCGCCGGAAGTCCCTTGCGCCATTATCCATATCAGCAACGATGCTGCCTGCCTCCGTGTGTTTGTTATAGTCTTGTTTTGTAAACAGGGTGCTGCTCCTGGTGGATTTATGTGTGTCCTTCGTGGGAACACGAAATGGCACAATTGGCCACCGTGATAAATATCCAATCGTTATCGTACCAAACAATACTAGAATAGGCACAACATGTTTACTAGTGTTTAATTCTTTGACGTTTCTTGACATATCGATCTAATCGGTTGTGCATTGAAAATGGAATGTTTTACTGTGTAACTGAAGAATAATTTCCGTTTTTAATGTGATATTTTAAATGGACAATAATGTATTTTGAATCTTCAATCTTTAAAAATGTGTTTAATGTGACATTTTACAGCAATGAAACTAGCATGATGAGTCTTCCGTCATGAGATCTGAGATTTAATAAAGAGAGAATTAGATTGCCGACCACACATTTCGATACCCGACGAAAGCTTGGTCGGCTGCGCACGAAGGTCGCTGGTCACGTGACGAAGCAAGAGTGCAAGTAGGGTGCCGTTTTGTACCATTATTACAATTATGGCGAACGCTGAAGTCGGAGACAACCGCAGGGATTAAAAGCTTACCCTCGCTTCGCTTCTGTTATGTATGACCGCCTGGGGCCGCGCGTAATTTCTGCGGCAGTCGCTGTAAGCAAGATAAACCGAACGTTGGACGTCAGGAATGGAGCGTTGCTTCGTCAGACGTAACTTGCTTCGTCGGACGTAACTTACTTCGAAAGACCGATCCGCAGCCATTGCGACTCGTCGGAAATGGTGCAGAAGGAGTAGGGTGCGGGGTCTACTTCGAAACGCATGCATACCGTACTTTACATATGGGAGACGGGAGGACAGTAAGATAACACGAACGAACTGACACCAGTAACAAAGCATTAATAGCAATGGACGTTGGATGATCTATGAAGTAGGCAACGACCTAGTGGGTATATCAGCCAATCAATAGCGTGTTCCTGTAAACATAATTACTTTAAACAACATTCCTTTTCTTACATTATCACTCATTCCAGATGTAATTACCACTTGTATTCGTTTTCCCATGTGCCATTCGACTTTGGAACTCCCTCCCTCAACACATTGTAAGTTAAAAACAGCTTGGATGCGTTTAAAAACAGTATCCAGACTTTGCACAATTATATATTTTTAGACATAATTAGTTCTTCTGCACTAATTACTGTCCTAACATATTGCACCCTAAATATAATGTTTTTCCTGTTCGCCTGCCATGTCCTTCCGCCTGTATCATCAGTAAGTTGAGGTTAGGCCGTATAATCATGGTAGAAGAAGATTATGATAAGAACGAATGACGTTGACATAGTAATTATGTCGTTGGCGTGATGTTAGTTATTTGTGATGACGTTGCATCAACCTGCTCAATAATGTAAATAACTTATAATACGTGAGCAGCAGCAGCAGCAGCAGCAGAAGCAGCAGCAGCAGCAGCAGCAGCAGCAGCAGCAACAACAGCAGCAACAACAACAACAACTGCAAATGAAGCAGCAACAGCAGCAGCAATTTTAATGTAATTTCGCATTTACAACGATTGTCACTTTAAAGTAATTATAAAGATGGTTGCTTGCTTACGTAAAGTTCACATTTTGTTGCTGCTTTGAGCTATAGCGTTCACCTTTAGCGGACGACGTCAGCCGTGTGTTTAAGGCCTCCGCTCGTCCTCTGCCGTCAGACCGCTATCTTCATTACGTCGAAATGTCACTGAGACTCCAGCGGGAACGAGATAATCCGCCTCATCAATTTAACTACCGTAATATTTAACCAGCAGATGATATATCGGAAATTCATCGCCCGTCTATGGATCATCGCCGGGCTCTCGAAGGGATTGCGTCTTATTTATTAGACCATCTGTCGCGGCCAAAATTAGCGCAACGTAAGTCGCCGGAGAGTGGAATGTGTAGGTCAACGCGACACACAGCGTAACACGCACGCACGCCCGCACGCCCGCACGCACGCCCGCACGCACGCACGCACGCACACACACGCACGCACACATTCACATAGACTCGTATATAAGCACACATGCACCAATGCACGCACAAATACATCGTTATCAGCAAGTTTTTTTCTCAGGATATAGACAAGTGCCTTCGCCATTCCTTTCATCCGTTCGTTTATAATTAAACACTTTAAAACACTCCATAGTCTGTAGCGTTTACAGATTCAATTTCCGAATATTTCCGTAGTGTTTTCGACAATTAATGTTTTGAAACGGCCAAACCGATACCAGAAACCAGTGAAAATTATCAGTCGGAAGTTTACTGAATTAGTTGCGCTTGTACTTCGTCGCCATTTGCAGTATATCTGTATCATTATAGGAACTTCTACTTCAAAGGCATTTGTGGGCATGAACGCATGCCTCAGTAATAAGTACGAATAACGACTATTTAGATAACAAATATTTTTTTTACCATTGAAACGTTTCGCGACGGCAATACTCAAACTGTTAATAGTGTTGGCAATTATAAGTAAGTGTATAATCAGAAAGGTAATTTTTTTAGCATTGTGACTAGAATTGATATACATGTATTTACCAATCGCATTATCCATAGCAATTTAAGTAACAATATACAATTGTTGTCCTGGAGTGAGGGTGACACCAGGAATTGCAACACCCGAGGAAGTGTTGTTGCCCGAGGGCGAAGCCCGAGGGCAACAACACTTCCGAGGGTGTTGCAATCCTGGTGTCACCCGAACGGAGGGACAATAATTGTTTTGTTATACCAAACTGTCATTAAGTAACAGCAACACGTAAATTATGGTACCAGTACCACCAGTTTAATATTTGTAAACTTCAACAGTTTCCACTCAGAACATGGAATTCTAATGTTAAAAGGACTTATCTAGTGCAACTTTTCAAAGTATTTAGTTCCATCCGTTTTGCGCACATTTGGCCAGAATTTTGTGAGAAGAGCGTCAAGATCCGCATTGGACAGTTTGTCAAACCACTCGAACTGGTCAGTCTCAGATTCAGACTCGCAATCACGATCAGCCTCACCATCAGCGCTGTGAAGCTGTTCTTGGAAGTCACGCAGGACTTTGACGCTGGTTCTTGTCGCTTGTTTCGTCGACAAGCTATCTTTCTTCTTCAATAGAAGATCTATATCTTCATCGCCGATGTCGGCAAATCGCCGTTTTCTTGTGGGATCGTCGCTTTCAACGTCCGCCATGTTGACCCACTTGACAGTTCTGATACGCAGCGCCGCCCAGCGAGTGGGCCGATGTAACGACCGCAGCGCCGCCGCTGCGGTGAACAATTGGGATATTGTGCCCCTCTCAGGCTATTGTGCACCTCTCGGCCTATTGTGCCCCTCTCGGCTCATTCATCAGTGTATTACGGTGATTTGCGTCATTCGCGCTTACCATTGAGTGTATTACAGTGAGGTATAACAATATAAATTGTATGTCAAAATTAAGGCTTCAATGGGTGCGAGCTTCAAATATGGTTAAATGTACTGTTTTTAATCGACGTATGCCTGCATGTATTTATTTATTATGTGGACATGCTATTGTTTGTTAGACATAAAACATAATAATAATAATATAGAAATACTATATTAAAACGTAACAAAACGAAAACTCCACCTTAAACCTCTGTCTGTGTCTGTGTCTGTGTCTGTGTCTGTGTCTGTGTCTGTGTCTGTGTCTGTGTCTGTGTCTGTGTCTGTGTCTGTGTCTGTGTCTGTGTCTGTGTCTGTGTCTGTGTCTGTGTCTGTGTCTGTGTCTGTGTCTGTGTCTGTGTCTGTGTCTGTGTCTGTGTCTGTGTCTGTGTCTGTGTCTGTGTCTGTGTCTGTGTCTGTGTCTGTGTCTGTGTCTGTGTCTGTGTCTGTGTCTGTGTCTGTGTCTGTGTCTGTGTCTGTGTCTGTGTCTGTGTCTGTGTCTGTGTCTGTGTCTGTGTCTGTGTCTGTGTCTGTGTCTGTGTCTGTGTCTGTGTCTGTGTCTGTGTCTGTGTCTGTGTCTGTGTCTGTGTCTGTGTCTGTGTCTGTGTCTGTGTCTGTGTCTGTGTCTGTGTCTGTGTCTGTGTCTGTGTCTGTGTCTGTGTCTGTGTCTGTGTCTGTGTCTGTGTCTGTGTCTGTGTCTGTGTCTGTGTCTGTGTCTGTGTCTGTGTCTGTGTCTGTGTCTGTGTCTGTGTCTGTGTCTGTGTCTGTGTCGGTGTCGGTGTCGGTGTCGGTGTCGGTGTCGGTGTCGGTGTCGGTGTCGGTGTCGGTGTCGGTGTCGGTGTCGGTGTCGGTGTCGGTGTCGGTGACGGTGTCTGTGTCTGTGTCTGTGTCTGTGTCTGTGTCTGTGTCTGTGTCTGTGTCTGTGTCTGTGTCTGTGTCTGTGTCTGTGTCTGTGTCTGTGTCTGTGTCTGTGTCTGTGTGTCTGTGTCTGTGTGTGTGTGTGTGTGTGTGTGTGTGTGTGTGTGTGTGTGTGTGTGTGTATGTGTGTGTGTGTGTCTGTCTGTGTCTGTGTCTGTGTGTGTGTCTGTGTCTGTGTGTGTGTCTGTGTCTGTGTGTGTGTCTGTGTCTGTGTCTGTGTCTGTGTCTGTGTCTGTGTCTGTGTCTGTGTCTGTGTCTGTGTCTGTGTCTGTGTCTGTGTCTGTGTCTGTGTCTGTGTCTGTGTCTGTGTCTGTGTCTGTGTCTGTGTCTGTGTCTGTGTCTGTGTCTGTGTCTGTGTCTGTGTCTGTGTCTGTGTCTGTGTCTGTGTCTGTGTCTGTGTGTCTGTGTCTGTGTGTGTGTGTGTGTGTGTGTGTGTGTGTGTGTGTGTATGTGTGTGTGTGTGTCTGTCTGTGTCTGTGTCTGTGTGTGTGTCTGTGTCTGTGTGTGTGTGTGTGTCTGTGTCTGTGTGTGTGTCTGTGTCTGTGTCTGTGTCTGTGTCTGTGTCTGTGTCTGTGTCTGTGTCTGTGTCTGTGTCTGTGTCTGTGTCTGTGTCTGTGTCTCTGTCTGTGTCTCTGTCTCTGTCTCTGTCTCTGTCTCTGTCTGTTTGTCTCAGTCAGTCAGTCAGTCAGTCAGTCAGTCAGTCAGTCAGTCAGTCAGTCAGTCAGTCAGTCAGTCAGTCAGTCAGTCAGTCAGTCAGTCAGTCAGTCAGTCAGTCAGTCAGTCAGTCAGTCAGTCAGTCAGTCAGTCAGTCAGTCAGTCAGTCAGTCAGTCAGTCAGTCAGTCAGTCAGTCAGTCAGTCAGTCAGTCAGTCAGTCAGTCAGTCAGTCAGTCAGTCAGTCAGTCAGTCAGTCAGTCAGTCAGTCAGTCAGTCAGTCAGTCAGTCAGTCAGTCAGTCAGTCACT
>OZ024863.1:5863014-5865514 GCA_964017155.1 Oasisia sp. SBJ-2009
CTCTGCCTCTGCCTCTGCCTCTGCCTCTGCCTCTGCCTCTGCCTCTGCCTCTGCCTCTGCCTCTGCCTCTGCCTCTGCCTCTGCCTCTGCCTCTGCCTCTGCCTCTGCCTCTGCCTCTGCCTCTGCCTCTGCCTCTGCCTCTGCCTCTGCCTCTGCCTCTGCCTCTGCCTCTGCCTCTGCCTCTGCCTCTGCCTCTGCCTCTGCCTCTGCCTCTGCCTCTGCCTCTGCCTCTGCCTCTGCCTCTGCCTCTGCCTCTGCCTCTGCCTCTGCCTCTGCCTCTGCCTCTGCCTCTGCCTCTGCCTCTGCCTCTGCCTCTGCCTCTGCCTCTGCCTCTGCCTCTGCCTCTGCCTCTGCCTCTGCCTCTGCCTCTGCCTCTGCCTCTGCCTCTGCCTCTGCCTCTGCCTCTGCCTCTGCCTCTGCCTCTGCCTCTGCCTCTGCCTCTGCCTCTGCCTCTGCCTCTGCCTCTGCCTCTGCCTCTGCCTCTGCCTCTGCCTCTGCCTCTGCCTCTGCCTCTGCCTCTGCCTCTGCCTCTGCCTCTGCCTCTGCCTCTGCCTCTGCCTCTGCCTCTGCCTCTGCCTCTGCCTCTGCCTCTGCCTCTGCCTCTGCCTCTGCCTCTGCCTCTGCCTCTGCCTCTGCCTCTGCCTCTGCCTCTGCCTCTGCCTCTGCCTCTGCCTCTGCCTCTGCCTCTGCCTCTGCCTCTGCCTCTGCCTCTGCCTCTGCCTCTGCCTCTGCCTCTGCCTCTGCCTCTGCCTCTGCCTCTGCCTCTGCCTCTGCCTCTGCCTCTGCCTCTGCCTCTGCCTCTGCCTCTGCCTCTGCCTCTGCCTCTGCCTCTGCCTCTGCCTCTGCCTCTGCCTCTGCCTCTGCCTCTGCCTCTGCCTCTGCCTCTGCCTCTGCCTCTGCCTCTGCCTCTGCCTCTGCCTCTGCCTCTGCCTCTGCCTCTGCCTCTGCCTCTGCCTCTGCCTCTGCCTCTGCCTCTGCCTCTGCCTCTGCCTCTGCCTCTGCCTCTGCCTCTGCCTCTGCCTCTGCCTCTGCCTCTGCCTCTGCCTCTGCCTCTGCCTCTGCCTCTGCCTCTGCCTCTGCCTCTGCCTCTGCCTCTGCCTCTGCCTCTGCCTCTGCCTCTGCCTCTGCCTCTGCCTCTGCCTCTTTATCTCTCCGTCTCTCCGTCTCTCCGTCTCTCCGTCTCTCCGCCTCTCCGCCTCTCCGCCTCTCCGTCTCTCCGTCTCTCCGTCTCTTCGTCTCTCCGTCTCTCCGTCTCTCCGTCTCTCCGTCTCTCCGTCTCTCCGTCTCTCCGTCTCTCCGTATTTCGTTTGTCAGTTTTATTGGACAGCATATTGTTATTGTTGCTGGTAGTCACTTGCTGACTTGTTTGATCAGAAGACGTGCCTAGAAAGTGTCGTTATCCATGTGTTTAACATCGCCTGTTTATCTGAGATTTATCTGCGTCATGTTGAGGACCACCTGGCATATTTCCTTCAGATTTCAGTGCATAGCTTCGCAGTGTTCCCTGACGATGTCGACTTTACAACGCGCGTTTTTGTTCTCGTTAACTCTCAGCGTAACCAGCCTGAAAAGGTTCCACAAACCCGTTAGCAACAACTTATTGACAGTTAGACGGCTTGTAGTTGTACACGCCGTTGAGTAGCCGGAGTTCAACGAGTATAAGTGTTACCAGGGGCCACGTGAAACAACACGATTGTGGCTGTTATTCGGCCACAGCTGGGAGACGGTTTGGTGGGTCGTGCACGTTGCTCCTCCTGGGCCTCTTATTGGGCTGATGTCCCTCGTTGATTCAGCCAGGCACCCTGAGGCGATCATTGTTCCTTTGGTTTCATCGACGACGAGGGAGACGTTTTATGAGAGGCCATTGTACTGACAGACACGAGGTGAAGAGTCTGTAGTACTATGAGAGACTATTGCACTGACAGGTACGACGTAGTAACGAGTGCGTCGTGTTATGTGCGGCTACTACAGTGTCAGGCATAGACATAGTGACCATTGTACTGACAGGCACGAGACAGTGACAAGTGTTTAGTGTCATGAAAGACTACTGTAATGGCAGGCACAAGGTAGTGACGAGTGTGTAATGTTATAAGAGGCTATTGTACTGACAGACAAGAGGTAGGTTTTATTAAAAGCTACTGCCGTGACAGGTAAACTTACTGCCATAAACAAGCGAGCGATAGACGCAGAAACCAGATGATACAAACCCAACTTCTCGCTAACCAATATATATATATATAAATATATATATATATAAATATATATATATATATATATATATATATATATATATATATATATATATATAAATATATATACCAGATGATACAAACCCAACTTCTCGCTATCCAATATATATATATATATATATATATATATATATATATATATATATATATATATATTTATATATACATATATATTGATATATACATATACTATCTCAGAATATTGTTAACAATAATAACACACAATATAAACGGGCAAATTTAACTATGAT
>OZ024863.1:5870514-5873014 GCA_964017155.1 Oasisia sp. SBJ-2009
AGCGCCGTTTAGTGACCACCGTTGGTAAATACTACGTAACGGTTTCGTTATGTTGATAGGATGATGATGGTGATGACGAAGGGATGAGCTTTTTACATCTCTGAGACTTGCACCTGCGAGAAACACATTTCGCAATATCTTTAGCGTGGAGTGACAAGAAAGAATCACCAACGCCGAAGCTCTGAGGAAGAAAATACGAACACGTTGAAGTCATTCTGCACCCAGACACAATACAATACGATCGCAAGATCCGGGTGGGTCAGGAACAATACGCCAAGACCGTGTCCGTACGAGAACCATGCTCCCAAGGGCGAAGAAACGATGCACTGCGGCAACTGCCCCGTCGTAAATACGTTCACGAGCGGCATTTCAAAGCTTCTCAATCGACGTGAGAACCATTATATGGAACTGAAGTGTTGCACCGTATTCTGGTGAACGACGCCCTGCGTTGTACCAAACCGTGAAGTAGGTGGCCCTAGGGGAGCTCATCTACGTGCAGAAGCAAATCTTTCGTCAGATCCACCCTTCTGGCGCCGGGTCAACTCGTCAGCGAAGCCAGTGTGCCTTCCTCCCCAAGCGCTCGCTATCTACCACTCATTCGCCAAAGACATTCACACTCGTCAAATATACCATATGACTAATCACCCATACATATGCAGTACACACATCATGGACACCCTATGACAAGCCTCCATCGCTGACTCAATGTAGCAACATATTCGTCACAGAGACCGATTTGCACTCCACTTGTCGTCGATGGACTAAGCAGTCTGCAGACAACGATGCTACTGCGTTTATCAATGTTTCTGCCGAACAAAAACGTACCGAGAGAACGCGTAATCAAGTAATTGCTACTGAAACCAGAATGCTCCGTCCGGAAACAGATGTATTTATTTAGCACGAAATATACCGCATCACCGGTCGCTCCTAGGAAACACAGACACTGCGATGTCATTGAGTAGCGACTATGGTCGGATGTTTAATAAGTGATGTCGGGTCGCGACAATGTCAGCAAACCTTTCAGCCACTGATGTTCCAAAATATATACCTCGATGGTAATATGTCAGCATTGTGCAAGAGCCCATAAAACATAGTTAAATGACAATATAGCTCTAGTAATGAACAAGGAAAAACGGTTTCTAATTTTAGTCTATCTCTAGTACTACAGCTTCGTGGAGTCAATACGAATCGAGGGACTTCCGTGCAAATACGTCGCAGTAACTCCTGGTTAATGGTACTTTATAAAGCAGCGGACTGTTGTAGTCTCAACGCCAGTCTAGTCTATACATGCATCATTCTGTTCATGTTCACGTTCGTACGACAATGGATGGCTTCTAAATATTAGTTAGAACTTAAGACAAACTACTAAACTTACGGTTTCTTTATAAGAACAGTGGCAGTGTGTGGATACCATATCGGAGTCATCATCAGTGTCGTGTCGTTTAACTAAATCTTGAACTGTTGTATAACAGTT
Source organism: Oasisia sp. SBJ-2009 (assembly GCA_964017155.1). NCBI lineage: Eukaryota > Metazoa > Annelida > Polychaeta > Sabellida > Siboglinidae > Oasisia > Oasisia sp. SBJ-2009. The sequence continues at coordinate 5,871,989 of OZ024863.1, forward strand.
CAAGATTTAGTTAAATTCGTATTATAACTTTTTATTTTTATTTCCATCCTTTGATTATTCATGCACAAACACAATAATTATGTTACCCGGGTGTGGTGTGGTTCGTCCGTGTTAAGAAAACACGACCATACAAGTTGTGGTGTATTTTAATTATGTAATAAACAACGTGGGAAGAGTACGTTATATATTGCGTCATAAATGAAGTCCCGTTGGGATCGAACGATGTTAGCCACAGCGAGCCAGGTATTTGAGTCACACCCACTCGGATTGGTACAGAGATCAACATCTAAATTAACAATATATAAAATAATGCCTGTAGTATAATAATATGAATTAATACTCAACCCTTTAACCATTCAAATATTCTAAGTGGACCAAACTATTTTATTTGAACGAATCACGTCGAGTAATGGCTTACTTATTACGCGCCGAAGATGCAAGATGCCGCCTATTTTCCTGCAGCCGCCACAGCGTACAACAGACAACTTCGGGGGCAGAGGTTTAAGTAAACTAGTTACGGCCGGGCAAATCAAGCCGATTCTAGAGCGGATGGGATTGCGAGAGATCGCGTGATCCGAACCGCAAGAGTCGCTGGACTGTCGTCGCAATCACGCGCCCCGGCCCGCGATGGCTCCCCTCCGTCGCCGGCACGACATGGAGAACGGCGCACGCGACCCGCGGCATTGTCCTCGTGCGCGTCTCCACTCGTCGCCAATTTGCGCCGCAATTGCTACGCGTTGTCGCGCTGTCGCGGCACGCGATGTCAATACGTCGCATTAGGGACGGACGCGACGATCTCTCGCGACGGACTCCGCCAAAAAGAACGGGCGACACCGGTCGGGAAAACCACGTTAACAGCGGCGGAGATTTCATGTGACAGCGATCTGATTCGATTAGCGAAAATGATTAGCACATGGCGGCGGCGTCAGACGATCTCCGGTGCGCGCGGTCCCCGGACGGGCATAAATTGATGAGACGCGAGAAGTCACTCCCCGGCCCGAGCCCCGCCCGGGACCCGGGGAGCGT
>OZ024863.1:5875514-5885514 GCA_964017155.1 Oasisia sp. SBJ-2009
CTTCACTACGTCTTTAATGTAGCGCCATCTTCGTTGCAAGTTCATCTTCTTCGTAACGCCATCAACAAAGCAGCTCCGTCTTCATTGCAACCTCATCTTAGTTGCGGTTAATGCCTTTGTCGAGTGTCCAATGGACGTCGTGGTTGTATGGAACGTTATTAGAATGTTTGCAACTGCAAATGAATCAATTCAAATGAATTTGCGACCTATAAATGTATCGTAACCTTGTGCAATTTTGGTTTTAGCTTCAGTTCAGTCATTTGCATTACTACAGATGCCCTTATTTAATCTAAATTTGTGTATATTGTATTTATTAGTAATATATTATATAAACATATAATTACTATTGTGATAACCAAAGTGACTGAATGACAGAATGAGTGGAGGAGTGGATTACTAAATTACTGAATGACTAAATGACTGAATAACTGAATAACTGAATAACTGAACTTACTTAATAGTCAGTTCGACCGATATGTTATACAATTACAAGTACACTACGTCCATGATGTGTAGTTCTTTTGACGTAAACCAACAAACTAACAACTGGTGTTATCGCTAACTCCACTTATAAATTATACTATCATCTTTAATATAAGATTTTACGAAATAATCTTCAACTAGCTTTAATTCTTTAACGTCATCTGTTGATTTCCATAGCCATAGCTTCTAAACCATGTTTGATCTGCCGTAGTCTTAACAACAAAATAGTATATTACGTATCACAACACCAGAACTTCACCAACCGCCAACAAGCTCCTCTCACGCCTAACGCAATTTGTGGCTTATCCCGAAACCCGCCGATGATAACTAACAATAGTAACACAGAGAAGACCAATAAACTATGTCGTACGAAAGCACAACTTTAATGAATTCAACGTATCAAGTCTCCCTCGACACCCGCCATGGCTACCGGCTTCCACGCACGTTGACGGCATCTGTCAGCGACGGAACCGTATCGAAATTAAATTTTCTCGCGACCTTTGCCAGTGTCGTTGATCACCGTCTGATGGAGAGCGCTTTATTAAAACGCGCGGTCATTTGGCCGAGTTTATTGAAACATTAGTTTCGAGCGGTCGGTCGAGATTGCGAAACAGACGGGAGCGAATCGCCGGGTGCTGAGCGGGATTGTGAGCCGGGGACGTCTCGCCAGTGTGAACTCCGCTGACGGGCGGGCCAGCTGCATATCGTCGTGTTCGTATTGACAAAGTGTGTCGTTGTATCGATGCGACTTCGTCTGTACTGTTGTCCGGAGTCGTCATACAAAGCCAGGGATTGTAGTCAGTATTAGCGTTGACTCAGTGTACTTCGTCCCAATTGTTGTCCTGATTACGTGAAGGATTCAAACACGTCGAACACCAAAGAGCAATTATAGAACATTTCGGTTAGCCCTCGCTTGCCTCCGCAATGCTGTCGGTAGAAGTTTTTTTTAATTATAAACTAAGCGTTTTGTGGGCGCAACAATAAATATGCGGCCGTATTGTTTCCGTCACGCCAGATACGCCAGTTACGCTATAAAATTGAAAACAAATGTTCGAGCATGTAAAAGTATGACTGATTTGCCATGTACGTTATTAAAATATATATATTTCCAAAGTCAAAGGAACCCAATGCCTCCTAAATGCATCACATTTAGGCGGAAACATTGGCGGATGTAAATCGTTGAAATTGGTGATGTATAGAAGTTGAAAAATAAGAGCAAATATTGATTGATAAGTAGTATTCTTATATTCAGGTTACTCATAAAGTAGTACCGGACATATATTGAGTAGTAGTTTTGTTAGTCAACAGATATATCTTTGAACAGATTAACATAGCGGGTGATAATAGGGTAATCTAGCATTCGACAAGTTTGTAAACAAGATATAACAAACCTCATTATTTGATAGACTATACAACAGATAACGTAATAAGCATAACAGCTACATACATAAGATACACACTCCAGTACTTATACAGTTAGGTAGATAGGTTGGACTCTTGTTAAGCCATATGGTTTCCTTGTCCATCTAGAGCTGAACCTCTAGGTGGCAGTCTTCCCTGAGCGAGAGCCTGGCAGCAACAATCCGATAATTGCAATAACACATTAAAACAAAGTAAACCATCATTAAATGTCAATGCACCGTATCCCAATTCTAACGATTTCCGACAGGTTGTCACGTTCCATGGATGTGCACAATACGCGTAGTCTGAAATAACCGATATCGTTTTCTATTTTTCAAATGGCGGACATCACATCTTGCTTCAAGACATCCTGCGATAGATGTCAGTAACATCTTTAGCTAAAGCATGTGACTTACGTTTCCTTCGCATATTACACCATAGCGCACTATTTGTCTTTTTAGGTCATGCACCTCTGCCCATGAGTGGTTGATGTACTTTGAAATATAGCAATGCAGTTCTACCGAAGTCCTGTGATTGGTTCGACCATATGATACGTGATCGTTTTCGAATTCATACAGACGTAGGGGCGACGGAGTTTTGTTTTCTTGTGGATACGGTATTGTTTTTTCAGTAAAATACTAGTCTTTGCTATTAGTAATTTGTCTGTCAAAAAACACGCGTTGACGCAAATAATGACGTCATCACGACCTTCTCCATCGTAGACGGCAGCTTATATTGTAACTAATATATGTTAACGTTCCTGATTAGCTTTTCGACTTGCACATTTAATCGAATCTTAATCTCAGATTTTGTTTTGTCAACGCATATAAATAAAGACAAATCGCTCGCATAACGTGGTTTTTAATGTATCTTATTATATACACGAGAACCGCCACTGGTGATTTCGTGTTGTCTCCAGTGCCGTATCTCAGATGCGTGTGTTTGCGATGACTGAATACCGCCAGCGGACACGTTCTACGAAAACTGTCTGAAAGGCAATTGAAAAACACACGAACGGGCCAAACTCGGCACATTGTAACCGCACACGTACATGCCGGTGACATGACAATCACAAACAACTCATGCTGGTGACATTTTGACTTAGTGGTTCTTGCTCCACGCGCTATGCTGCAGGGCGTTGGTCGAAGACTTGCTGTTTATGTTGGATATCTCCGCTAGGCCGTTGTCACGACACTGTGGGCGTAAGTAATATAGTCAACACGTAGGTTGATGTTGTCGACAGGACCGCATGGCAGCATGGGCAAGGCGTGGAATACGGGTCAAATATCCCTGCTCATCCGGGAGCAACATTCAACCAGCAGGTTTCTACATTGATCTTTTCAGACAATAAGCAGTCACAACTTGAGCTGATACATCCCCTATTATAATATAAGTATCTGCTGAGAAGAAGTAGTTCTATAGTAAGTGATGTGTTAGCACAGGTAGCAGTCTCTTGTTGTCTGTCCGTCGCCAGGGGTCACTAGGGTCACGGGAACCCTGGTTTTGTGAAAATTGCATCGCCATAAGTAAACCCCTGATTGCATATTTAGTTAGATACGGTCTCTCAAATTCCTAAAACACTCCGAGACGCTGTTGAATGTTGATTAAACTTTACTCAACATTGCAGGACAGAAGAGAGATGCAGTGATTGAGCAGATTAAAAAAATATAACCTTTATCAATTAAGTGACCATGATTAGGAACCCGTGTCGTTGATGTCCCCATTGCCATGTGTCAAAAAAGCCAGTCACTGTTGGAACTCGCGTCAAATGACCTTTGAATCTATTTAACCCCAAAGCAGGATCTTATAATAACGTCTCACGATCCCCTGGTGTGTAAATCCTTGAGAAAACACATAACAAGAAACAAGAATGATTCAGTGCATTCCCTTGACAAGGAAGGAACTTTATACGTGTTAGGCGTATTGCTTTCTCCTTTTGAACATTGACTGTGAAAGAATTAAAAACGAAAATCTAGTGTGTACTATAATATTATTATAGATTTAAGTTGTATTGTATTGCATAGTTGTGTGAAACTACAGCATCCAACTTTCTGGGCAACACTAAACCCTTAAATACACCAAACATCCCAGTATAATGGTCAGCTTAGATATCCGTAGATACATTTACAGTGCAGTCAACCAACTGCTGTCCCGTGTCACATCATTTAGTTCCAACGGAGTTTCGCAAGATGACAAGGTATTCGTCTAACTGTGATGGCACGTTAATGCAATATGATCGTTTTTGTATTTTTCTCTATGTATTATAAGTTAATTGTTTGTTAAATTGTAAACGTAATGTTGTGAAACTCCCCAAAAGAATGGCGTCCAAGACAAATACAAAAGAAATACACGGTTCGACAAATTGTTGTTGTTTTGTGCATCGTCGCTTTGAATGTTTTCGTGACCAATACTGACTTTTGGTCCAGATCGCTTAACCTCGCTTAGTTGGCTTTCACATTGTAAACGGCGAATACCGCATGCAAAATCATGCTCGGAGTCGTATCCAGTTTCTACATATGTATATATATATAATATTATAAACAATGACAGCGATAGCACATTATGCACAATGTAGCAGAATTAGACGGCCGTGTGTCTTCACTGGTGCAGCTCGCTCGAGGAATGGTTTTCCAGCCGCGGTAATCTGGGTGATGGATAATTTCCCAGGGGAAGCGTTCGCAAATGGTTGGCTAGTTTGTTTCGACGTCCAGCTGATCTGACAACCGTAATGTCCATTCGCCACATAATACCATGTGTTGCGCTAGCCACCAAGACAATAATTATAACCCGCGGTTGCAACTGGCCGTCTTTGTTTTGGTCGGCCAGTAATCTGCTCCCTGCGCGCAAACCCATTGATGGGACGGTTCTATACACAATATCGATTCTACTTGTGGATATAAACTATCATGCATTGTCGTGGATTGCCGCGAAATGTCAAGTAGTATTTAGCTGCAGTATATAAGAATACTTCGGTGACACAAGATGCAAATTGTACAATTATACAAGTGTGCCATACAGAGCCATGTATAGGGCACACAGTAATTTTCGGAAAGTTTCTGGAACAATTCCGGAAATATTGTTTAAAATCATTCTACAAATACCAGTCTCATGCTGCGCAAGAGACAGATGCTTCAAACATAAGTAAATATTGACATAACATATGTTAATGTGTATTTATATGCGATGGAATGTCGACAGTTGTAGTGGAACGATTCCAGAACGGAAGTTTAAAACCATCAACATTTCGCTGTATGCTTCCCGTGGGGCTATTACTTCACATATAACTAAATATTGATTATAGTATAACATGACTGTCAATGTGAAGACATAATATCTATATTAATACATACGTATATGCGATGGAACGTCGTGGAACGTTCGATCGAATTTGGTGCTAAGATGGCGTTGTTTTGGCTATTTCATCTATCAAGAGACAATCCTCTGGCTACGCGCCTGCACGGTCAATAGCTTAGATGTCACGAGGCCTTCGTATGTACGAAAACGTATCTTGCCATAGGGAAAGGGAAATATAATTGTTTTTAAACAGTTATGTCACCCTTTTCTTATTGTAAAGCACATGTCAAGACATATGTATACACCTGTTATTAAGGTTTGAAGCGTGATGTTCTCAGAGACCTCAGCGACGAGTAAAGCTAGACAAGTTTCTAGATCTCTCATGGTTCTATGATTTCCATCTTCGACCGTTAGTAATTCAAATCGGTCACAGATCTCGGAGGACGCTTTCGCCCTCGTGTCTATGTACGAAGGTATCACGTTGGGAATTCAATGAAATGGCCATTACAAAATCTTTTGCAATGATGTCCATGCCGCTTGTACATACTGTTCGGTGTTCTTACAATTGCTATGGACGTTTTCTGCAAAAAGAAATGATTCCTGATAGTCCAGGCACGGCGTTTTAAAGTCGTCTTTCCAGAATTAATCATATACTGGATAAAGGGGACTTGTGACACACTGTGCAGTAGAAACTGGTTGATGAACGGTATGTCCTACCAGTATGACTATTTTCATAAACACAAGGTCATGAGTAGTATTGGGAAGTTTGAATAATTAATGTTTTATATACATTGATCGTTTGCACAGTTGCTTGATTTATGCCTAACTGCTGCTGGGATGATTATTATTTCACGATATGTATTCGCACTTAATCAAATGTCAACGGAATATTATATTAAATACAGTATGTCTTATAAACATTGTGCGCATAAATAAGAAAATGTATCCAGCTTCGATCATCTAGCTAGTTCTGATTTACTTTTTTCGTCATAAAAACGTACCTTTATAACCTTGCCTTGCCCCCTGGTGTATCAATCCATATGTTTATAACTAGCATATTTATTTATTCTGCGGTTTATCAACCCTTTTGTTTTGTTACGTCTCTGCGCTTGGTTTCCAAGAATTTAGGCACAATTTCTTATTAAGCCATACACTGCTAGTTGCGTGCAGACTATTGCATTTTTTTTCCAATTCATCTTACGATAATTACACAGTTAACGCCTTACATATTCATGTTTGTCGTATAGCACAATCACATTCACACATTTTCTTCTGTAAAGTTCTTGCAACTTTTAGTTGTCTCCGTCAGAAGGAGCACCGCTAGATGGGGTAGTCGTGCCTCTGGTGCCGTCACAGGCCACGGTCTGCATAGCTCATCGGGAGACTGTCTTAGCTGTGTGTATGACAGTCTGTACCTCGTCACTGCAGTGTTCATTTATGAAACTCACTCGCCGACGCTGCTGCTCTGGTGTGCGTCTACTTGCTGAAGCTTTTTCCTGATCGCGCCTTCTTTATGATTTGTAATAGTGAGCTTGTAGACATTTGCAAACTGCCGAATTATTACTGAAGAAAAATAAAACTATGAAATACCATTACGTTTATCTGATGCTTTTACCTATAGTATTTTTAATAATTTATAATTTTTATAATTTGGTTTTACTGCACTCTCTTGTACAATATACTTTATTTAATAATATATATATATATATATATATATATATATATATATATATATATATATATATATATATATATATACATATATATATATATATATATATATATATATATATATATATATATATATATATATATATATATATATACATATATATATATATATATACATATACATATACATATACATATACATATACATATACATATATATATATATATATATATATATATATATATATATATATATATATATATATATATATATATATATATATATATATATATGACCACAAAATAATTTCCCCACGAGGGACAAATAAAGGTATGTTGATTTGATTTGAGTTGATCTTCACATGAATTGCTTCTGATGCATGTCCACGTTCGCTGCAGATGCCGCTGCATTCGATCCCGACCTAGCGGAGGGCCACGCCACACCTGTAGCGGAGACGACCAGCGGTTGAGACCTCGACATGAACAGGCACGTGAGCGGGGCTTTGCGCGTCGTGCGCTCCGCCTTCCGCGGGGGCAGTGACGAGGAGAGCTTCCAGTTCGCCCGCTTCCACGACGACGTCCCCAACAACGAGTCGACGGAGATGGCGTCCATCCCCAACGGAGACGCCGCCGGGCACAAGAACTCCTGCAGTGACGATAAGGTATCGTAAACACGTCTTCTCTCCTAAAGCCTGCGCCATGCTGAGATGTGAAAGTATAATAGAGCGCTGTGTCATTAAAATAAAGCCCCGTTAATATATATTTAACCTAGATCTAGGTTCGAAACACTGTAGAGTATATTGAAAAACAAGGTTAAAAATATGCTTGCATTTTCAATATTATGATTGCACGGGCCAGTTCAAATATACGTTTTTGCACGTTTATGAAACGTGTTGCTCCACCACCGCACCCAACAACTTGTCAGATTTGGTGTAGGAGGTCGTAAATAAAACTACTCACCCTCATATACATCTTACAGAGTGTGTTCAAAGAGGTAAAGCTACTGAAAGGGAGCTAGGACAGTACGGGATTTAACAGGGATTAACTATTTGGCAAATTGATCAGTGGCCTTACACGGAAGGAACCAGTTCCATCATCATCATCATTATCATGCTGTCGGTCGCGATGAGACAAAGACTGCTTCCATCACTTGACTATATTGCTCTCCATTTATTTCTTTGCGGTGAGAGTGATGTCCATGAGTCGGTCTTTATGTCTCTCAGCTTCAGGTTTCTCTTGGTATCTTTGAAGAGACGAGGGCGCCTTCTCTTTCTGTGACCAGAAGATAGTTGAGAGTAGAGAATCTGCTTTGGTAACCTGGATGGTGACATCCTCATGTCCAGTCCACCGGGGATTCTTTCTGATCAGATCTTCCATAGATGGCAGCCCTGTCCGTTCGAGTATTTCCTTGTTTGTCACTTTGTCCATCCATGTTACCCTCATAATATAACGCAGATGTCCCATCATGAAGGCATGCAGCTTTTTAACCTGTCGTCTGTACACTGTCCAGGCCTCTGCTCCGTATAGGAGGGTGGACAGCACGATTGCACGGCATATCTTGCCTTTTACTCGCATGGACACATGGTGGTTGTTCCAGAGTCTCTTGCGTAGTCAGCCGAAAGATGCACTAGCCTTGGCCATCCTCCACTGTATTTCATCGTCAATGCATCCATTACTTGATATAGTGCTTCTAAGGTAGGTGAATTCCAGAACAGAGTTCAGCTTGTTTCCATCAACCATGATATCCTCCTCTCGGGTTCTTGTAGAGTTGGGTTGGTACAGCACCTCAGTCTTCTTGATGTTAATCTTCAGGCCGAACTTCTTTGACACATCGGAGAAAGCATCCACTATTTTCTGCATCTCTTCAGCAGAGTGTGCAACCAGTGCACTGTCATCTGCGAATAGCAGCTCTCTCATCAGTATCCGAGTAGTCTGGGTCTTTGCTCCGAAGTGTGCGACGTTGAATAGGTCAGCGCTCTGTCTGGACTGTATGTAGACGCCATTTCTCATGTCTCGGAAAGCCTCGTCGAGCATTGCTGATAGGAAGATGGAGAAGAGCGTGGGGGCCAGTACGTAACCTTGCTTGACCCTATTTGTAACACTGAACGATTCCGAGACTTCCCTCCAACACTAACATTCGCCATCATTCCAGTATGTAGAGCATCGATCATAGTTGTGAACTTCTCTGGGCATACATACTTCCTCAGTAGCTGCCATAACCCGCCGGTCCTCCCAACTGTATCGAACGCCTTACTGAAGTCGACAAATTATATGAACAATGGTCGGTCCTGCTCAATGCATTTTTCTTGTAGCTGTCGGAGACAAAATATCATATCCACGCGATAAACAATCTTACAATTGCCACAAGAGTAATTTTTTTTACAAATGTTTGTAACTATTGTTTTACGTAACGGGTCATCATACCACACGAAGTACTTGTAAGCAACATTATAGAATTGCAGTTTGTAAGAGTCTATGTCAGGGCACCGAAAATCTAAAAAAAATGGCGTGCACTGAATAGTGAATCAGTTCTATGATTCAATAATTCAGCTTCTACTAGTTCTAGATAACACAGCACAAATAGTTTAACTAGATATCGTAAGACAATTAATATAACATGCAAATCTTTCCTAAAGGAGTGCTATCTCACAGTCACTAGACATGATTATGTAAATTCATAATACTTAAAGACGTTACTCTGTCTTAACAAGAGTCTATATGCTTAGAGTGGTCGTAGAATTGGGGTGTTTTATTTTTTCGCGGGGAACCCCGGTTGGATAAGGTGCTTCCTGTCGCTGATCGTGTCGACATTCAGCGGCGTGTGCCGGGTGGGCGCGTGCTATTTCTGACACCGTTGCCAAGCAATACACGTCAGCGTGGCTTTATATAGTAACAGTGTAGCTATCCATGGACATCGTACAATGTTTTTGATCTATTTTGCCTGATTGAATTTTTTTTCTTCGCCGTACAACACCATAGCTAGTGTGGCAATTTCATATCCATTCAATATCTCACTTACTTCCGGGTGATCAGCTGTTCATATTTTGGCGCTTAGAATAGCAAAAACACATTCGCTTCTAGCGTTTTACATATGTATCATCACTTAGTTCCGGAATAATGAAACTGGTTATCAAACAGAAAGTAAATAAAT
>OZ024863.1:5890514-5908014 GCA_964017155.1 Oasisia sp. SBJ-2009
TAATAGATTACTATAACTAGTAGGAAAGAGTGGAGCAAAGTGAACCATCCGGGCAAACAGACCTTCCATTAGTTCACTGCAGGATCACGTGGTCAACTGTATCCATTTTCTAGTCTAAACATAACATGAATTCCACGTTGCGCTGCTGTGTCACTGCCAAATCCGTCCATTTTGTTTATATGTGCTTACGTCCTCATGCGGTTACGTGCATGACGAATTTTCAACAGTATTCCATTGTTCTTGTAAAGCCTCAATACCTTCGTATATTAAGGTTAGTTTTAGAACTGCATTTAGAATTTTGGGCGAAGTGGCATAGAACAATTAATGACGTGGGCCACCCCGCTCGTTGTATAGCATGAGAAACACTAATAGTGTATTATTAAAATACCTAAATTTATTACCAGGTAATAATGGATTCGCGGCCACTAATGCATGTTTGGTAGGCGGCTCGATGGCTTTACATTACTTAAAAATTTAAAACATTCAACAAATGATTAGTGTTCTCTAATGTGTGTTTGGTTGGCGTCTTGACTGGTTTTGGGTTATTATAAAATTACTAAAAAGTAACAACTGATTCGTAGCTCCTAATGTGTGTTTGCTTGGCGTCTGTTCTGCTATTTAAAAGTAACTCATACTATTTGACAACTTACCGTGTGTTTGTTGACGACTTCATAGTTTTATGCCATTTCAAAACTACCAACATTTACCAACCTATTCGCAGCCCCTAACATGTGTTGATGGTTTTATGCCATTTCAAAGCTACCAATATTTAACAACTTATTCGCGGCCCTAACGTGCGTGTGGTTATCCCCTCAGTGCGGCGACCTGCTCATCGGCAGCTTCCCGAACACGCCGCTCGACCTGGCGAGCTGGACGATGCTGGCGGCCGCCATGCTGCTGCCGTGCGCCTTCCTACGCACGCTCAAGCGCGTCTCGCTGCTCAGCTTCTGGTGCACGGTGGCGCACATGGTCATCAACGCCATCATCCTGCTGTACTGCCTGACGCGCGCCGCCTCGTGGAAGTGGGACGAGGTGCTCGTGCGCATCGACATCTGGACGTTCCCGATCTCGTTCGGCATCATCGTCTTCAGCTACACGTCGCAGATCTTCCTGCCGACGCTCGAGGGCAACCTCGTCGACCGGACGCGCTTCCGCTGCATGCTGCACTGGACGCACATCGCCGCCGCCGTCTTCAAGGCGGGCTTCTCCTATATCGGCTTCCTGACGTGGGGCTTCGACACGAAGGAGGTGATCACGAACAACCTGCCGAACGTGACGATGCGCGTGCTCGTCAACCTGTGTCTCGTCGTCAAGGCGCTGCTGTCCTACCCGCTGCCCTACTTCGCCGCCGTCGAGCTGCTCCAGGACGGCTTCTTCGGCGGCCGCGGAGTCTGTCCGCCGTGCTTCGAGGACGGCGGCTGCGGCGGTGTCGCGACCGGGGCCGGGCCGCTGAAGGTGTGGGCCGTCGTGCTGCGCATGGGCCTCGTCGGGTTCACGCTCGTCCTGGCGATCTTCCTGCCGCACTTCGCCATCCTCATGGGTCTAATCGGCAGCATCACCGGCAACATGCTCTCGCTCATCTGGCCGGCGTACTTCCACCTGCGCATCAAGTGCTGCTCGCTGCGCTGGTACCAGAAGGCCATCGACGTCGCCATTATCCTGATGGGCCTCGTCTGCGCCGGCCTCGGCATCTTCTACTCGGGCCACGCGCTCATCGCCGCCTTCCGCGGCAAGGAGACGCGCCCCTTCCAGCTCCAGAAGGCCGAGTTCGTGCCGGGCCGCCACGTGTGAGCGATAATAGGGCGCGTTCGGCGGTCTACGCTCGGAGTGGCCGACCAGATGGAGTAGGGACGATAATTAAGTGCATTTAGTGTTTTAGTTACATAAGGCCAAATTCGTTGCCCGTACGTTAGCGATACTGCGGCGCAGTTGACGTTCCGAAACGCTGCGAAAAAGTCGGACTGTTAGCGACGTTGAAGTGCCGTTATTGTATGTGTGTGTTAATAAGAAATATGTTGATAAATTAAAATAATATACGAACCATTACATGCATACGCACAAGTGACACGTGACGTGCAAAGACGCTTTCCTGTGTATAAAAGTGAAAAGGGAAAAATTCTTCAGCGCCAAAGTTGTCAGAGTCCGTGCGCATGGGCAGTGGCATCTTCCGTCCTCGCTGCAAACATTTGGAATGACCTCTGTCTAGTTATTCCAGCGTACATCTGCCGCGATTCCGACATGTACATGCACAAACACATATTCATGCGAACACATTGGCACGCATGCACGATTAACACGACTCCAAAACTAACTGAAACATCCACACGCGGATGTCTTCACAAACACTTGCCTTCGTGTCAGTTGTTGGGGCCAACTTCGTACGCACGTCATGACTGTTCGCATCATAAGCGCATATGCAAAGTGTACGAATACAAATGTAACCGCCGTGAAGACCTATTTCAAATCTTTATTCGCGGCCGTTTAGATCCAATAAAGAGTTCCGCTAGAAGGAAGTCACCGCATCACTTCCCATCTTGCGCGCGGCGACGCATGCGCATTAGGTAAAAGCGTCTTACACAGTGAAGTGATCCGCGTTTCGCCTGAGACAGAACAGCTGTCGCTTTGGCTGAGCTGGCGGCGAAACGGAACGTTTCTTATCAATTCGTGTGTTCATAATGGTAAACGGGATTAGTTCACCTTCCGTGCGTTAAGGAAGACGCACGTGGTCGAACTGATGGCGCCTGTAGCGCGACTGACACAGACCCAGCCGCAGGGCGCGTGGGGCTAAACGTCTGTCGGACTCAGTGTTTAGTGATGAATGTATAATGACTATACCAATTGCAATAAACCCAGAGTGAATGGGTTTATCTATAGTAGGAGTCAATCTGAGATGCTGTCTACCCCAATAAACGGATGGCGCTCAACATCACGTGATCGTGTGACGTTTTAATCTTGTGAGCCGCTAGTAGTAAGGACGAACGAGTATATTAACTACGCCATATTAACTACGCCGATGCATAATGGATGATATCCAAACCTTTACTTGTCTAAATAACGTGAAAGGTTCACGTTATTTAGACAGATGGATTATCGAATGTTGCCAACATTCAGAGGCTAGGACATGTTTTGAATTATTATTATTAGATGACTTAATATATATTAGAGGGACAGTTCGCTTAACTTTCGTGCCTAAGACATATTTGTAGGCCTATATTTTCGGAGCATTATGTTAATCTATGTAGGTAAGTCATAGACTAAGACCAGTGTAGAAACATATTACATACCATATAATGAACCATTACTTTTTATGTTAAAGCATTTACGTGAGCCAAGTACACGTGTACACACGAACACGTTACGAATACGTTGCATGAATACGAATAAGATACAATACATAATATATACTAGCAGGATACTGAAAGCACGACTACGATGCAAGAACGAGCATGATACAACTATAAGTCCCCTACATTACTAGATTGTTGGACAATCCAACGTTTCCATATTGTCCGCTAGATGGCAACACTTCAGGTAACATTAAAAACGGAGGGAGGGAGGGAGGGAGGGAGGGAGGGAGGGAGGGAGGGAGGGAGGGAGGGAGGGAGGGAGGGAGGGAGGGAGGGAGGGAGGGAGGGAGGGAGGGAGGGAGGGAGGGAGGGAGGGAGGGAGGGAGGGAGGGAGGGAGGGAGGGAGGGAGGGAGGGAGGGAGGGAGGGAGGGAGGGAGGGAGGGAGGGAGGGAGGGAGGGAGGGAGGGAGGGAGGGAGGGAGGGAGGGAGGGAGGGAGGGAGGGAGGGAGGGAGGGAGGGAGGGAGGGAGGGAGGGAGGGAGGGAGGGAGGGAGGGAGGGAGGGAGGGAGGGAGGGAGGGAGGGAGGGAGGGAGGGAGGGAGGGAGGGAGGGAGGGAGGGAGGGAGGGAGGGAGGGAGGGAGGACGACATGGCATTTTAGAGGGTGTTCAAAAGGATATCCTGTTAATAAACCGGCCTACCCCAAATGTGTTACATAATTACATGCGTTTTGGGTAACACCCAGCAGGGACCAAGTCAGTTGGATCGATACGGAAACTGTAAAGGCTTGCATTCAAAAATCAAACCTTCATCAAAAACAAATCACAAATACAACGCAATTTGAACCACTATTTCAAATATAGCCAAGCGAATTCTATCGAATTCTTTGGTTGCATTAGTATCATGGGATGTATAAAATACCATACTTAACACTGAAAGCAGAAAGCATTTTTTGCACTGGGGCATGTTCTCCAGCAACTTATTGACACGAATGTCCACCCAGGTAGTGTTCCTATATATAAATGTAGATATGACTTTTAAAGGTATATTATATGTTATAGCATTCTACTTTCGCCAAAACCTGCCTTTCGCCTCCTGGTTATAACAGAGTCTAGCTGTCTGTCCATAATTATAGTTGAGGCGGTGCAGTAAATAACTTACGACATTCTACATGCTGTCTATTGTATCTGTCTTGATACAATCGCAATTTAACGGGGACATGTTGACGGTGGTGCCACGTGGCTCGCTTTCAAGAGTGCCTGGATTTGAATTACTATTTTATCAGGCCACAGGCACGTACACGTTCTAAACATAGGTATGTGTGTCGTAAGTGTGTATATGCTTGTGTGTATGCGCGGTCGTTTCTGTGTGTGCGTGTGTGTGCATGCATGTGTATGTGGTACATGCAAACGTACGTGTTTATATATGTATTTGCACACACACGTATGTGCATGGGTGTATGCACGCCCGTGTGTATAGATGCGTGTGCGTGGATGCTTGCGCGCGTACATGAGTACGTACATATTTGTATGCACAAGGAGAGGTAGAGGGAGAGCGCGTGTGCGTGTGTGCGTGTGTGCGTGTGTGCGTGTGTGCGTGTGTGCGTGTGTGCGTGTGTGCGTGTGTGCGTGTGTGCGTGTGTGCGTGTGTGCGTGTGTGCGTGTGCGCGTGTGCGCGTGTGCGCGTGTGCGCGTGTGCGCGTGTGCGCGTGTGCGCGTGTTCGCGTGTGCGCGTGTGCGCGTGTGCGCGTGTGCGCGTGTGCGCGTGTGCGCGTGTGCGGCTTGCTTGTATATGTGCATGCATGAAAATGCGTATATATGCTCGTATGTGTTTTTGTGAATGTGCATATGCATTTGTGCGTGCGTGCCTGTGCATATGTGCCTGTATATCTGCATGCTTGTCTAATCATATAAATATTCCATCTGATAAGTCGTCATGCATTGGTGGAAGTCAGAAATGCTCGCTGTGCGTCTGCCAGCGGGGAATACAGATGACACACTTACGCATTTAGCAGCTGTGCTTATCAACACGATACATCACCACTACGCATGTGCAGTACCCTGGTAGGGTAAACACGCCATTCGACAGACTATCAATTAACAAAGCGCTTGCAACGCTTGAATGAACACGAATGAACACGGGCCTCGTGTATCTGCGCATACATAACATTCTATAGTGTATGTTAGTAATCGACAAGTCGAGAGGAGTAACTCAGTACAACATTGGAACTCTCTAAAGCGATACATTTTCGCGTCAACCTGCGCGTATTGCGCGAGACACGGCAGATTGGTACAGCTACGTTTTATTACCAAATCAACACTTCGGGATCCACACATTTACAGGTTCATTTCAGGTGAGTGTGTACAAAACAAAGTTCAGGTAGGTTGAAACGCGCATGTGCGTGTCTTCTCTCCAATGTCGAATGTATGTTCTAAATAAAGAAACGTGGACAGTGAATCACTCGGTGGGATATATTCATATCTCCCGTTGTAACGGTTCAAAATGAAAACTAGCTGTAACGACAAGGATTTTTGTCAGACCTCAAGTGCGTCGTAAGTCAAACGCAGCCCGGAGCCAGGGGCGTGTTGAACTGGATGTATAGTTGCCGTGTGTTGACATCACAACGAATGTCGACATCACAACGATGTATATCTAAATATCACAGCATGTGATATATAGATATACCAGCACAACTACAGCGGGCCCAGGGGCCTGAGGCCGGCCACATTATCAGTTCTCTCCATCTGTGGGCCGAAGGATGTTTTGTTTGGCGACTCGCCATTGGACCTCTCTGCGGCTCATGGTCGGCTGCCAGTAGTGTACATATGGGCGGCCACTGGGCCTCTCACGTCAGACGGTGGCGATGGTTAGCCGTACTTAGGCCGACTGTGCATAATTTGGCTAAATGTGTGTGCGTAAATTCACCGAGAAGATAGTCTGGTGACTTAGCTGGCTTTTGAATGTTATCCGTGAGGGGATAAACAATGCTACTACCTCATGGAGCCTGGGTAATTGAGGCTAATCCTGTCATAATTCCTACTTCATACACAACTGCAAATTTATATTTTAGGTTATTTGTGTGTGAATATAGATTCAATGTTGAATACTTTTAATAGTATAGTATTATCTTATAAAAGTATATACTTATTTTAGTTTTATTTCAAAGTTGGTTTGAGAGCCACCCTACCCTGGGGTAAGGCCGCCCTGGTGGGAACATTGGCAGAGCATTAATACCCCAGGCGGAACTAGGGGCTAAAATGTGCTGCCACCTCACGGTAATCGAGGCTAGGATTAGTGAAGGCCAGAGTAGTGAAAACTGACTCCCAAATGTTGCCTCTAGGCGAAGCGGGGCGACTGCAGCTAGCACCACTCACAGTTCTCTTATCTACAGAAGGGTTAAATCATGTGACTAAGGCAGCGCCACATCAGCGGTTAAAATAGATAGCAGTCATCTGAAACCACCTGACGTCAGCCAACGAACGTCGCTCTCGGGACGAGGTTTCTGTGCTAGCTGGGTTGCAAGCTCATAATTCAAACTACAAGTTAGACATGTTGTGAAAATTGTAGATTCGACTTCATTTCGTCCTGAGGTCATAGAGGGGTCAGAGCACAGTTAGACTTCCTGGTGTAACCCATACGAATGTAGTACCTTAATAATGGTGTTATTTGAGATTTTGAAAAATTCTTTTTATGTGAAATGAGTACAGTAGGACAGGCATACTAGTAGGTTCAGTGCTATGATATATCTGCAGTGCAATGACGCATGTTAGGCAGAGTGTAGTTGGCGTAGTGATTTTTAGCCATTTTTTCTTACATGACCCTGCGAATGCAGAAAAGCGTGCTAAGTTTGGTCAATTTTGAGGGGCAGAACACATGCATGCATTTTAAAAGAGCCTGAGATATGCTTTTTTGACGAAATTTGATCAGTATATCAGTGACATGACTGCAGTGATTGTGTTAAAATTTAGATTTTTTCTCAGGTCCAGTTTCCTTATAATCTGACAAAACGTTAACATGGCCGCCAATGGGAAAATCAACTGTGCTCTGTGCCCTAGAGGCGTGATCGTCAGAATATTGACAAGAGGCAGGAGTAGCGATTGAAAGTGAAAGAGTTAACGGCCAACTTCCCGACGTCAACATGGAGAAAGAAAGTGAAACCAACACAAATGTAAGTATACTATTACGACAATGTTGTCTTGTTCAGGTTTTGTACTGTTATGCAGCGCATGCAATCAGTATAGCCGACGTCTAGTGATATGATGTAAGACCACAATAAGGTGCACGTCCGCCAATACCCGAATTTCTGTGAGCACATGTGTAGTGTGGAGTGATTATAAATGATGTTTTTGTGCAGCGTGGCATCAGAGCTGTCAAATTATGACAGCTGTCAGTCGGTGCATTTCTGCGTATTAATACAGTTGTCATTTTGCTTTTTTTGTTTTATCATAGAAGATACACTTGTTAATGCAGAATTATCGCAAGGAAGGGATTTCGTAATTTTCAACCCTGTTATGATCGTGGAAGATAATCTACCTACTATTCCCATTTTAGTCGTCGGGCCACGTCTTTGCCCGCTCGCCTTATTTGGCCCGCTGGCGTCATTTGGCCCGCTGGCCTTAGTTGGCCCGCTGGCGTCATTTGGCCTGCTGGCCTTAGTTGGCCCGCTGGCGTCATTTAGCCCACGGGGCAAGTTGACGACCACTCTATTATTATAATGACATTTTTATTTGATCTTGTAGTTTATGTGTGAGTAAGTAAAGTTACTTATTTATTTACAGACGGGTGTTTTGGGACCACACACTCAACTGCCGCCATTTCGCCCGCCATCTTGCCGGAAGCGGGATCTGTGCGGGGGCAAGGACGCCTTCAAGAGAGTCGATGATTACGTTGATAACGTGAGTGTAGCCATATGTAGCAACGACCAACAGAGACACCGATAAGTTTTCCTTCATATTAGGCAATGGATCACGCAAGTGTCGTCTCCGTTTTTGCTATGTTGTAGCCACGTTGTACTACGTTGTACCACGTTGTTGCCACGTTGTTGCCACGTTGTTGCCACGTTGTTGCCACGTTGTTGCCACGTTGTTGCCACGTTGTAGTACGTTGTACCACGTTGTTGTCACGTTATGGTATGTTATGGTGAAACGCCAGCGAATTTTGAACAGCTCCAAAATACAAATTTCCAGTTCACGTTTTCTCCCGTTTTCTCCCGTTTTAGCCACGCTGTTCCACGTTTGCTCACGTTGTAACCATGTTCTGCAACGTTTCACGACGTAGCTAAACGTGGCGGCCAAAACGTGACACTATGACTGGGGGGGGGGATACATCGTGGCAGTTCCGTGCAGATTAAACGTTGTAGTTTTCCCTCGTCATTGTATTAATGCGCCAACGTTTGAGGTCTGTAAGTGCAACACCTCCCACGTGACCTGGACAACTCGCCTCGCTCTGTGTCTGTTCGTTGATTGGGCCACATGTCTCTGATCTACCAACTGGCGACTTGTTTCGTTCTGGGAGTTATTTATAGCTATGACGAACTATTGTCCGTAAGGGGACGCCACTGATGGAACGATAGGAACATAGTATTATAGATGTGCTGTTCATAACTGGTTTGCATTGTTTGTGTGTGACACGACGTGTGGAGACACGAGTAGTTAGAATTTACCAGTTTAATCTATAACACAACTCACTTAATTCCTTTTTCTACTTGCAGGTTGTAGCAAAGGAAAACACGTCATTGGAGGAACTTGCCTCCAAACTCACGAAAGACGGCAAAAAAGCGAGGTTAGAAATAAATTAATTACGTAGAATCAACTCACATGTTCGTGGTTTCTAAAAATGAACAAATATACACTCTTGTTGTTTTTGTGAACGTTTATGAACATGTCGTGAACTTATATTTGTAACGAAACAATAACAGATAACAACTCTCCCGTGTCTGCCTTGTTTTCGCGATTTGTATTTTCTTAGTAAGTTGATTTCAACCTTTGAAATGTTGCTTGTTCATATAGTAAATGTAAATAATTTTATTTAAGATTCGTTACACTTAATATGCATTTTATGTCGGAATACCTATTATTAGGAAGCCAACTCTAAACAAAAATTTAAATGAACATTATAAACATTATTATCTTATAAGAATACGCAGCTAGTATAATTCCATATCTCAAATGTCAACCATTAGCCAACGATAATATCTGAAATTCCATGTTGACTTTAAAAAAATTACATTATTATGAATAGTACGATTTATATATTAAACTAAACATAATTAATGATATTGGATTAGTTGTCGAAGTATTACTAACGCTTTGTTCGCAGTTATCCACCCTATTTCTAGCAGAGTTCTATGAAAATGCACCCTTACAACGACATTCTTTTTACCCGGCAGCACTACTTGAAATCTACGAGCTGACGTTCAACACACCGACGGGAAATGAACGACCGAGGGATCCATACAGGGGACCAAAAAATGGCACACATATGCGACGTCTTCCACTTGGACACCGACCGCTGTGAATCTTAACGAACATCTCATCTTATAAAGGACACGCTTATTAAAGTAAACGAAAAATTACGCTGTGGACATTCTTGCTATGAAACAGCTTTCTGATTCGACTATCAAGCACTGGCTTTTCAAGTGCAGGACATGAAAATCAAACGACTATCGTTATAACGATATGCTTTATAAACGACATATGCAATGTTGGGTTATACGTATGTAATGCTAAAAAGTGGTGATTGAGGTTTGTAAAATGAATTATTATATCAAATGTATGATGAATAAATAAATGTACCCTATAGTAACTTAACATTGATATTGTATTCTCTGAAACGACGTGATTATGAACAAAATGTTTGTTCTTTAGATTCGCGCATTTACAAACACAACACAGGATACTTTATGTTGTACACATAGAACATAGGCTGATAGCTAAAAAAATTGCTACGGCTGGATGAGCACAGTATGGATAAACATGCACACACACGCGCGCGCGCGGACAGACACGCAGACACGCAGACACGCAGACACGCAGACACGCAGACACGCAGACACGCAGACAAGCAGACACGCAGACACGCAGACACGCAGACACGCAGACACGCAGACACGCAGACACGCAGACACGCAGACACGCAGACACGCAGACACGCAGACACGCAGACACGCAGACACACAGACACACAGACATACATATACACACGGGCGTCGATCGGTGGGGGACGGGGGGGGACGCGTCCCCCCACTTTTCAGGGTGGGGGGACAGCATAGGAATTGTCCCCCCCCACTTTTCAGTTAAGAAAAATGGCGAGGCATATAGCCTGACTCAACATTCCTCTCTCTTAAGAGCCGCTACATAGGACTAGCTAGACAACCCGATATGAAGTTCAGCAAAGTTATTTATCGCAAATTAACACGAGGCAAACAAGTTTTGAGGCACGTTTTGAGGCATTATGCGCCATAATCCTTGATAGTTATTTAAACAAACGTAATATTTTAATGTATTGAACGAAATTTTAGACAACTCTTCATAGTAGTCATCACAGGAGAGTTATCGAACAGCCCGTGGCGTTTATACCAAAAATGCTTTGTTATTTCGCTGCACATTGATGATTTTAAATTTGTCGCGCATACGCAGAAAGGCCAATCAGAAAGTTTATAACTACAGGACAAATGTAAGCCGCTGCCGGGCTCTATCAATCTTGTGTTGATATTATTAATAGGCTATATCCATCAAGCAAATTTTAAATGAAAAAAATCGGGTTGCACTTTCACCCCTCACCTGTTTGATGCTTATCGCCTACGGAAGAAGCGGCGGATTCCTGCACTTTGTGTAACATATTCCCATTTGAGTGATGAACAATTTCTTTGCCAAAATGTTGGATTGGGAAGTTCTACCCAGACACATCATGGGCGTCGATTAGTGGGGGACGAGGGGGACGCTGACCACCCCACGACCTGAGGGGGTCAGCACAGGAAATGTCCTCGTACTTTCATAAAACAAATTTATAGGCATATATAGCGAGACTGCGCTCACTCCCCTGTCTTAAAAACCCTACATCGGTCTAGTAGTGAAATTAATAATAAAAACTAAACTTCCGACTACCTAGTGGAAAATCACTAGATAAATTGCTTGGTTGGCAGCAGCCCGCAACTTGACCTAAGTCCAGTAAATATTCACCATGCCGGGCTCTGTCATTTTGCACCCTTGTATTGATATATAGCCATCAAGCACATAATAGATTATTAATTTTTGTTTGCCCTGTCACCCCTTGGATTGCAGCCTGGTCGCCCTGGTGGATATTATATCGCCTACGGCGGAACCTGAGGATTTATGAGCTGTGTGTAATTTGATCTCATTTTAGTGATGACAAATTTCTTTGCCAAAATGTGGGATTTAGAAGTCCTACACAGGCACCCCTGTAAGCTCTGCATCTTGTCGCTCTATGAATCAGGCAAGCAGTGTTGGGTCCAAGGTCTACCCCCCAAATGTTCAGTGATTACGGTAGGACATGGCCCCTCTTCAAATATATGTTGCTAACATAACTATTATAAATAGCATAACACAAAGGCTTTTTTTGTTTAGAATTAGCACCAGGCCAACAATGAATTATGTTTTATAATTAAAAAAAACATGTGTATTTCAGATCATATATGACATAATATATATATATATATATATATATATATATATATATATATATATATATATATATATATATATATATATATAAATATATATATATATATATATATATATATATATATATATATATATATATATATATATTATGCATACATATATGTGTATATAAATTGGGCCCACGTCCCCCCCCACTTTTAAAACCGGATCGACGCCCCTGCATATACACACAGACATACACAGAGACACTCAGACACCGACACATGCCGATGCCGACACACGCCGACACACAATCACCTACCAACTAACCACACGTAAACAAACTACATATTGACAAACTACACGTAAATTAACCACACGTAAACAAACCATAACGTAAACTGATCACATGTAAACAGCTACACGATACGTCATTGCCGAGGTGTGACATTTCACCTACACTAAGACACAAGGAAATTAAACAGCTTATAATTTTACGAAGTCCCACAAGCCCCAAGACATAAGTACGGCTTTGAAGCCCGTCCAACGAGGGACCTGGTCGCAAGATAAGTGTCGCCTCACGTTGTGTGTGCCGAAGCGGTGAGACAGTGATCGGTCGACCGTCGAGCTGCCATTGAGTAGTAACAAAGGTACGTGGTTCCTCGTGATAGCACGGATCAGAGAGCAGCAATCACTACACGACCTGTGACACAGTCGAGTGGTGTACACAGCCCTACACGCTATGTCGGTCAACACTGAACGTCGGCCGCTCGTGAATTAATGAGTACGTCGAATTTGACGTCATGGAAGTTGGAATTGTTCACCAGATTGAACAAACTGACGTCAGCATCTAACAGGCAATGAGCACCTGCTTAACGAGGTGAAATGACGACGTAATGATTGTGAAAAGAAAATTGAGTTCGTTTCTGGGTAACGATCTTCGCGATTATATCAAAAGACGAAGCTATTGCAAGACTTTGTGTTTGCCTAGGTTTATTGTTCAATTCACCACCGACCAGGCGCGATAAGGACGTGGGAAAGCGGAGCTCGGTGCGGTGTGTTGGGCTACGGCAATGGCGGCGTTTTCCGTGGTGCCCAACAGCCTCTCGAAGATGTTCGCCCGAGGCGGCAAGTCGAAGTGTCAGCGGTGCGGGGAGCGCGTCTACCAGGTGGAGAAGATCGGACCCGTCAACGAGGTCGTCTTCCACCGCCAGTGCTTCAAGTGCGCCGTGTGTGGACAGCACCTGACGGTGAAGACGTACTACACGAACCAGCTGGAGTTCGGCGACAAGGAGATCTACTGTTGGACTCACTCGCCGAGGTCGGCGCTGTTCGGATGTGACGCAGACGCCGTCGGCATCCAGAATGCACTGCGCACGCCCGGTGCGTCGACGCCGTTCAGCAGACCGGTCCTGCCGACCGGACACACCCCGATCATCGGCGGTGACGCGATCACCATTGCACACCCGGTGAACGTCCAGAGTCAACTGAATGGGAGGTACAGACGGGCCAACGGTCAGCAGCACTGTCCAGACGTCGTGGTAAGTGGATCGGTGTATCCGACGGAGGTGTGCGTCATCTTTAAGTGGATGGAACAGGTTGGACGAAGGCACTACACATAAGCTTTTCAAATAATTATTACAATTAAGATGCCTGTCAAGGTGTGTGTGTGTGCGTGCGTGTGTGTGTGTGTGTGTGTGTGTGTGTGTGTGTGTGTGTGTGTGTGTGTGTGTGTGTGTGGTGTGTGTGTATGGTGTGCGTGCGTGCGTGCGTGCGTGCGTGTGTGTGTGTGTGTGTGTGTGTGTGTGTGTGTGTGTGTGTGTGTGTGTGTGTGTGTGTGTGTGTGTGTGTGTGTGTGTGTGTGTGTGTGTGTGTGTGTGTGTGTGTGTGTGTGTGTGTGTGTGTGTGTGTGTGTGTGTGTGTGTGTGTGTGTGTGTGTGTGTGTGTGGTGACTTTCTTGTTGATGTCACGCAGGCGAGGAAGAAGTTTAAGATCTAACGTTCTTGTTGTTGTCTCTCAGGCGAGGAAGAAGTGTAAGATCTAACGTTCTTGTTGTTGTCACGCAGGCGAGGAAGAAGTCTAAGATCTAACGTTCTTGTTGTTGTCACGCAGGCGAGGAAGAAGTCCAAGATCTGACGTTCTTGTTGTTGTCACTCAGGCGAGGAAGAAGTGTAAGATCTAACGTTCTTGTTGTTGTCACGCAGGCGAGGAAGAAGTCTAAGATCTAACGTTCTTGTTGTTGTCACGCATGCGAGGAAGAAGTCCAAGATCTGACGTTCTTGTTGTTGTCACTCAGGCGAGGAAGAAGTCGAAGATCTTCGACGCGCAGAAGCAGCTGGAGAAGCTGCAGCGTCAGGATGAGGACCTCCTCATGGAGACGTTCCGGGTCGAGCGGAGGGAGGAGAAGAAGAAGATCGACCAGGAGGTGGACGAGGAGTGGGAGGAGCGACTCAAGGAGCTGACGGCCAACTTCGACGCCGACATGGAGAAGCGAACTGGGCACAAGGCGAAGGACGAGGACAGGAAGGTGGGTGTTAGTTGTTGGTGGAAGCCACCGGGGCGAGGCCGAACGTGTGACAATGCGTCAGCCGTTTGCCAGAAAGAACTGTGACTTGCTTGTACGTGTACACAAGCAAGTGATTCCGTTCTATGCATAGAACATTCTAAAGATGACGACATTAATTTTAGCCAGTATACAGTTTTCTACATATGAAGCAGCCAAGGTTGGTTTGTCGTAAAACATACATTAGTGAGAAATTTAGGTTAATTTCTGTAACAGAGTAGGACACCTTCGACAATAAATAAATAAAACTATTGTTGTTGGATTGTTTATATAGTTGAAAGTCATATAAGAGGCAAGTCAAAAAAATCGGTGTTATTACACGGATTCGAAATTTGGAAAATAATAAAAGTTGCAAACATGTTTAATACAACTGCTTCAAACATCGAAGTGGGCCATATTATAAATGAGTGACAGCAAATACAATCATCGTAATTAAAGGAAACGAAGATCAATCTGTATTCAGAAAACGAAGACGGCACTGTGCTGAGCATATACCTGGAATTTGGAAAGGCAGAAGAAGACTGCCGCCTAATGATTCTAACGTGGATATTAGGTGGGGGTGGAGAGTGGGTCTCCCTCATGTAAATTGGCATAGTATATTTGGAAACACAAACCTGAATTGGAGTAAAAGATGTAGACTAAAGCCAGACGGGTGGAGAAAGGAATGAAATTGAAAAGTAGGTTATGCGTCATGAGGCGTAAGATACGACACAGCAAGATAATACAAGGTAAGGTAAGATAATGTAAAATTACACAACGTATTGCAAGCTTGGATAATGTAAGATAAGGTGTTGTTAAATTTAGTAAGTTAAGTTATAAAAGATATGATAACTCGGTTATGGGTAAAGATGTATGCACCTTTGTTACAGGCGATGAGCTTAAATTACGCGCAGAAAAAGAAACATCTCAAAGAAAACTTGTCTGTGAAGTTGAAACAAGCAACGGAAGCGATCACGCTGCGTCTGCGCAAAAAGGAGCGTCAAGACACTTCCGCCATGGCACAGAGACACAGCGAGCAGATGTTGAATCTACTCAAAGAAAAACAACAAGAAATCCGTCAGGAGCTCGAAGCAGAAATGGTATGTCTCCAGCGCTGAAACTCAACTTCAGGTGTTGACATATTAGTTCCGTTTTAGTGACGATTCTAATTTAGTCATTTCGTTAAGAATTATATTGCAATGTTATACAATAGGATGACTGTGTGAAATCGGGCAAATAATTAGCTTAAAAAATATGACACAGCTTGAACATACTTTTACACCGTTACGTGTTTCCAATTTATGAACTGGGAAGGATTTTAATGTTCCATGTACTCGGTCGTTATGTCGTATATACAGAACACTGTGTACTGTTCTAAGGCATTTATGTACTTCGGTAACTTTCCCCGGGGCATTGCTTGTCTGCAGAAGGTCGCGGCTGACGGAGATGCCGATGCGGTCGACACGGCCGTCATCCTCGAGGAAGTGACGATTGTTCCGGTCGAGTTGCCCGAGTTTCATCCGCCCAACTGTCGTAAGCGAGACTTGTACTACGACGCCGAGGTCTTCAAGGAGCTCGACGAGTACGTCTTCAGTGTGAGTACAGTTTCTGTCTTTATTCTTAGTCTTCTTCTTCATCTGTCTTGCTAACAAACACCAAAACAAAGGCGCTTGAATTATAATACTTCACTCTCAGACATGTCCTGTTTCTTATCTGTACTTTTAACCATTTTAACTTACCAGACCCACGGACGGGGGCACCAGGCGAGCTCCCTCCCTTTGACTCAACCACAAATAAGCAAAGTCTGATATCTGATCTGTTTCTGGGTGTAGGCAGGAACAATCTAATTTTGAAACTTTGTGAGATTGTGAACGGTTATTATGATGGACTCGACGATTTTTAAAGGGACCCACCCCATTTCTTTAAGTACACCTTCGGACCGGAACTTGGAGAGGGGTGCTCGGGGAATTCAGCCGTAAACGTTTACGGGAGGGATGGAAATATAATTGGCCCTCAATATGTTATGGAACCTTGGACGTTTTTGGAGAGCTAGAAAAGAGGCGAGGCCCAGCAGGTGGCAAATTAGCGTTTTTGAAGCCAATGAATGGGATGTAAGGAAACGTTTGTCCATGTTCCAACGTATACCAAGCACTCTATGTTTGTATTGAGTAAGTACCTGCATAAACATAATGGTTGCCATATGCAGAATTAACTGTGCGTGATGAGAAACCACCGACATGCCCACAAAAAGGTACCCTCCTTGAAAACAAATTAAGATGACCACGCCGTTCGCCGAATTGTTTCCCCCACTATAAAACATGAACAAAAACAAGTAGTGCTGCGACTTGGAGGCCTGCCTGTGACTCGACGTCAACACAGTAAACGTGTTGTATTTCATTGGCACAGGTCGCTGAAAAAGAACAGTCGACGTTCACAGACCTTGTGGCTGAGTTGACGGTGCGCTGCGTGACCGACTTAGAGAAGGCGAGGTAAGAATTTCTGAAACGAGGCCGCCTCGGTGACCTTTAGTTCCGTGGAGTTTGGCACAATACAAATGACTACAGACACGTCGTCGTTGTGGGAGGAGAGCGGCTTAAGACACACATGTCTGTTGTTCATATTCTGACAAAATCACCTAATTTGGTTTACATGTTCTAAGAAGAAGAAAGATGGATCCAACGAAGTCCTCTATTTAAGGGATGTAACTTCCTTTTCAAAATGGCCGCAGTGAAATAAAAAAATGTACATTTTATGGGTATCTTCACCGGCAATTCACTTTTAAAATACCCGATTATTACAATATTTTAACACATGATAAAGGCTAATGAAACGGAATTATTATATTATTTATTATGCAAAATATTGATATATATGATATACACCACAAGTTGTTAAAAAAAAATTAATACAACGTAGGCCGTGGTGGCACAGTAGTTGGAACTGTTCCGGCCAGAACTGCAGTTGACCAACTGATGCATTCGTGTGTGCTATCTCAGAGCGATATTCCGGTGGATCACGGTGAAGGACCTGAACGTGCTGGAGTTCGTCGAG
>OZ024863.1:5913014-5933014 GCA_964017155.1 Oasisia sp. SBJ-2009
CACTACCCTGCCTTCGTGGTGAGTGCCTTGTGTTGTTCTTTTAGGCGCCCCTCACGTTCACCCAAGTAGTCCAGTAGCATCCGGTCATTATATGTAAACTTGACCTTACACAACCAAACGTAAACTATGGCAATGTGACAACCTAGTTACCATCAAAGCATCCAGTTATAAAGAATTGTTTCGGTGTAAAGATTAACATAAAACAGCCTTAGCATCCTCGTTGGAATTCGCATTGTTTTGTATTACCATTGGCAAGTGGGCGGGGTTTATCAAGTGTAGATAGTTCCTTTACAAATGCCCAGTGCACTGCACTACACAAGCAGTAGTACACAGGCATGCTGTGGGCGTCCCTTTTGTTTGAGGCTAATCTCACTTGATCCTACTCGAGTGTGTAGTGCTTTAGAAAGTTACTAAAATTAAAGGTAAGTTAGAAAATCATTTATGCATGTCATTCCCTAGTAGATAACATCAATGCGACACTGCCTGGAGTATTATGCGGGTCATAACTCCAACAATTTGGAGGCGTTTGAGCCTTGCTGTCATTATTGTGCAGGAGTATTTCTATACAGACGTCCACCATTGTACATTGCCAATAACTCGCTGATACCGTTTAGTGAACTGGCGTATATTAGACGTGAAGCACACGAAGTTATACGTTATCCATGCCGAGACATGGCAAGTGCAAGTTTAACATAACATCTCCACCATAGGCATGATGTGCCACACATGTCTTGTCCTAAACAGGTAGTGCCTGACACAGCATCTTTTGAATATATCATCAAGCAGGGTACCTCTGACACGCGTACATATGCATATACACCCACACATGCACAGACAAAGCTGTGTAAACAGTTATCCAAGTTTCGAAACAGGTGATATGTTCGAGCCCATGGGCTCTTAGAAGACAGCACAAGTCACCAAAACTGGACCCGGCGCCTCGTTACTATATTAACGTCACACCGATATGGCCCTTTTATTTCCGACACGTGTCAATCTGTAATGTGATGCTGGATTAAAACGACCTGCACTTACCGCCACGCTTCACTTGTTTTAAAGTCACCAACCATGACCGCCACTGGTTATTCACGCGGTGTATTCAGTAATACCAGACATACTGTCACCAGTTGACTAAGCACATAAGTTACATGGTGACGAACTGTTTGTCAAACTGTTGTTGACAAGTCGGGTTACCATCGCAGGAAAGCTCTCTGTTCGCAGCTAATCAGTTGATCTTACGTGGGCAATATACATAATAGACACTTTCAAGCAGACACACAGACCAACAGATAATGGGGTAGGATTATTTTACACTGACGAATATTTCTAAAGATGAATTGTAAGGCATTCACATCATACCTCTAAGCTAGTGAGTACAAGAAGATTGTAATGTCATCCATTGATGAATGTAACTTTATAACATAACCGATTTGTATACATATTGTCAGTAGTGGCACAATGTAATGACATGGTAACAACTGTCACCTTGGTGTAGAACTGTTAATTTCAAGTGGTACATAATGACATTCTATGCTGCGTTACCATTCCGTAGTATTGAGTCAACTCTCTGACCCGCACGACCACGGGTGTCAACAAAACGGGGGTCACGTGTCGCACTATTGAGGTCACGCTGCGTCGTAGTTGTCGCCTCGGGACACATCTGGGGCGTGGCTGAAATCACAACACTGACTGCCCTTAATTGGTCACTACGGTCAATTGGACTAACGTTTGACTCAGAACCGACGTATAACTGGTGCAATTGCTTTGATAAACAGAACAGTTGTAGTTGTTGCTGAGGACGACGGTGTTTCAATCCACCAATGACCGACGACACGAATTGTGATGTCATCAATTAGCTGTTTGTCACCCCACGGGCCCACGCACAAGTTAACCTAGAAACCCCTTTCAGCCATAATCAACCCACTCGCTTGTGATTCGTGACAATCAAGACGGATGTAACATGACAATAACGAATATGCCATGTCCGTTGCGTCATCCGAATCACTACGTCTAGCCTAGGGTGACAATAGCAGGAACATGAAGTCGCTGAGTCAGTTATGCTTTTTTGACCCTCTTGCAATCTCGTGTGTGGGTATAAATCATCGTCAAAGACCAATTCCGTAAACTTGTCATATCAAATATATGCAATACAGCCAACAGCAGAATTTTAGCATTTGACTATTATACATATGTAACGTTCAAAGACAAAAAAAGTCAAGGCCAGTATAACATATAACTTATACATTTAAAGCTTAAAATATACAGCATGCACTATTTAAGTTCATTCACTGTCTACGTCCAGTTCTAGAACCTCCACTGTATGTGTGAAGATAGTTATGTTACCACATGCACATAAATTACATATATGGCCCAGTCAAAGTGAAACGTAATTACGTCGTTGGTTTTTATCGCCCGAATCCAGAGACCCCCAGTGTCTTGCATTGTCACTGTTTGTTGGCTGCGTCAATTAGACAGTCAGTTTTGAAGAAAAAACACTGGATATATCAAGTCAATGTTAGTCTTTATTCTAAGGCGCTTGTCTCACAACAGTCAGTCAAACAGCGGGGTCCTATGCATAAACATATACAACCTGTTTGTTACACGAACTTAGGCGCTACTTATTTAAATGAATAGTGACATGTGTACAAGGGAGCAATTGGTGCATGCAAAGATACCCAGTGAAACCTTTATGTGGCATCTTTTTAGCAAGTGCATCTCTGACGTGTACGATGAGAAGTTTGTATGGAAAATGTCGGTAAAAACGAAGTGGAACACGTAATTAAGAAAAAGGAATGTGGATGCATGCATGCATACATTCATAATTGCATGCGAACACTTTACACGTGTTAAACGTCTCTCAAAGTATCGTAGTATCAGATGACCTGAAACGGCCCCGCGAAGACAATAACGACGGTGACCAGTAACCAGTAACTAGTGACCAGTGACCACACACACTATCGTATTGCCAGCGTGCAACATCTTTCACGTGCAACCTACTCATATTCGCCATTGTTTTGTTTCCCTGTACGACTGGGTGTATCTCTATATATATAACATTCGCGACAACTTGTTGGTATTGTTGGCACGCGGCCGCTTGGGGGCTGTCGTACCGGAAGTGGGTCGTTGTACTGCGGGATATCGACAGTTTCCTGTCGTAACGACCGCAGTCATTGCCGAAGTCACGCAATTTCATCAGTCACGTTGCTAATGGCCACAAGAATGTCACATCGGCTCATTATATAATACTTTAATCGATTGGACTCCATTTAAAGCAAACGCACCAACGGTCATATCTGCAGGAAACATGGCTGTCGGGAAAGGCGCAATAAATATAATGTCCGTGCAAGGTACACGTTATGTCAATCATCGTCTCAAGTCACTGTTATGTGAATGAGATGTGTCCGACATAACCCTGGGCAATCGTATATTTCATGAACAAATGCCTGCTTTGTCAGACACTGCGTGATAGGAGCATGCGTTTGGCTAACCTGAACAGACATGCACACTATAGAACCTCATAAAGTGCGTCAGACATCAAACACAGCATGTTTGATTTGCGTCTAAATGACGCAATTGGATGTCCCATTCCGGTGGAGAAGAACAATGGTAAAACCGTTTATTGGTGTGGCCAAAAAGAAAGAACATGTGCAACTTACAACCAACTATCAGTTCGACCAAAGTGTCGTCTTCTAGCTGGATGACGTCATCGTGTATGTGGGTTATAGACCGTCGTGAGAGTTGCTTGAGGGTCAACACAGTTTTTACTGGACTAATGACTCAGACGTCAAATCATCATGTGTTCGCAGTAATGCATTTCGAAGTTTGCCTGCTATGCACCTCGTAACGCTTAGCTTGTTCCCATGGCTATAACACTGAATTTCTTCAGGTACAACAAAAGTTAATAATTACCAAGACAACATGTACATTTCTTTTTAACCTCCAACAGTTTGCCAACCTCCTATGTTCTCACATAGTAATTGGACAACTAAGTTTTGTTATTTACGATCGTATTTTCAGTTATTGCTTTCACACTGTATACATACACATGTATAATTAGGTTTCGTTGACATCACATAGTTATCATTGATGATAGTTTCAGAACTGTACTGGTTTCATATTCCTTGTGATTTTCATGAAAACGCAACACATTTTGTGTCTCTATCTATGCGCTTATCAGCGTTTTCTATTGTACAGACATGCGTTATGCAGACGTATTTACATAGACGGGTTATTATAAAATGAAAGTGTAAGAGATAAATGTAAAGCTCCTTGAACATAGCCAGTATCTAGATGTATGGGTCCAGGGACAGTTTCACTTAGATGGTGACCTCATGCGGAAATATGTCTCATTAAACAGAATATTACAGTTAAGGACCGACATGTATCTTAAAGAGCAAACTCTGACTTAAGAACATCAGTGAAACCGTCTGCAGAATGTAAGTGACATTAACAAACAATCTATACCATGCTAGAGGATGACATCTGTAGCGAGAACCAACATACATTGGCGGACATAAAACTTCATTAGATTGGTCGTTGTGCGTAATGAGAGTGCCCGGGGCGACGCCGCTGGCTTCCGTGTGTCGTATTAATTATCAGCAATTAATTACGTGAAAAACTGTCTAGCGACGAGTCACCATCAAGATGTGTTCGTGCAGAATAACAGTTGGGACAATTAGCGCTGTTTTAGCTCGGCCTGTCATTTAGGTTAGCTGTTTAATGAGAGAATTTGTGTTGTGGTTGACCGAATAGGTAACAAGAACATCCGCGTCGTTAGGCCACTTCGGTCCGCTGGTTCGACTGTGGTGAACTGGCACCTTTCCATCAGCAATGCGGACACAACGAAAGTTTGTATTTGTTAACACAAAATGCGGCTCTAATCCTTACTTCATCCCGTCTTTGCCGAAGAGCGGTGCCTTTGTCAGGGTGTCGTGTACCAATTATAATGGCGTTCATTGCCGCTGAAGTGTCGGCATCGTGCGGCACAATTGGGGTTACTTCAGTCCGTCTGCCACCATTGCTGAGTTGTCCTCGTAGATCATTGCAATTGCCAATTAATCCCATTGATTATTACCATTTAACCCAAATCGAAGTGAATGTAATAATAATAATAATAATAATAATAATAATAATAATAATAATAATAATAATAATAATAATAATAATAATAATAATAATAATAATAATAATAATAATAATAATAATAATAATAATAATAATAATAATAATAATAATAATAATAATAATAATAATAATAATAATAATAATAATAATAATAATAATAATAATAATAATAAGAATAATAATAAGAATAAGAATAATAATAAGAATAATAATAATAGTAACTTCTTTTGCGCCAATATCCTCGAAAATCAAGCTCAGTGGCGCGACAAAACCAGGGGATTAATCAATCTCATAATCGAAAGCAATGCGTGAGTCGTCAACGGATGGATGGAAAAGCTAGGAGGCTAAGGGGGATAGGCATCATTAAAGAGATAGGTCTTTAGATGCGAGCGCCAGTCGAGAGTCGAGAATGAAAAAACCTTCATGATCCGAGTAGGATGTAGAAATTAAGGCCTGCAACAACGTTGTGAAGATGGTGGTTACATAGTACATAATACATACACACGTGTACATTAAAACATGTCTTTCCGTAGCTGTATCATGGTGCATGTTTAGGTTGTATAAAACATGACAAAGAGACCACCATAATAATCTCAACCGTTCACGTTAGACATTGCTGCACCCTTAGTATGGTAATTAGCATTTCACACTTGTTATATATTGTCTGCAGTTTGCGTAGAAATATGGAGTGGCACTTTCTAGAAAGTAATGGTGTGAACCAAGACTTGTCGGTCACGGGTGGCCAATCCTATAGCCAAGGTCGTGCCATGTACAGTTAACTGGATTTATCTATTGTCATATTTATTTTATTAACTTATTATTTTAGCGCACATTATTTTAACCACAACTGCAGGATAGTGAAATATCACTTTTAAGCAGTATAACACTTGAAGACTCCTTGAAGATGTGTTCGTAGTGTGGTGCAATAAATCCAAGGTAGACGTGTCAACACTGAGCAGGAGAAATCCGGTCGCCGCCGGGCACCAAACGTTGGCAGCTGCGAACGATTCGGCCAAATATGCAATTATTAATAGGCTAGATAAATATACGACATACCTGAATAATTTATAACATTGTAATGGCTCAACCGCGTGTGACGAGTTCGCATTCAAAATTAACCAGTCTCCTAAGATTTTCTGACGCAGATTTTGACCCGCTGTGATGGTACATATCGACCTGTCGGAATAGCGCATGTACACGGATTGATTATAGGCCTAGGGCATTTTGTCTGACTGTCATGTCGTTTTGTTCTAGTATTAGGACATTTCGGGAAGCCAAACGTCTATTGGTGCTAAGAATCATGGCATTTCATAATATAGCATTTATATAAAAATTGATAATACCATATCTTCCTAAGCATGCTTCTAGCTGTTGCCGTTTCTTTTTCTCGACTAATCCCCGTCTCTCCATCAACTGTCAGCCTCTTCTTTTCGCCAGCAACACTCTCCTCCAATCCACCAAACTTACTATATATTTTCTTCATTTTTTACATCTTAACATACGTCAACACAACTAATTGAAACATTTAAATTGTGTAGAATAACTCATCCAGAGGGTAGTTATTTGGGCGATTCACCGGGCCTTCAAAACTAACTAATCATTAAGTTATTTATTATGGATTGTATGTATTCACGAATGGGCATAGTCACACAAAAAACACCGTAATGATCTGTTGACCGTAAGAACGCCATTGGACTATCCGACTGTTTCATTCTGGACATCCCCAACCTACGCCAGAAGCGGCGGACATTTTAAGCACATGTTTATACAATGTGTATTGTACACATTCCAACTTAGCCACGCTTGACTGATCCACGTTAACGACAAAGCCATATTCGGTCATGTAAACAACACGCCAGGGCTGGTACGCAGCCAAAGCAACTGCGAACTACACGCAGCATTTCTAGTTCAAGCGGGTTGATACTGCGCAAAAAGATTTCACCGCCGGCCAATCCGGGTTGGAGTGATTGGTCACTCCTTTTACATAAGGCTCCACGACACACGTGTCAAAACGGTTATGTTGTTGGTGTACCTTGAAAGCAGTGAAAGTGGTAAATATTAATAAATATCGGAAGTGTATATCAATGGAAAGTCATTTGACCTATATTATTTTTTTACAACATCGTTTAAATCTTACTTACATAATCTATATTAAATATCTGGTGTGGCATGTGTACCTTACATATGAACAATGACATAAATGAACCTGACCTACTGTTTGTTTATTTGCTATTTCATATCTACTATTGACCTAAACGAGTTGTCGCGTTGTGTAGACGAACGCGTTTTACCCACGTAGACACCCACACACTGGTGTGTGTATCTAAGTTATAAGTTAATACCTACTTACTAATTTATTCGTCACATTCATCACACAAAGCTCCTACAAGAGCCAGTTCTCTCTTTTGCATTACCCCCATTACCCTCAGTCATACAGTCGTTAATTCCCAGTTCTGCCATCATTGCTGGTGACTTCTTGGCGTCCCGGCTATTGCTGTCTCCGATCACAGACTGTTTTGTAGACGTGTCTTGTACATGGTAACTGTCTCCTTTGTAGACAGTTAACACGATGGCCAATTACCGTATGATGGAAAACGTATTGCAGGTATATCTGGACACTTATATCGCCGTCGTGATTGTTGACGACCACACTATGTATAGCCACCGATTTTTCATTACCTTTTAATGGGGTCTCTAACGGGTTTGGCTGCTTCACTGCTGCCATTCATACTGACATACCGCGTCGTCTGAGGAGCTGTGTAGTGTCATACAGTGCATGCTTACAGTGCATGCTTACAGTGCATGCTTACAGTGCGTGCTTACAGTGCGTGCTTACAGTGCGTGCTTACAGTGCGTGCTTACAGTGCGTGCTTACAGTGCGTGCTTACAGTGCGTGCTTACAGTGCGTGCTTACAGTGCATGCTGTTGACACAGCATTCTGTCATCACTCTGTTAATCCTGATTATTAGTTCACACAATCTTGTTATTTGTGTCTACTGCGAAAGTTGCAGATCGATGCATAACACTGCTATTTACCAAGATATAATTATATTCTACACATTGCGGAGTTTGGTCAGATGGGAAACAGAAGGTTGCAGGATGCTTCATTTATATTGGTGATCTGTCAAGCGTCGTGTCCTTGTCGTTGTCAGCATTCGGGTATATATCTGCAAGTGCAAAGGTTCAACGCATGTCGTTCGGTCAATTTGTCTTGACCATGTACAAAATATAGCATCCCTCGCTTCGTGTCGGTAATTATACACTCCTGCTTGCTCATTTGCATATTATTTACACGGTGTGATCGAATCCACATTCGTACAGTCTCTTGTTACATGTCAGTAATCCGTCTTTGTCTTATCTTGGTTGAGTATCGTCAAGGCAGTGTCTGCAACTAACACATCTACTGATGTACCACATTATGACAGCCATGTGAACATATTGCTCCTTGTGTCAGTGTTGATCACAAACAGTTGAACAGCTATAAACTGTACTGTCCTAGTTATGATTACTATTTCAAACATAACTCATGTTTCAAGGCATGAACAATTTAACCATTGCCGAAATGTTGTACAGTGCCACAGGTTTGCTACCAGAGAGCAGCCGAATAACGTAACGTAAGGAAACCAGTACATTGGCAACACTACAGTATCAGTGGCATTGAACACTCGAGTGTGTTTCTATTGCGACATCTGTGACCTGGAACGAACGTCAGCTTTGTTCGTCACACACCGGCTGCGTCTGGAGTACTCTACACAGGGCTCCACGCAGTCTTTGTCTCGGACGTTACGGTTGAACGGTCTTGAATTGGGATTGAACAGCTTTGGGGGATAACTGCAGGTCGTAGCGCTAATTATAACAGGCATAGGTTATTTTATGAATCACTTATAGCTGCTACGGTGTGCTTGGGGCATGCGCGTGTCACACTGGATTGCGCAACGTTGGGTAATCTCAAATGTGTCTGCACGTCATGGAACTTGAGGAACGAGCATATGAGTATCTGCCAGATTGCACGACGTACTTTCGACCTGGTATAAAAGCACGAACGTTCCCTGAGAGTCCTGCTCGATCAAAGTTGACAACCCATGCAGTGTGTAATGTGTTTGTATACGTGACATCCATCTTGCTCGGGATGGTTTGTTCAGTTTATGTAGTTCCTTGCGGTTGACATAAATGACCACCACACGGACCTGTCCACGAAAAGGCGTTTTGTGTTCCCTTTCGTTCTACTCGGAGCTCATAAATTAAACGCTAAGCATTCATTGCCGGCCATTCGTTACCAGTGAAGCTGTTCTGATTGTACAGACTGCCAGGTTTGACGATGAGAGATGACGAGGTTAGACGCGCTTCACTAAACGTGTCATTGGTCATATTAGATCGTATTAGACACTTCCCGTGGAAGTTCGATACCACACAATGGCACCGGGGACCAGCCAACCAGTCAGGAAGGCCCCGACAATTGCTCCGCGCGTCAGCAAGATATAAACAACCAGGCGTCGACGTGTTCACAATATGAGATAAAGCGCTGCCCTCAATCCATGAACCGGAACGATCCGAGTCCTTGTAATTCAATAGAGAGTGACAGACGACCTGAGGCATTCAACGGGAGGCTCGCGACCTTCTGCACAACTTCTTTCTCATTGGCGCTTCACGCTTTTGAGTCCTGACAAACAGGACAACTGGATCACTTTGCTCTTTAAGGGACTTCCCTGTCTAGCGAACACCATAGGTAAACATGTGATTGGGGTTGGCTGTGACACGCCGCGGCCCGCTTGAACGCGCCGGAGCTCAGAGCACAATTGTCTCGGATACTGTGTGATGCGATTAGCATCTCCAGCGAGCAAGTACCTCGTCTATTACCGGGATGTGCCTGATGTAAAGAGGGGGGCTTACTTTGTCACGGTCGGCGCGTGCACGCACGCACATACACAGTCACACGTGCACACACGCATAACGTAACCATGTGGTCACGTGTAGATCTTCCAACAAGACACCGACCACAGCAACCACCAAAACCTCCACCGACAAAACCACAAACGTCACCACAATCACAGGAATATCTGGCATTGTCAATTATGGAGCAGTATGCTGCGTTCGGTCACAAAGACATTCCACGCGGAGAGCGAGTAGCAGTTGAAAAATGCCCGCGGAATGTCAGTGACCTGGACGGTACAGGGTACGATTTTGTCAAACAAGAGCGACACAGGTGCCGCGGAACCAATGCGGTGGGCGTGGCTCTCGATTGGTGTCAGTCGCTGAAAGTACATTTTCGTGAATTCTCATGTGTTGATTGACTACGTTGTTGAATTATCGCAGTCGTTGCACTGAGTAATATTAATTGGAAACGCTTTGGGTATCGCTTATATGATTTACTTCGTTTACAGCTTCTAACTTAGGATATGTGTACATTGATACAATACTTCGTAAGTGCGTTTCATCAGATGTGCCGGTGTCCATTGGCCCCTTTTTGTGCTAATTTGCTTTCGTGGAC
Organism: Oasisia sp. SBJ-2009; assembly: GCA_964017155.1. Lineage (NCBI taxonomy): Eukaryota > Metazoa > Annelida > Polychaeta > Sabellida > Siboglinidae > Oasisia > Oasisia sp. SBJ-2009. Next base: position 5,923,624 of record OZ024863.1, read on the forward strand.
AATTGGCCTTTGATCTACAAATGTATTATGTATAAAGCAATAGAAAGGCATTCATTTAAAAGTATATACCTTTAATGGACACATTTAGTCATTCACAAGCTGACGCCTCTGTGTGGATATAAAAGTGGATATAAAATAACGTACTGTTACTACTGTTATGTTCATCGTTAGATAAATCTAGATTTTAGTGCGTTTGAGTAAAACTGGAAGAATTGCTTACTGTTTGGAAAAGTAGACCACGTGTATGTTAAATAAAACAAAACCACGCGGCAAAGCCCAAAGCTTCGTATGTGTTCCAGCTTCTCCGCGCTGGAGACTCGTGCAACACACAAACACAAAGATGCAAGTGGACATTTTCGCCGGATCTGGGGAGGCGCCAGTTTAATGTCCACGACGATTGTTGATGTCCCGTTGCTATTTGGAGCTGCTTGTGGCGATGTTCTGAGGCCCGTGTAGTTAGCACCCTGCTGGGGTGACAAGGACAACACGGCCAATTGTTAGGAGGTGATTTTGGACTGTCAGAAGTATGCTTAGAACAGCTTTCTAAATTGATTTAGACCGTCGCCAATCAGTACAGACTGACCACCCATTGCTGGTGACCGGCCTCCATTGCAGCGTTGGTCATGGGGTTGTCTGTCAAATACAGCGTTTGATCGACGCAACACCATTAGGCCTGTACTTATGTCCTTAAGTATGTGTATTTGCTGGGCGGGAGCTTAGACCCCCAACCGATGTCTTCCACTGTTTGAGCCGTCAATGCCAATGTCTTACCCCTTCTTCATTCTGTGGACCCTTCATTCTAGTTGTCTCCATGTCATGCGCTTCTGAGTCTTATAGTTTTCTTCTCCATATTATCCCATTTTTGACATTGCAATTTCTGGAAATTATGAACATTAACACACTTCTTTTATCGGGCATACAACGGCATGCACAACACACACACAAAAGATGGCATATTGCCGTAAATTGTAGATTTGCAGATGTAGGCATTAAAGTAAATTTAAAAAAATCAACACACATAGGAAGCCTGGAACAACGCAGAGGAACAAACTACTTGAACACATCCTACCACAACGGAACAGCTAAAAGAGAATAGCGTGAAAGCGCAAAGTGTGCCTCACATGCAAAGTACAATTGTGCCACAAGAGCAGCTCGCTACAGGAAATTGGCTATATGGAATAATGGAACATGACAAGGCGTTTTATGAACCTTCGGATTGTATCTTCAACCCACTGATTACAGACTAATGCAGATCAAAAATAAGACAAACGTTTCATATCAGTAATGTGGAGCAATGATATCAATTATGTAAGGATCGACGCGATAGTGACCCAGTCTTGGATTTCAAATAGCGTTTGACATCAATGACGGTTTCTGTGTTTGAACTGTCTGCAAGACGCGGTATCAAAGCAGTTTTATGTCAAATAGTTTGTTCTATTGAAATGTGTGTTTGTATGTTTTATTCACTCCATTTTACATTCATTCTATTGTACGTCAAAGCGAGGAATGACTAGTGCAAGGTGGAGAAACAAACATACGATAGTCCATGCAGCATTTAAAATATCACTGCGGACATTTCTAAAGGCGAAAGGCACGGCTATATCTTTGGTGTGTGTCACAGCTGTCGCTCTCACCATTTATGCAGTGTTAGGATTTGGTTTTAACCAGTAGACCCGAGACAGTCTAATCTGTTGACGGGTTGGGAACTGCTGCCTGGCATATTGACTGCCATAATACGTTCGGCAAACCAAGTCGCACGTACAGAACAGACACAGCAACTTTTATTTACATGTTTTTCATGATTTTTTTACTCGAACCATAAACTTTACCAAATTTAATACTGTTGACATTCAACATCTCAGTTCACGTATTTAACAACAACAACAACAATTATCACCTTCGTGTGTCAATAACATAGGCTAACCACGAAAACCGCTACCAGAAATCACAACAGCCGACTCCATTTAAAGCACCTGTAGTTAACGCTGGCAGTGCTAGACGCTGCTTCTCCAAATACCTTCCACATTCCAACAAAGCATTCTTATCGGTGACCTGTGACGGCCTTTCACGTTTAATGGAGGGTGACAGCGTTGTAGGGTGACGACATCTAAAGCAGCACGCAAGCCGGAAACTCTGAATGTCCCTACTGCTTGGTGACAAGATTTGCCCAACCGGAAACGCTCTTGTCTGTCTGCTTGCCTTGGGCCATGACTCATTGTTCGCTGTTCGGAGCAAACGGAACTTTGAGTAGTGCCAATTTCATAGCTGCCGAATGTGTGTCATACTGTTTAGTATTTAGAGTGCAGTCATAAATAATCGTGTTGTTTACCCCGTAGGGTCACAATGAACGGTTGTATTAGGCCACAATTTGTCGGTGTCGCATGCTCGACTGCAGTGCCGCACATGATATATATCTATAGGCCTGATGACCAGTCAACCCTTAAAAACAATTGGTCATGCCAGTCCCCATCCATATGACGTCAGTACGTGTAGTCACAATGGACCACAAACAATGAACAATTACTAGTAGAAAACAAGTAATGTCTTTCCGGTAGATATTATATATCAGAAGTTCTGTACAGCAACAATATTGTTCTGTTTTAATAAAAGTAAACATATTAGTCCTCCTGTTGTGTGACCAGTAATGGAATCTGCACTAACTCATATGCAATTCAATTACTTTTATATTACTGATGTGTAGTTGTGAGTCTTTACTACGTGAACCATTATTTGGTGATGTACTTGAAACAACATAATATAGCAACGAGAACATGATATATAATTCAAAACAGTTATATCTATAAGCACAGGCGAATGATATGTAACAAACATCTCGTTATAATAATTATATTCAATCTACTGGAATAGATCACATGCGGAAGAACTTATCTCTGGTCATTTGTCCCCATTATTCTTATCCGTGTACCTCACTTATTTATTACCAAACGTAGCCATGATCTTAATACAACTCTTTTATCCCCGTCACTTTTCAAAAACAAGATCTAACCAAGGATATTATAGCTTCAGAGTCCTATAGAATCCTTGATCTAACGTTCTTGTTGTTGTTGCGCAGGCGAGGAAGAAGTCTAAGATGTAACGTTCTTGTTGTTGTCACTCAGGCGAGGAAGAAGTCTAATATCTAACGTTCTTGTTGTTGTCGCGCAGGCGAGGAAGAAATCTAAGATGTAACGTTCATGTTGTTGTCACGCAGGCGAGGAAGAACTTTAAGATGTAACGTTCTTGTTGTTGTCACTCAGGCGAGGAAGAAGTCTAAGATCTAACGTTCTTGTTGTTGTCGCGCAGGCGAGGAAGACATCTAAGATGTAACGTTCTTGTTGTTGTCACGCAGGCGAGGAAGAACTCTAAGATCTAACGTTCTTGTTGTTGTCACGCAGGCGAGGAAGAACTCTAAGATCTAACGTTCTTGTTGTTGTCACGCAGGCGAGGAAGAACTCTAAGATCTAACGTTGTTGTTATTGTCACGCAGGCGAGGAAGAAGTCTAATATCTAACGTTCTTGTTGTTGTCACTCAGGCGAGGAAGAAGTCTAAGATCTAACGTTCTTGTTGTTGTTGCGCAGGCGAGGAAGAAGTCTAAGATCTAACGTTCTTCTTGTAGTCACTCAGGCGAGGAAGAAGTCTAAGATCTAACGTTTTTGTTGTTGTCGCGCAGGCGAGGAAGAAGTCTAAGATATAACGTTCTTGTTATTGTCACGCAGGCGAGGAAGAAGTCTAAGATCTAACGTTTTTGTTGTTGTCGCGCAGGCGAGGAAGAAGTCTAAGATATAACGTTCTTGTTATTGTCACGCAGGCGAGGAAGAAGTCTAAGATATAACGTTCTTGTTATTGTCACGAAGGCGAGGAAGAAGTCTAATATATTACGTTCTTGTTATTGTTACGCAGGCGAGGAAGAAGTCTAAGATCTTCGACGCGCAGAAGCAGCTGGAGAAGCTGCAGCGTCAGGATGAGGACCTCCTCATGGAGACGTTCCAGGCCGAGCGGAGGGAGGAGAAGAAGAAGATCGACCAGGAGGTGGACGAGGAGTGGGAGGAGCGACTCAAGGAGCTGACGGCCAACTTCGACGCCGACATGGAGAAGCGAACTGGGCACAAGGCGAAGGACGATGACAAGAAGGTGGGTGTGGGCAGACAGTGTGTTTATGCTGGTCACATGTGAGTTGAATCACTACATTGTTTCAGTTATTCGTGCATCGCAAATGCACTGAGCGTCATAATACCATTGTCTACATAGAATAGATTATATCAAGATGTGTTCATTATACGGTTGTAACAGGAATGAGCTTAAATTGTTGATGCTTAGCAAAAACAATTATATGAATAATTGCACTTTTGTACCAGTGTATCTCTCTTCAAACACTCGACTGTTTTCTGGTATATAGTGTGGTATGTAACTACAGTGTTATTCATCTTTCAGTCCTCATCATGTAGTGGATTATCCGTAAATGAAGTTATTTATTTACTGTGTTCATAAATGTGTAGTATAATTTCTTCTGTGTTAATAGTGTTATTATTCTGTGTTAGCACTGTTATTATTTATTATATACTGTTATTATTGATACAGGCGATGAGCATGAAATATGCACAGAAGAAGAACCAGCTCAAAGAAAGTATGACAGTGAAACTGAAGCAGAAACAGGAAGCGATCACATTGCGCCTGCGCAAAAAGGAGCAGCAGGATACGGCAGACATGGTGACGAAACACAGCGAGCAGATGTTGAACCTGCTGAAAGAGAAACAGCAAGAAATCCGTCAGGAGATCGTCGAAGAAATGGTGCGTGTCCAACATATTCAGTCGACCGATGTATTTTTGTAAAGCCATTTGCAATCCGTTTCGATTCCGGTTCGGCTGTTGAAGAACTTAACATTTATGATACGAAATTAATCAATTGAACGTACTGTGATGCGTGAACTAAATGAAACACGTGGATGGAAAATACTTAAGATACACAATAGTGATGAACATTTAATTTACGATGTAGTTAAGGTACAAAAGAATATAATTTTATGATCAACACACATACTATGTCTACGTTAAAAGCTAAGAAGAGGCACAGATAATATTTAAACATCAACATTAACCATCTGTAGAGACAATATTCATTAAAAGAACAACACACAGTGCGTAACACAAAATACGTGTGAATTATTTGTCACTAATTCACCAGGAACAAACACACTTCTATCAAGCTTCTGGACTGAGAACAGCATGCAGTGAGAATGAGACGCTCCCTAGTGTCAAAGAGTTTATTTAGACGGCTGAAAACGCATCCGGCTATTACCAAAAACTCTCTGATGATATCGTACGAAGCAGTGCTGACAGAACACTTGTGATCCAACAACCGAGCAATTGTGTGAATAGAATAATACAGTTTAACAATGAGGCCCGTATACAGCTTACAGCAGGCGACAACAATAGATGCCACTTTTAGTCGAGAAAGTCCTAATTATACAGCCCAGGAGGACCAACAAACCGACTTTATGCTTTTATGCTTCTAGAGCCTGAGGATGACACGTAAACATGTCGCGAAGCACAATGGCGTCCATTGTCACCACACGTGTCATCCGTACTAGTGTATACCTTGCTCGTGTTGGATTACAACGCTCCACATATCTTTAACCCTCCTTATAATCAATTATCATATTTTATTTAACAAAGTATGCAGAACGATTCATTGCCGACAGTTTGTATGAAACCGTGTCTTTATGCTGAATTCCATAAATGGATGTCATCTGTTAGTTTATTTGGTTGGGAGAGAGTGTCCGATATCACGAGCGTTTACAGTTTAGCTGCCAAAACAAAAGGCGGTTCTGGCAGTGAGACAAACGTAAGAACAAAGTTAATTACGTGCAAAGTTTGAGCCACACCCTATGCATGTTAACTTGCTTTGGGGCATTGCTTGTCTGCAGAAGGACGCGGCTGACGGAGATGCTGATGCGGTCGACACGGCCGTCATCCTCGAGGAAGTGACGATTGTTCCGATCGAGTTGCCCGAGTTTCATCCGCCCAACTGTCGTAAGCGAGACTTGTACTACGACGCCGATGTGTTCAAGGAGCTCGACGAGTACGTCTTCAGTGTGAGTACATTTCCCTTCTTCTTCTTCCTCTTCTTAAGCTGTATGGTTAATAAACATAAAAACAGAGGTATATGAGTCAGAGTACTTTACTCTTAGACCTGTCATGTTTTTGTTGTTGACACTCAAACTGGAGTAATAGACAAAGGCATACCATACAGTCGTCACTGTCTGTAGCAAGCCCAATTACTCTACACTGGCGTCGTGAACGTACTTCTTTTCGAAAGCTGTTTTGACCCAAATACTTTGAATGTTACTGGAAAACTCGTTTTGAAAGTCGTCTTGACATTGCATATCATCAACTTAAAGTCAAACGTTGTGTTCCACTTCCACTCTTTCACAGAACAAGACCCTTTAAATGCAATATGACAGTTAATGGCTATGGCAGCGTAGTGACTGGCATAAATTATTGTGGAACATTCCAAAATATGCACGACTAACTCATAAGTATTTGGATACCTGCAAAATAAAAACATTTTCCATCCAATAAATAGTATATGTAATTATGTAGCGAAAGTCGAGAAGAACATGGTAAAAAGCAAGTTACTTGTTCGATGCGATGTGTCACCATGTGGCGTCTGTACTAACCGTGGCTTGTATATCTCTGGTTTAGGTAGCCGAAAAAGAGCAATCGACATTCACACACCTTGTGGCTGAGCTGACACAAAATTGCTTGACTGACTTAGAGAAAGCAAGGTAAGGCTCATTGCACTAAGAACCAATGACACACCTTTCGCTTTGTTATTTGACATCAGAATCACTCCAGCACTGCGAATGAATGGGAGTCTATACACGTTTTTTAAGGTTAGGTATCTGGTGGCGAATGCACTTATCATTAAGCAGCTTAGACTATGCATCACTGACATTGATCTAGAAGTATAACAAGTTCGTCTATCGAGACTGTCATATATTTCAGTCGTCGCTGGAGCAATACACTTATCACAAACAATAGTAATTAATTCATTGAGGTTTATAACTTAGGTCAAAGTCTTGTAATGTAATTATTTGTATTCAGAATGAAAAGTAATGAATTTGATAAGGGAGAAAAATTAGGACCAAAAGGGTTATTAGTTCATCTGTCTATCTCAGAGCGATATTCCGGTGGATCACGGTGAAGGACCTGAACATGCTGGAGTTCGTCGAGGGTCTGGAGAAGGACACGCCCATGGGACTTCTGCGAGGAATCAAGTACGGCACCGAGACCTACCACACGCTCTTCATGCGACTCTGCAGGTAGGGCGATAATAGGGTGATAATGCAACATCATGAATATGACGACGATGTAGTGATAACTCTAATACAATGAAGGACCGATCTGATGATATTGCATGATATTGCATATGTATGAATATAATATAAAAATCCAGGCGGACGATAATAGGGGAAATACAACTACGGTAAAAGACGGATTAAAAAACGGTTGATTGAAACTGAAAATCTGATCTCAAAGACAAGTCATGCTGTCTTCTTGCTGTGCAAATTACACTACAAATAACGCTTGTTTGTTCCGCTTCAGCTACGCCGGTCTGCCGTGCGTGGAGATCAAGGGGCACTCGAAGAGTGTGGGCTATGAGCCGGGGATGAAGATACGCGAGGATACGTTCCAGAACACGTGGAACGCCGTGCTCATCGGAGGCAACTGGTGGCCCGTGCAGTGCAATTGGGGAGCCAGGTGAGTCTACGACAGCTGACGACACTCGAGGTCTCAGAACATCACGTGTGTGTGTGTGTGTGTGTGTGTGTGCGTGTGTGTGCGCGCGTGCGTGCGTGCGTGTGCGTGTGCATAGTCTGCAAGACCTTTACTAAATGAGCCCGGTTGTATCAGAGCCAGGTTGTATCAGAGAAGCACACAGTCACAAAAAAATCATACGCCCAGATGGACAATTGCACGTACGCATGCACACACAGCGGGGTATAAGTTAACAGTCGATGTAACTGATGAGCTCCTCAGGGAAAATCTCGCACGGTGTCAATGAACCGACGTGTCAGACGATCACGTCACCCTTGTCTGTCGCACACCGACACACGCAAGGGCCTTGACATATCACCGTCACACGCATACGTTGTTGTGTAACCAGAAGAACCGCGAAAAACTACAACTATCAGTTTACAGCAAATATATCAACCATCAATCAACCGCGACGCCGCGCATCACAACGAGGTCAAACCGACACCAACTGCTGCATCCAATGAAGCAGACAGTCGATCTCAATCTGAACGGCTCCCATTTTCGACCAAGGGAACAATCGTTATATATTATATGTCATTAAAAAACGGCGCCCTATAATCACTGCGTGCCACTTGTGTCTTGACAAACAAGGCGCGCATTTGTCTAAAGACATGGCAATTGGCGCGGGTGGGTTTGAGATATCCTCTTCCGCCTGCTACACAGAGGGTAGACTGCCTTATCGCGGCCACGGTATAGTCGTCTTACACGTCAGCGGCGCGTGAAGGTGTGAGAAAATAAACATAACGCGACGATGATTTATTGGGCTCACACGCCTAACACACTCCGGTCACAGGACAGCGATGTAACGCGACACACCCACACATGCTTAACCAGCAAAGGAATTCACATCTTGTCACCGCAATTTATGGTACAGCGTGTCGCAGTATTTACACTGGCCCCGTTGTGACGGTCATTTTATAGTTGTAGATGTCTATAAACTTTATAAAATATCCGAATAAGACGCCTTATAGTGGAATAGGTGAAACATGTTGCATCACATTTCGTTGAAATGTTAATTGGAAGAAAAAGATATGTCTCGTGGAAACATTCACCCATCACGTAAATTTAACACAAAAGTTGTAACTGATGAACCTCACACCGGTGTGCAAGACCCCTATTTGTATACTTTCAACTGATTTTAATTGAATGGAAATAAATTGTCCGAATGTTAAGTGGTAGCAAAAGGAACAAAACATGTTTAAGGCTACTGTTTCAAAATCACCCCAGAGCATCCTAAATAGTTTTGAAACACTATTTGGTAGTGTACCTTACGGATTTGTTTATGTCCACATATGGGATATACATTATATAAATATATTACTACAAATGATCTTTATCAATTATATTGGTTTATATAGTACTCTAAGCATGCAAGGTATCTTTTCAAACGACATTACGATGCACTATTATGTGTTAGCGGCCATTTTCGAATTTGGTTGCTTTTTCTTGTTAAAACAAATTGCCACCTCAATTTGTTTATCAAACATTTTTTTACAGACACACACCAAACTTAATTTTTCTGGTTGACAACCACTGCAAGAAAACCGTTTCTCAGACAATGGTTTAACCATG
>OZ024863.1:5938014-5975514 GCA_964017155.1 Oasisia sp. SBJ-2009
ACTGCCACGGCTCTTACTGTTGTGTTGCCAACAAAAATAACCAACTACAACGGGTCTTCCACTCTGATAATGTTTTCACCTGCGGCCGATTTCCTCTTTACGGTCAGCTAGATAATACGGCACAGCACATCACAATTAAGGTAACCGTAGTAATGTATAAAATTAGTTCCATGTTCAGTAATTATATATAGTAAATTACTCTCACTAATATGGTCAACTCGCTTTCGTACAGTCCAAATGTTGATATTAAGGCGAGGGTGTCAGATCCTAAGTTTTATTTCTTTCATTTAATATTATTTTCTTATGACTACAACACGCATATTGCAGATTTACTGCCTGCCAATAAGTGTTGTGCTTAGCTACTTTATTAAGTTCTGAACAATATTCGCAATTTGAAAGATTCCACCCGCAACACACTAAAATTGTAAGTATAACAAACATCCAGTTTAAAAACAAAACGTATTGACAATAATGCCAAAGCGAGCAGAGTTAACCGCAATATCCTTTAATGTTTAGCTTTCCAACCTTTTAGACAGGGAACGTTCCGTGACAAATTACTGCTCGGCCAATTCTGGGCAGATGAGCTTTAACAGCGAGGTCCCATTCTGTAGTCAGGTTTTTATTTTTTCCCGCTGATACGGTCAACTCGTTATTCTTGTCACTTTTGTCTAGTACCGAGGGTGATTATAACAGTAAGGTTCCACTGTATAAATTCATTTAGTATGATATGCAGATTTCTGATACGCTTTTTACTTGGAAACAACGCTGTGGCTAAGAAAAACACAAGACACTAAACACAACTTACCTATAACACACACCATATCATAGAAGTCGAACTAAACCATCGCCTATCTTCTGATAATTATGGGTTCTCAGCATAACCAGCGAATCACTAATCACGTCGTATGTCGCTATCTGTTTACCTCGTCGCCATTAATAATGTACAAGACGCATACATGTACTTAATTGTATCATCGCTTGTTGATCCAGACATGCACCTATCGCCGCTGACAAGTCCCCTGGCAATGCACATATGATTACGGCTCACCTTCAAGGCGTCTTGAGTTCCTTCTAGGAGGATTAAAATCAATCGCTCATGACATATTAATCGGCCGGTCAGTGCTAGCTCCTCCGCCCATTGGCCGACCGTCTTGGTGTATCGAACTTTGGCTCGCATGTGATCTAGGTGTAGTAACACTATTCTACGCCTTGAACGGCCGTGGTCCGTCACCTGAGCTTCGGTACTGTCGACTTTGACGTTCTCCAAGCGTTCTTTCACGTATAACGTTAACATAAGCAGCATTGGTTGCCCAATCAACGTATCTGCGTAACGTTCGACGTCCGCCTTCAGCAGCCCTGTGTCTGTCCGGGAGAGACTGGGACATGATAGCGATATATCTGGGACGCACAGTGGATAGTCGTTCTTCAGTGTGAATGTTATGTCGACTGTGTGACTACGGGGCTCGTCGCTTCTCACTCTCACAGTCAGTATGGTCGCCGTTGTACACCCATCACCTGGAACGTGTATCAGAAACATGTGCTGCCATCTAGTGTATTGTGACACTGCAACTATATGCCGAGAGGAGTCGCTGCTAAAAGCACGTTGTTTCTAAAGGGATTGAGACACGAGGGGGTTTCAAAATATATCACTTATTGCATGTCATCAGTCAACGTACACTGGATTTCTAGCAATGAGCCCCCTGGTTTGGGTTATTAAAACATTTGAGTCTATGGCATAACTTGTTAAGTTATTTGCAGGAAAACGTGTAGCCAATAATAAAAAAGACTAAAGGTTTTGCATCGCACTAAATCGAGTCAATGGGTGTGATCGTACTGTCCACTGTGATCTCGCGCACGCGCACAATGCACAATTCCCCTTCTAGCAAAGGAGTACTCTCAACCTTTTACACCGGTGAACAGGAAAATGTAGTTCCGTGTCACTGGTCAACAAAACTCCCGTGCAAAAAACTGGAGCTATATCACCTAATATTTGCGTTAATGGTATGCTTAAGTATATGATCATGACTATTAATATATACGCATACATACACTTAATTGTATCATCGTAATCAGGGATCGAATAAAATAAACACAACAATAGTAGGCCATGGACTGTACGCGAATTCCCATAAAATAAGTGACAAACAACATTCACCCCTTATAACATTAACAACTAATCTACGGCATCACTGGAGGTCACGTTGCTCACTACGTTTGAGCGAACACGTGGCGCAGCACATATCTGCCTACACCAGGCACGGACCTACTGGCAGTTCGTGACATGTATATTGCTGATTTTGTTCCGATAAGCCATACACATTATTGTGTTGAATTCCTGTGTTCATATCAGTTGTGCCTAGAATACCCAATAGCGAAATTGTCGACAATGCACTCCTAAGGTAAACAATGCAACTGACATCACACTGGCATGTCCCATCTTACAACATGCATCATTCATTTGGTACCCACACACGCAGAAAGACATTACTGTCATTAGAAAACGGACAACGCCGAGCAGCTAGATGTTTTTTAAAGTACACAGGAAGAACACCTGACAGTGTTACATCCATTCTGCAACAACTGAAGCTGCCCACACTCCACAACGAAGACATCACAACAGACTGGGAATGCTCTTTTTTAATTAATAATGTACTAGTTAATTATATATCACTTAGTACCAACATTCTGACCCAAGAACAAGATAGATGCGTTCAACGATTATATCATTTCATTAATCTTCCAGTTTCAATTTGATTTTTTATATTTGGAGCACAGGCCGCTACACCGAAACCCAACTGCCAATGCATCGCAGGGATAATAGGGCCCGTAAGTGAGTCATGATACATGGCGAGACTCCGCGCGATTGGAGCTGATTTGGGGACTGGTCATTAGAATAATATTCGATGGATGACAGTTGTAACTTCCGACTGATGAATATTAGGAAAATCAGGACATCACTATCTTGTGTTATACCTTTCTTATCTTAAATGTCCGATTTAATATTGAGTTTACCACACTATCATAGACATAGCGATTTATGTAGTGCAGATAATAGACACTCCCCAAACATTTAAGCCGTATGTGTTTTTTTACGGGTTTTGCATTGTACATAACTGTACGTTGGGGTTTCGATAAGCACTTATATCTGACAAGTTGTCTAAATGCACATAATCATAACACATGTATGCGTTTGCCTCAAACAGGTTGTACTGCGCGAAAAATGGCACTTTTCAGTATTAGTCAAGATCGCCAAACACAAGTACAAGCCGGCGTTGCCATGGCAACCATCATTATAATTTATTAAAATTCATGATTTCTGCGAGCATTGTCACCGGCAAAGTGTTCAACTGCTTCTGCTTGTAATAATCCTTCGGACAGTGTAACTGAAATAATTAGACTGGAACAGTTCGATTATTACAACCAAAAACAAAACGAAGTCCTATATGTTAACATGGAGAATATGGACTTTCTGCCCCCAACTGCCCCCAGCCTCGTTTTCGCGCGCGAGACTTACACGCCCTATTACGCTAGCAAAAGTCCTGCCCACGAAAACAGGCCGGCCCGACAAGAGCATCTATTATCGCCCATAGAATTCCAATAAATATTATATTCTGTTGTGAAGTTGTAGTTATTACCAAGCTGGTGCAGCGTAAATTCTTCGTGTCCACAATATATAGCTTCCAGTGCTTCCACTTCTTCAGTTGAGGTTGAAGCCATTCAGACCAGAACCAACTGTCAGCCAAATTTATGTTGTTGTGTGCGCATAACATTCATTTTACCCGTAAGATGGCGCACTATTTAGGGAAAGCACGAAGTCAGCGTTCACTACGCCATGTGGCGCCACTGTACACTGCGGTTCGCGTGTCACCAGAGAGCGTAAAGGGGAGAGATGTAACTCAGCCGGTGGCATTTTGGATTTTGAACTGGTGGCGCACCAAGCGGCTGGGTGTCATGCGAGTTCATAAGCAAACCGGTGTGCTTTCATTCATTTGGTTAAAAAGCGATCGACTGCTCGTACGTTGACTTGGTGTGTGTGTGTGTGTGTGTGTGTGTGTGTGTGTGTGTGTGTGTGTGTGTGTGTGTGTGTGGGGGGGGGGGGTGGGGGGTGGGGGTGGACATGTAAAGAAAAACATTTGATATTTTTATGCGCCAAATATATTGATTTTCAAAAATATATAATATCTGATGGTCATTTCACGGCTACATTATGATAGGATTCATGAAATTTCAGATATGTCATATGATCATTATGCCTGGTTCTTTCTTTACCATGTCCCCAGACAACCTCTCCCTGTCAGCTGAAGATATGCTGCAGTCAATAATTATGTACATAGCCTGAAAGTGCATTTTAAAATTTGTTGAAATTTTCCGGTTTTATATATACATCTTGATACATGTACTGCCTATGGACACAGAACTGGTCCATTGTAAATTTGAAAGGATGTATGTACAGTAAATTATGATGTAGCCCTAAGTGTCTTTTTCTACTACTTTAAATCTTTGTATTCTAGTCATATTTACTTCTTGTTTTGGTACACATGATGTTTAACATCTCACCTAAACATGCTAAACCTACACCCGCCCAAATTGCCAACACCATCATATATGCCTCCCTGTGGTTTATGTGTTCCTCTATTTTAATAATACTTTGTCATACAGTTGTGTGTGCGTTAAATTATGTGTCTATTCCTAATCATATTCATAACTTGTTTTCATGATATGTTTAAATTGATTTTTTTTACACCATTGCATACTTTTGTATTTTTAATGTCTGAAGGCTTCACCTCAACAGTTTTATTATTGAACGTGGATTCCTTAATAAATAAATCAATCAATATAATTCAGTTCAGACAGTTACTGTCCAATCCAAATTTTTAGAAATATTTCATTCCTATTCTGAAACAGATCAAAAACATGAACAAAAAAGACATGGGTACAATAATACATTTATTGTAGGCATTAATAGCATGGGTACATATATTAAAGTTAGTATACACTTCAAATGAGCCCAAAAACATGCCAATTTGGTTTGATTTGCCAACATTTGCAGAAAGTATTCAACATCATCTTTCATTTATCAAATACATATCATTTTGTAATCAAGCCACTTCAAATGAGTTTTTTTAATTTTTGACACACACGTCTACAAATAAATAATGTCTGCACATGTCCATCTATGTTTAGAATTAATGTAATTTCGCAGATGAAAGATGCATATGATACATACAACCTGTGCTGTATATTGATACATGATAATCATCATGCGCCACACAAAAAGTAAAAGAATATGTGCCAGTATTAAAATGTCAATACATTGTCAGCTACATGTACATTTGTTCACAATATTCATTATAGTTAGTCTTCAGTTTCATTGAATTGGCATAGTTTGCAATTCATATCGTGTGACTGCAAAATATAGCCAAAATGTTGGTTGCCATTTACAATATTTAGTGTTCAAATGACATACAGAATTATTTCGGTGTTCTCACAAAAACGTTACAATTATTGAAACATACTAATGTTATCAGTTGTTTATGTAAAACACATGTATAGCCCTTGCTGGACTAAGGTATAAGGGGGGGGGGGGTGCCACCAGTAGGCCTACCGGCGCCACCCCTCTTATACCTTAGTCCAGCCAGGGCTATATGTATACTGTATGGTGATGTACTATATATCTAGTCAACTGTCTCAAGCAATTTACAACAATACAATCATCTGGTCTGACATGAATATAATCAAGAACATTGATTTTACCAGGACTGAAGTATCTTGCTCAACTACATGCTCAGAAGATGAAGTTCTGTCCTTGGGGGGCTTGCGTTCTTTCTGGCGATCTGATTGATTGCAGCTGAATAACGTGGGAACTGCATCCCATACCAGCTTGTCACGGCTGTTGGCATTCATAAACTGTGACTCGTTGAAGTGTTTAGCGCACATTCGGCAGTTGTTATAGAGATACCCGCAGTCTCTTTTCAACAGATCTTCCCTTCTAGAGTTTATGACCCATCGCTTATTCCTGAAATAAGAAGTGCAAAAACATTGAATTACAGCCAGTATTACACATTTATTGCTCATATTTTGCCAAGGCACCTATTCTATTATCTAGAATTTAGATACACCATGTACATGTACAAGGACAAGTAGGCCAGTCTGGATACATGATACAGTGTCAGTGATATTTACTCTTAGTTCAGCCCACCACAAGATGCGCTGGGACATACTGTTAATTTATTGTCATTGATAACCACCACCACCACCCCCCCCCCACCCCCGCCCACGACAGTACTATTACTTGCCCCAACTACTACTAAACCCGTCCCAGCCATACGGAGTGTTTTTGTTTACATCACCAGCTGACATCCAGTCTGACACTGACTGGGGGGGGGGGGGGGGGGGGGCGTGTCGAGGCGTTGCATTTATGCATTTATGTGTGTTATGCATGGTATTTCTTTTTAGTTTGTATTGATTTAATGCCTACCTGTCTTTATCTTTCGGGAATCTGAAGAATGAAAGCTCTGCGTTGACGCTTTTGTTGTTGCTGCAGCCAAAGGCTGAGCAAAACGAACCGCCGTGCTTGGCGTACGCCATGTTGATCTGACTTTTGAAACCCAGCCGCTTGGTTCGCTGCGGTCTATGTTTTAAAAATGGCGCCCAATGGGAAACAGCGCATGTGATTGGTCTTCCTTTAATTGTCTTTGGTGTCACCTCTCGCCACGTCAGCGTGGATTTCTAGAAGTTTCTGATTTGTGGTTTCCGTCTTTAGCTACGCAGAAAATTACTCAAATGTGATTTACTCTGCCTCAATTCTTCTTGGCAATTTGCATTGGTATTGACAGATGAGATTTACATTCTGCAATTAATATGCGAAGATTATTCGTATACGTTATAATGAAAACTAATAACGATCCACCATAGCCACCCTCATCGAGACTGGTGCCTTGTAGTGGTGGCGTGACTTGTGTGTCACAATGACCCAGAAAGCTATGCCGGCGAGAGTCTCGGCTTCTGGCGTGCTAAATGCCGGACAGGTCAAAGGGTAGAGTCCAGACAAAAGTCAATCTCTGAGCATGCGGCCATCGACCTCATCTCGTAAATCACAATATCAACTTAATATGTTATCAATAACAACATGACCACTATTATTCATCGTATACATAAATGATTTTGCACAAGCAACTAAAATGTTTAACTTTCTCATTTATGACGACGATACAACTCTGTCAAGTACACTAAATGTGTTCAGTGATAACATACATGACCGAAATTAGATTCATTATTAAAATGATTGGCTCAAAATCAATAAATTATCACTAAATGTAGTAAAATCTAAATATATGATATTTCAAAAGAATAAAATATATACAGATACTCAATCGGAAGATGGACAATATAAATATTGATCAAGTCAAGGAATTAATTTTTTTTGGGTTTAATTATAGATACAAATTTAAAGTGAAAAAAGCACACTGAAAAATATCAAATGCGTGTTCTAAGAAAATTGGAATTTTAAACAAATTGAAACATATGTTACCGCTATATATTAAAAAATATTATATATTTCGTGAATAGTGCCACACATTAATTACTGCATCACGGCATGGGGCTTTGCATCAAATAGAATAATAAAGTTACAAAAAAATCCCTGAGAATCATTACTTTAAGTAACTACATTTCCCACACTAGACCACCGTACAAACAACTTAGCTTATTAAAAGTAGATAACATCCTTAAATTACAACAATTAAAATTTTATTATAAATATCTACACAATGACTTTGGGGTAATGAACAACTAATATTATTAAATTATATATATATATATATATATATATATATATATATATATATATATATATATATATATACATTTGTCAAATCTGGGCCCACCTTCGCCGTTATAACTAAGCTCCATAGTTTCCCTAATTTGTATACGTCAATTACATGTGTTAACTCTATCATTCAACATCATCCCTGGCATGTATAAAATTATTACCAAAATATTGCATCAAAGCGCACCTTTGAAACTTACAAATCGACCCCCAACTTTCGACAGTTCGTGCCGTCAATATTAATTAATTCTAATTAATTCTTAATTAATTCTTATAGAAGCACTGGCCCACCAACAAACTGTTTATCCTTTTAGTATGTAATCCCGTAGAACGGTTTTCTCGCGTTCGTCGTTTAAACGTCGTTTAAACACACGTGACTGGTAGCGCGGAAATGACGTCAACACTGGTTTCCAGTATCCACGGCGAACGACCGAGAAGGCACTGGGCGAAGCGCCGCTGTATTCGGGAAGAAACGTATTGATGGACGATCCGAACATGAGAACGAGCCTGCATGTATACAACTGAGAGGTGAGAGGTAGGTTTGTTGAAATGCTAACGATATTTCAAGTGCACGCAACGGGGAAAATGTACGCCGTACGATATTTCAAGTTGACTGCTGTGGCGGCAACATCATGGCGACGCTGAACAGTTTCGACAGCGGACAAGGCTAAGCTGTCAGTGTTTGCTGAAGTGTTTTATCACTCAATAGTATCATAAAGGTTAAATAACAAATAGCGTCAAATCACTTTTGCTTTCAAAATTCTTAGTAAGAATGTTTAGGTTGCCTTTCGATTATATGACGTCACGGTCACAGGGCTACCACGGATGGTACACGGTCTGTTCTTGCTACATGACTTCCGATAGCTATTTTATTTCAGTGGTATTATTATATCCCATACAATTACATACTGTGGAAAATACATGCGTTGTCTCCGTCTTGTTTCGTATCATAATTATATGTATGTATGTATGTATGTATGTATGTATGTATGTATGTATGTATGTTTGTATGTATGTATGTACGTATGTATGTATGTATGTATGTATGTATGTATGTATGTATGTATGTACGTATGTATGTATGTATGAATGTATGTATGAATGTATGTATGTATGTATGTATGTATGTATGTAAGTAAGTATGTAAGTATGTATGTATGTATGTATGTATGTATGTATAATAATTTATACCTGGTTGTCAGCTGTTGCCGATTGATTCAAATGTAGCCGTAGAGTTAAGAACACGGTCAAGTCGTCCCTGCCCTATTAGGCTACTTCCGGACGTTGCTGACGTCTGCAAGTAGCCAGTATGAATTTCTACCCAGGGTGATGGGCCAGCATATTTTCTGCACTATTATAGTTATTTGTCTTTGTGTTTCAGATATAGTGCGTCAGTACAGACGGCAGCGGACGCATGGAGGCGGAGTATCGATCAAAAGGTATGTCGCTAATTGTTATCTTATGTGACCGAGAAGAGGACGCAGAAGGGGACGCCGAAGATGGAGCAGAAGAGGACGCAGAAGAGGACACAGAAGAGGACACAGAAGCGGACGCAGAAGATGGAGCAGAAGAGGACGCAGAAGCGGACATAGAAGGGGACGCAGAAGATGGAGTAGAAGAGGACACAGAAGAGGACCCAGAAATTCACATAATTGAGTTTCCCTTGCTCTATTAACTTTCTTTTCTTTATGTTTCCAGGTGCTGTAACGTTACTGGACATCGGAATGAAGAGTATGATAAAGGGTACTTCTGTGACGACAACAGTAGGTGTGAATTATTGTTAGTTCTTTAGGTAAGGCTTAATTCCTGTGTTTTTCTTTTCAGCTCTTATGCGTTATGAAGTTGTCCACTGCTTTGTTAATATTATCGCTTTTCTGTTGTATATGCAAAGCTGCAGCCGTGACGTCAATGGAACACTGAAGACAGAGCATGGAACAAAAGGTAGATTTTACGTGATTGCTCTCTCCGCATCTACGATTATAGACACTACAATTTAGTTTGTAATTTTTTAGATATCCACACTGCTTGCCAATAAATAATATTACCCATATGTAATGTTTACATGTTGGAAACTATTCAACTTGAGTTGTGGCAAAATGTAACGTCACAGGAAGGGACAACGAAAGAGCAGCTACAAAAGCAATATAAAAGTAATATTTCGGTTGCATCCTTCTTAGTATAATATGTATATGCCTACTTTTTTGACGTTTAGATGTGGCAATTGGCTCCAGGGATCACCAATGACGTTGTACCTGACACACGGAAAATGATAAAGATCACATACCAAAGTGGCAGTGTTTTGACATCACCTTTGGTATAGTAAGGTACTCGCGATTGTTCGGATTTTGACATTTTATTACCGGTTTTGTTCTTTGTTTAAGGTCGGAAATATAGCCACGAAATGTCTACATGCAAACGTTCCTTACGGGCCAGGTTGTTTATATTTCACGTCATAATGGCCTTCACAGAAGAAGCCGGTACAGTACATGACAGATATTGTAGTTCATATTTCGGGTTTAGGTTGGTTACAACCAGAATTTCAACCAAAACGCTTGACGATGTGGTCACGTAGCCGTGTGTATACTACAAGATCTTTGACAATTAGTCACACGTTGAATTAAATCCGGACTATAATACGGATACAGAAGCAGTGAAATGGTTCAAAGTTTGTAATAATAAAACACATGACATTTGGTTGAACAATTGATGTTGTCCTTTGCAATATATATATATATATATATATATATACATATGTATATGTATATATATACATATATATATATGCGAGCGTGCGTGCGCACGTGCGCGCGCGCATGTGTGTATAGGTAATCGTAATGTAGGCCCTATGAGTGTTATATTTAACATACTTTAGAGGTGTTATTGTATAACTTACTTTAAAGGAGTGATCATATATCAGTCGTAATCCTAACTTTGCCCAACGCCCAATACACTTTGTAAATGGTTACGTAGTGAAAAATAGCGAAAACGTTTTTATGTACAAGAGTCTGATGGGCCCGTGTCTCTACTTAGCAGCAACTGCCATACACGATTAGCACAAGCAGCACATAATGTAGACGTAGTCGAGTAGTTGATACGTTTAATAACGTACTTATCGCATAAGGGAAATGCACTTACACACGCACGCGCACACACACGCACACACGCGCACACACACACACACACACACACACACACACACACACACACACACAGATGTTCCCATGCATTCCGTGTTAGACCATCTTTGGGCGATTTGCTTATTTCAAAACTGACACCACTTCATTGTAAAATAAACACTTGACCATGGTACGCATACTACTGTTATTCGCTTACACTATTCAACCGTTATTTATAATCAGCCGAGTGAACTGGGACAAAGACGTTTTGAAATGGTAGCATATCGATTCAAATGCCAGTAGTACAGTGTTGACATGAGCCAGCAAAACTAGGGTGAAAATGCACCAGGTGACCCCCTTAGCGCGTGATTATGGATGAGTATGTGGTGGTGCATACGATAAATCGCGTCTTAATGGCAGCGTGGCTGGAAGCTTCCCGATATTATTGTATCCACGTCAGCCGGTAAAACTAAGATGGCCCATGGTGTTTTGGTAAGAAACAGGACATCTATTTTGTTTTTTTGAGTTCTCCAGCGTCTCCATTAGCAGTTGGCACCATCGGGCTACCCCCACCCCCACTTAGCCATGCGCATCTAGGTTACCAATACACAAATGGATATATTTTTACAACCTACCTTCGCGTCTTAATGGCAGCATGGCTGGATGCGTGCTGGTAAGTCTTACAAACATTGCATTCATTCCTTTGTTATGTAGCATAAACACTAGCTGTCACCTAGTTAAGCCCTCTTGTCGCGGCGCTGTGTAACCCAAATAAATAAATAAATAAATAATATCACAATATAATAAAATAACCCGAAAGCAATGTGTTACACCCCATGAACCTAACGAATGTATGGTGTACCAGATGAGCGCTTAGCGCGTGATTACGTATGAATTTTGATGCATACGATGACCCTTTGCGTCTTAAATTAGGAAATATCCACTTGTGTCGCCGGCTGCAGCGTAAGAGTTTACAGAGCAATGAAAATGTCATTATTCCCAATGTGCATGATGGCTATTAAGGATTCAAAATAATAGTTGCTCGGTTACTAGACTATGGTCAAATTGCATTTTGTTATTATTTTTTTGGCATCACTGTCGTCATACGTGACGACCATGATTTCCTGTTGACCATGATTTCGTTTTCCATCGTCTTTTTCTTCCTCTCGCTTTTCTCTTACTACGTTCTCTATCAGCAGTCTCCAATTCATTTTATCATTTTTTCCCATTCTTCTACCATTCTTTCAAAGTCATTTTAATGCAATACCCATCGCAATTTCGGTCTTCTTCCTGGCCTCCATTTCCCCTCCACTTTCTTGGCATCTGCTCTCTTTGCCAGTTTTTCATCTCCCATTTTTTCACATGACCATTTTCTCTTACCAGCTCTCTTAACTCCCATGACAATTCATTGTTTTTCGCAAACCTGGATCTTTTCCTTTTGTTAGTGCCATCGTCTCTAGTGCAATCATGTATGCCGGGGTAGCACATGAGCGGGCACATTAATGTTATGTTTACGTGATATGCGTCTATCTCCCATCACCCCTTCGACTTTCCTCAAAGCGTTTGCCCAGACTGTAATCCTCGTTGTAACCAAAGCAATTTATCTGGTGGATTTTGCAGAGAAAATGTCACTTCCTATCGTAAATTTATGAATTGTAATAAGCAACTTTACATGTTGTGAAGTTACTGGTTGAACACCAACGGCACATCATCTATGTTAAGGTAGGGATGTGTAATTATTGTTTCATCATGGTAAGTGACTACATGCTGGTATTTGTCATGGTCTTTGTCAGTAGGATTGGGAAAGCAGCGTGAAGAATGTGGTTGCCGGCTGTTTAACAAGGGTTTAACAAGGGTTTAACAAGTTGCCGTCCAGAACCAAGCTCCAGACGGCATGTGAACAAGGAAGCCTATGGCTTATCGAGTGTTCACCTAAAAAAAAAAAAAAATACAATTCATATACAGTTATTATAAAATGCACTAAAATGCTGCTAATTAAAATGCGTTGTCTCTAAAAATACATAAGTAAAATAAAATGTATACGTTGTCTCTAAAAAAAATATACAAGTAAAATAAATAAATACATAAAATATCCTACAATAACACCATTTTTTATAATAATAAATAAATTAAAATAATTATATGAATAAATAATTTTATCAGTATTAAAATAATTTCTAAAACATTTAAGTATTCAACCTAGGTATAGCCCGCCCTTGCCATATAATTGTCAATTTTATTTTTAAACATATTTACACTGCTGGCATTTACACAATCATGACTTAAATTATTCCAATCAGTTATTGTTCTCTGTGAGAAGGAGAATTTTCTTTTATCTAATCTAGAGTATGGCTTGACTAACGCTGCCTTATGCCCCCTTGTCACACTATCTTCTTTTAGTTTGAAAAAAATGTTGCTATCAATATCTTCATATCCATTCAATATCTTAAAAACTTCTATTAGGTCTCCTCTTAATCTTCTAGTTTCTAATGTTGTCAATCTACATTCTAACAGGCGTCTTTCATAGGATAAATGTTTAAGTTCTGGAATTAGTTTAGTAGCCCTCCTTTGAATTCTTTCAAGTTTATCAATGTCTTTCTTTTGATATGGCCTCCATGCCTGAATGCAATATTCTAAGTGTGGCCTAACTATTGCCTTGTACAATGGTATTATTAAAGTCTTATCGATATATGTGATGTTTCTTCTAATTAATCCTAAAATTTGATTTCCTTTTGCAGCAGCAAGTCCACATTGCTCTGAAACTGTCATGTCGGCACTAACTGTAACTCCCAAGTCCTTTTCTTTTACACTTGTGCCTAATATAGTATTGCCCATAAAGTATTCTTTGCTCATATTACCATGTCCAATGTGGATGCATTTACATTTACCAAAATTAAATAACATCTGCCATTTTTCAGACCATTTTACTAACTTGGTTAGATCATCTTGTAAAGTTTCTTTATCTGTATCAGTTTTTACAGTTCTGAACACTTTTGTGTCGTCTGCAAATTTAAGTACTTTACTTGATAAATCATCATACAAATCATTTATAAATATCAAGAACAGTATTGGTCCCAACACCGACCCCTGTGGAACTCCACTCAAAACTGGTTTCCAGTTTGATATCTCTCCCTCTACTATTACTCTCTGTCTTCTATCTGTCAACCATGCTTGTATCCAATTTATCATACTTTCCCCTATACCATAGGCTTTTAATTTAGTTAACAGTCTTTGATGTGGCACTTTATCGAATGCTTTTTGAAAATCTAAGTATACTACATCCACCGGTGAACCATCATCTACCCACTTAGTATTATCTTCTAAAAAACATAAGAGATTGGTTAGACAAGACCTAGCTTTTAGGAACCCATGTTGAGATTTAGTTATTAATTTGTTTTTTACAAGAAAGTCTACCATGTGGTCTCTAATAAATGTTTCTAATAATTTGCATAATACTGATGTTAAGCTCACTGGTCTATAATTTTCTGTCTTACTCCTCGACCCCTTTTTAAATAACGGTGTTACATTTGCCTCCTTCCATTCTGCTGGAACAATTCCCTCTTTAAGTGATATATTAAAAAAATTAGCAAGTGGTGTACTTATTTCGTTTACAATTTCCTTAAGTAATTTAGGTGTTATTCCATCAACTCCTGGTGATTTATTTGATTTCATCATTTTAATTTTTTTGGATATCATTTCAGGAGTGACAAACAACTGCCCCAAATTTTGTGATTCATCACCCACAAATTTTCTAGCAGGTAACGGCAGTGAACTTATATCTTCTTTAGTGAATACAGAGCTGAAATATTCATTCAGATCCTCTGCCATTTGAAACCCATCAGATATTACATTACCTGCACTGTTTTTTAGTGGTCCTACTTTATCTCGAACCTTCTGTTTACTCCTTACGTAAGCGTAGAAACTCTTACTATCATTTTTTATGTCGTTCGCTAATTTCTGCTCAAAAGACCGTTTTGACGTTCTCATTTCAGCTGTAGCTAAACTTAGGGCCTTTTTGTAATTGTTATAGTCTTCTATATTTCCAGTGTTTCTGTATATTCTCCACATTATTTGTTTGTAGGCAATCTTTCGTATAGCTTCTTTTGACAGGTGTTTCTTCCTAGATCGTTTCCCTTGATTTTGTATAGGAACAAATGTTT
Source organism: Oasisia sp. SBJ-2009 (assembly GCA_964017155.1). Classification (NCBI taxonomy): domain Eukaryota; kingdom Metazoa; phylum Annelida; class Polychaeta; order Sabellida; family Siboglinidae; genus Oasisia; species Oasisia sp. SBJ-2009. Next base: position 5,953,119 of record OZ024863.1, read on the forward strand.
CAATAATGCCCTCAATCTCATCTTTCAAAATTATCCAACATTCTGTTGCTGTCTTGTCCTTCATTAAATCAGTCCAATTTATGCTTGCTAAGTAGGTTCTCATTTGTTTATATTTGCCTTTATTGACATTTCTCCTCCCTCGCTTTTTGCCAGTAATCTCTGTTTGTATTTTTATACTAAAATGGATCTGATTATGGTCACTAGATCCCAAAGGCTCACATATTTTAACATTATCAACTAATTCGTTTTGAGAGGAGAATACTAAATCCAACACATTTCCACCTCTCGTTGGGTCTAAAACGTGTTGTGTAAGGAAACAGTCCTGTATTAGAAGTAAAAACTGCTGGTCATCTCTTCCAACACTCTCTAGTGATTTCCACTGAATATGACCATGATTAAAATCACCCATTATAACACATTCTCTTTTACTAATCTCCTTTATGGCATTGTGCAATTTTTCATCATCCTCTTGTCGTATGTTAGGACTACGATAAATTAGCCCTACCGTTAATGTTGAGTTTTTTGTGGCTATATTGCACCAAATAGCTTCTTCGCATTCTGCTTCCTTTTCCATCTGCAATTCATATGCTTGTAATAGAATCCTTAATATACATAATGACCCCACCTCCCATTCTCTCTTGTCTGTCTTTTCGAAACATTACATAACCTGGGAGCATTCGTTCAGCATCAACCATGTCTTTATATGCCCATGATTCTGTGATGCCTATTATATCGGGTTCTATATCCGCTACCATGAAGTCTAAGTCACTTTTCTTTTTAATTATGCTTCTGGCATTTAAGCATACACATCTAAGTTCATTTTTATTGATATTTTGTGATTTTTTCCTTGTAGATTTGTTTGTACAGTTTTCTTGAAGTGGCTCTATGTATCCCCCCTGGGCACCTAGTTTAAACACTCAACTGTGCCTGTGCCTTCATTTATGCACCTTATGAACTCACTCCCCAGAACTGCTGCTCCCTTTCCCGATAAATGAAGCCCGTCATTCATGAACATATCTTCTCTCTCTACAAAGCTTGCCCACATGTCAACAAACCCGATTCCTTCCTCCATACATAACTTATGTAATAATGTGTTGATGGCCATTCTTCTACAGTTCTTGTAGTATTTTCCTCTGCTGCCCATTATCGGCAGAATTCCCGATAACACAATCTGCCCCACACGTACCCCTTTCAGTGTGCAGACTAGTTTTCTGTACTTTTCAATAATGGCTGTTGTACCTTCCTTCTCAGCATTATTTGTGCCCACGTGCACAAGAATGGATCCCCCATAGCCGTTACCCATCACCTGTCCTACTCTTTCTGTGACATCCTCAATCTTTGCCCATCCTCAATCTTTGGTAGACATACCGTCACGTCATCCCCCCTGTTTATTATCTTGTCCAGCTTCCTGACAATAGAATCCCCCATGACCACTCGAACTTTCCTCTCTTCCCCCTTAGCTACTGCGTCTGCGTAGCTCCTACCCCCTATCAGTTGTTGCTCCTCATCAGTATTATCAGCTACCTGTTCACCACTTGTATCTCTGACCCTTCTCCCCCCGATCTGTTTTTCTGTTTCACAAATCTGCTCTTTCTGTGTCACAGTATTCCCAACTCTCTCCCTGTCAACATTTTCTATGTTATCTATTTTCATGTTGAGTTTCTCCTCCATCTCCTTTACCACAGCTGTCAGCCTATACACTTCCTTCATCAGACATTCCACTCTCGAACATCCCCTACACCGGAAAGTAAATCCGTCTTCTCTGGTCTCTGCCCATTGTTTTGTGCAGCCAGACAATGCAAAATCGACCCAGCTCTGGCAGTCATTGCAAACCAAGTGTCGTGTTGTCTTAAGCTGTCGTTTGCACGGAGCCATATCTTTTTTGCTTTTTTGTTTTTTTATTATATATTTATTTATTATTTATTTATATTTTTATTAAAACTAATTTATTAATTGACTACAAATTTAATAAATTATAAAAACCAAACAGTAATCACAAACGTTATACAAATCGATTAAAAGACTAAATAAAAAAAATAAAAAAATCGGTTAAAATGCTAAATAAATAAATAGATAAAAGGGTTAAATACAGATCGTTTAATTCTTCGCGCTCAGCAAGCCTGTGCAAGGTAATAAGACGTTTAGTGTCCGTGCAATGAAACTTTCAGAGGTCTTCACCCCCAGGGCGATTCTGGGTGTAAAGAAACGTCTTAGAGGGCCTGTTAGTAAACAGTTTACAAGGACTACCCGTTTGTATGGTGACTATGCCGACGCGAACAATGAAAAGGCCTGTATTATCGCCCGCAAGTTACAAATATACAATTTCAGCGGCGTAATTGGTAGATTTTAGACAAGTTTCTGCGAATCCAAAATAAAAAGTGTTTTGGTCTTAATACTACACGAATGTCAAACACATCAATGTAGAATTTGGATTATAAATGACAATTTGAACGAGCAGAGAAATATAACCATGTACCAACTTACGCCATCTAGCGACCAAAAAGCTGTAGGCTGTTATGTAGGGGCTTTGGGTTCGTGTGTCTAATAGTGTCGTTTCTCGCTTACTTTCTAACTTTGACGCCTTCTGTTAATGATTTTGATGACCTGATAGCTACATTAGTCAGTGAACTTGGTTGTCATGTCGGTATTCATTTTAAGTGAGATGTGTGAATTTTATATATATATATGTATATATATATATATATATATATATATATATATATGCAACATCCTGGCTACGCCACTGGAAGAGCGTTTGGAAGATTGACGGAGGAGGAGATAGGTGGGCAGGGGTTGAGGGAGACGAGACGACTGAAATTGAGAAGTTGTCACAGGTGTGTCATTCTAGTACGCCGCCAGACCTCGTTGTTTACCTGGACCGCTGCCATATCCACAGCTGAAGCGCCACTCCGACGAGTCATCGTTTTTTGAAATGGTAATAAGATCGTATGATATTTTCTTTTTAATTAAATAATGCAGATCTCACAAAAGTGACAGGGCAAGTTCTATCACATTATTATTACTTATATATTAAATAATCAGCAACACAATGCATATATACTGTTCACCAGTGTACATTACGTTGTGTCAACAGGCCAAACAAAAGTATATCATAATTCGGCAAGATATAAACTGTTAGTATCATCGGTACGTACACTCAACGCATGGTACAGTCCGCTGCATTCTGTGCTCGTTATATTTATACATCTATATACACATACACACACACACACAATACACATGAATATCACGTGTATTATCGTTAGATCTATCACAGGAGCCGACGCAACAATTAAGTTGCTTTGGTTTGAACATAAATGCAAAAATGTGAAGCACAAAATAGTTACTTAAAACTTATTATTATGTATTATGATAGTACAAGAAAATCTATAGGAAAATATGCTTAATCAGATTCTACGTTTGTCTTAACTTAAACTTGGGTATGACAAACATATAAACACTGCATCACTACGTGGAGACAACTAAATACTTACATAAAATAAACAGACATTATTAAATAGTAACTAAAATAAAAGTAAGTTGCATATGACAAAATACTCAGTAAAATGCTAGGTACGTCAGCTAGATAGCACATAAATGCCTTTCCTTCTAGGAACGTGTGATGATGAGAAACATAAAATGGTCGGTTTAAGTCCTAGTACGCTACACGATAATCTGCATCTGTTAGCTTTAGCTCGCACCAATGTGTCGGCCGACAAACGGTTGGGAACTAAACGTCCGTTATGCGTCTCCTGGGTTTCAGGGTTCATGGCGGTAGGGCTGCGTTATAAGCTGGGCTATCGGGAGCAAACACCTGCATGGCTTGACTTCCACGAAGTGTACAAACATTTGCTATCTTCAATACACACTCTCCTTCATCTCCACCTGTGACGTCAGTTTCTGTGCAGGCAAGACTACGTCGGTCAGCCTCTGGCAATGACTGGCTACTGTAGTGCGGGTATTTCTCCGCGAGGAGTGCCGAATCGCCATGCATGTCGACCGACTGCGACACCATGTCTATGCGTCCACTCGTATCCACACCAATCACCCGTGAACCCGCGTACGGATTAATCGCAGTCGGCGTGGCGCAAGCGACAGAATTTGGCCAAGTCCACCCGGCGACGCCAACCGGCTGTGCAGCGTCGCTGGCGATGTCAGGACCGAGACAGACCCGCGGCGACAGACGCCGTCCGTTGATGTCGCACAGGACACGCACCTGCCCGTTCTCTATCCGGATTCGTGTCGCGGGGCCGTACACATTCGACAAACCCTCCCGGGCTGGCGGCTCTGTCGCTGTAGAGTTACATCTTGCTGTCCGGTTGGTCGCGTCCGTCTCCGTGTTGACGGCGTAACTCTGCTGCATCAGCGCCATCTCGTCAAACACATCGAAGTCATACTCGTACGGCCCTGCCTCCGGGAAGTGTGGTACGCCATCAGCACAAGCCACCGCGACTGGCGTCAAGACCGGCGCTACGACTGACGTCACTACCGGCACACGTTCTGTACAAACAGGCACCGATGACAAAACGGCATCGTCTCCATGCAGTGGTGACGGTTGAGAGGGACCTGAGCAACACACATCGCCCCGAACGATGTCGCTGTCTTCAACTCCGTTTCCATCCAACAGAGCGCCATCCCTGAATGTGACGACTTCAACCCCGAGCCTAACCCGCAGCGCATTATTCCACTCCATCAACTCGACGTGCGAGTCTGTGTCGTCGTTGTACCTAAACCCAAGGCTCTGACAGTGTTGTGTTCGATAGAGAAATTTAGCCATAGATAACCTCCTCAGCTGAAATTCGTCCCCTCCGGCTTTGAGGAAGCTCGCCCTGTCGGTGTTTAGGTATTCCAATACGTCGCGGAGTAGGACACAGTTGCGAGATCTGGACAAATACAACACAACTGCGTGAAATATACAAGATCAACGCAGAACATTAACAGAACACAAGAAATTAACATTATGGTGTCTACTGTGTTGTTCAGAATGTTGTTACTGTGTCATTGACTGTATACAATATATAATAATGTTGCATTACTAATAGAGAAAACGTAAAAAAGGTAAAGGTAAGTTCTTATACAGCGCAATATCCGGTCCTCAGGACTGGTCAAAGTGCTTTTACACTTTACTTCCCTGGCAGACCTGTTCAACCAAACACCGTCTCAATTTCTCTAGGAAGCATCCGGCCAGATGCTACAATTAATCAATTAATGCGCGAAGGCTGCTCGTACACATATCCACCACTGCCAGGTACTCAGTTATACAGCTGAGTGAACTGGAGCAATGTAGAGTGAAAAAACTTGCCCAAGGTTTTAACACCGCAGCACAGGATTCGAACCCGGGTTCTCTTAGTCGAGAGTCCGAAGTTCTACCCCTGAGCCACTGCACTCAACATGAAAACGTAGTATTTATAATATGAATATACAGATTCAGTTCTAGCGATTAAGATAAGGTCAAATATGTTTGGGTCGCGCGCTACAGTGTCTTTGATTAGAACACACGTGCAGGGTGCCCTTTGAATACATATATGTACGTAAATGCATTGTTGTTTATGTTGCCAAGATATCGACATGACGAGTAATGAAAAATAAAGGTACGTTAAAGAGCCTTATGATTAGTGAAGTGACATTTCTGTTCCTGAACTGATACACAGACAACGTAACAAGACACCACATTCGTCGTATTCCATTCCTCACCCTTCCTTGCGACTGAAGCTGATGTTGTACGTGGGTATATGAGGTCTGTCACTCAGTTCCAGTTGAATGTCTCCTGCGCTTTCTCTTTCCTCCAATGGCAGATGGTCGAAAACGTCACAACCTGTTTCTTCTTCCTCCTCCTCCTCTTGTTCATCTTCATCAGCTGTCATTAACAAACACCCACCTCAGGTTAGCCCAAGAAAGCAGTAGAACACTACTCGCAAGCCAAAGCTGTTTGCTCTGCAAACTAGCCTTTGCAAATCCCCTACGAGAAGTGTGTCATGTTTGTTGAGTCGCACTAGTTTATTGTTTTCACCAATCGTGACGTTTCACCCGTGAGAACACCACTACTACCTCCCCAATCCGAAGACGGATTCACAATTTCTGGGAATTCCAGTATAACAACCCGTCCGCTCAATCACACGAACAGCTGAACGGTTTTGTGTATTCGAATATTTGCTTCTACATACCTGACATTGCATGTATCACGAGCAGCGTGTGGCTGGAATCACCCAAAGTTATTACTTGACCGGAAGCCGACCACATTCTTCGTAGGCTATTTCATTGGCTGACGTTAAAAGGAGAGTTTTGAAAGGAATATGCCAGGAGTAGAGAAGAGCTGGTACTACCGTAATCAGCCGCAGCGACCCCTGGCGCGCGAGGATGAGTAGAACGAGAAAATGAAAATACAAGCAGCATTATTTTAGGAATTGTGAAGTTTGGATATGAGAAAGGATAAATTCTCCGATAGAACGATGAATCCTTGGAACAAGTCACGAGTCTCTAAAAGAATAACTACAGGGGCCTAATCATTATTGATAACGCTAACAGATATCTGAAACATTTTGGACTCTCGACAAGCCAAAACTAAACGCAGTTCTAGAGCGTTAAGTTTTGGACGGCAATCTTGTTACGGACACAACTGAAGATGTGGGAATATAAACCAACCACACAATATACTCAAAAACACAAGCCGCTTCGTACAAATTGCACTTTACTCGAGCGTGCACAAATACCAACCAGTTTATAGCCAGATTCTCATTCATACAGCTGCGTGAACTGGAGTAATGTAGTCCAAAGGTCGAAAGAGCAGCCAGAGGATAAGAACCCGGCGTTTTAAAGCCTGACATTCTAAAATAACATATACATAATATTTACAATTTTAAAAATAAAATTTTGAAATGTTACTTAAATAATTATGTTTGACACCACGTTATGCCTCATTACATTCGACGTCATTAGAAATGGTTTCGTAATGTCCAAAGTCCAGACGCTTTAGTAACTGACTGGCCACTCCATGGTTAAGATTACCGACTGACTGACCTTGTTTTGCTCTATTAAATCGGTTGAATTCCCATGTCGTCGTCAGTATCGCCGGTTGCACCTTCCCAGTTCCATTGAGATCCGTGAAATAACCTGTAATAAAGCAATAATAGAAATATGTCTAGTATACACGTCAATCAATTGTATACAATGAACTTTGGATATATCAAAGTAGCGTTAGAACAGGCGAACACAGTTACCAATTATCCGACAAAACGAATGTGGTCATACCGACACACATGGCCGAGCAACCGTCACACATGGCTGAGCAACTACAGCGTTGAGATATGCAGAGTACGACAGAAAAAATGCAACAGTACAACATATAGGTATGTCTGAAGTTGCACAGGTTTGCACATATTCAGCCCACGAAGCATTCCTGTCTGGCGGCTCAAGTAAACGACCACCGCCAACTGTTCATAGTCAAAAATGACTGCGCCCGTTTCTCATTTGCTAATATACATGTATGTTCTACATACTTAACTAAATTTGTTGAAGTTGTGCTGAGCGCCAACTTATTACACGTTTAATGCATACTTTCACATTTTAAATATTTCGTCCGTGAATATTCAAATTGTATCTGTACAACCGTCAACTACCGCAAGTGGCACGAAGTGAAACCAATTCAGCAAACTTCCTACTCATACTAACACCTTCACTGATGTAAGTACTTAGTTTGAGAGGATTCTGTGTACTGGGATAGATGAGGTGTCACCTGACACTCAACACAACACACATACCGTGCAGGAACTGTTTCATCTCCTTCGAGTGTGCGATGGTGAAGAGCGTGGTGCCGGAGTAGGTCGACAGACTCGAGTCGGCGCCGCACGACAGCAGCAGGCGCACCATCTCTACCTGGTCGTGCTCCACGGCGTCGTGGATCGGCCTACAACCGACAACCAGGGCTCCAAACTACCGCACGTGTAACAGGCTGTCTCGTCTCCTGGGTCCTTCCCCCTGTGTGTGTGTGTGTGTGTGTGTGTGTGTGCGTGCGTGTGTGTGTGTGTGTGTGTGCGTGTGTGTGTGTGTGTGTGTGCGTGTGTGTGTGGGGGGAGGGGTGCGTGCGTGCGTGCGTGTGTGTCTGTGTGTGTGTATTGGGATTTAGAAAGAGAGTGCGCCAGGGGTGGGAGCAAACTGAACCAGACATCAGATACAATTTAAACAGAAGACAGGAGATGAATGCCTTTCAAGCACTGTCACGCATAAACGTCATTTTGAATGGCAGCGAAATGTAAAAGCAAGTCAAATATAACAGCTGTAACATGGCGTGAATACATTGGTAGACGTAGCGTACCTCACGCCGTCCAACCGGGAAGCGACGTTGATGTCAGCACCGTACGCCAGAAGGGTCTTGGCGATGGCCACGTGGCCACCAATGCAAGTCTCGTGCAGCGGCGTGAATCCCGCATTGTCTGGGGTATTCACGTCGACGTATCCCGTCTGGCAACACCACAGGGCTATTTCCTGTAGGGAAAAGTAAAACACGGACTGGTTACAGCTCAATTTGTGGATGTTGCTTTGTCTGTGAGAGATACATTTTGTGAAACGAGGTATATTGCACGCATAAAATACTGCACATTCACGCACCAACACACGCGCGCCCACGCACAGCCACGCGTACACGAATAGACGGGTGAACCGTCACTAGTAATCACCGATAATAAGCTGATAATAAACTGTCTAGCTAAACCATCCATCAGAAATCCGTTATCTATTTGTAGCGCAAAGTATTGTCAAATTTCAAATCAATGCCACACTAGGTATGACGTGTTTCCGAACGATATAGGCCGTGCGTGGTAGGCTGGTTTGTCAAACGCAACTATCGGAAATAATAGACGTTATATATGGATTTAAGATATGTAAGTATTGATACAATGATGACCTCAACAGTAGTATTACTAACATTACTGTATTTTAAGCAGTTGTATGATTTCCATTTTGATGTGCGATGATAAAGATGTTATTATTACTACAAACACGATGCACAGGAGTGAGTATATACGTACTCGGTAGCCAAGTCTAGCGGCCCGGTGTAGAACCGTCTCTCCGACGTCACGACAAACTCCCAATTTCTTCACGTCGGCTGGGATCGTCAGTACGCGGTCGCCAACTTGATTGCTAGGTACGGTCTTTTCAGGTAAGTCCTCGGTGCATTTGTTTTCACTGGTAAGCTGTAAAAAGAATTCGTCAATACAACAATGATCGTAGGAATAAATAACAAGCTCAAGCATACAACATACTACTGTGGGAAATATTATCTATAATAATATACATATTATTGTGTATGTGTGCGTGTGTATGTGTGCGTGTGTGTGTGCGTGCGTGTGTGTGTGTGTTAAGAAACAGAATTCTCGAATCACAATAATATTAAAATCAGCTTTTGGTATGCAAGCTTTCAATTATTTAGATCAAAATATATAATATTATTATATATATTATTATCTATTCATTTTTAAATGCTGTTTATATACACGTATAAATTGCATATTTATCATGAGCTGTACTGCTCATGATCATTATTAGTAACACTACGTTTTTACATTATTTAACTTGTAACCTTATGTAATCTTTATCTACTCATATTTTGTAAAAAAAAAACTACTTTCAAAAGGCTATTTATGTGTATATATCAACATCATGAGTTTTTACCTGTAATAAATGTATTCGTGTTCATATTAGAAACGTACCGACTAACACAACTGACAACGTCATGGCGATACACGTACCTGGAGCGACTCTGTCGACAAGTCCGGCAGTTGGTCGTCCGTATCGAGGTACGTCTGAACTGTCGGTCCCCGTTCGATCACCACTTCCGGCTGACAACTCACGTCCGACGGCACTTTCTTCGTCAGACAACCGTACAGCTTTTTTTTCAGGGCCCGACTGCGCTGTCCCTTCCAGTAGGGCGAGCTCCACGAGAAGGCGGAGCGCTTGGGTTTCGCCCGCAGAACCGACGTCTCCTCTCCGTCGACGGCCGCCGACGGCTGCGCGTCATCCGCTCGCGCCGTCTCGTTGCTAAGCAGCCTCGCCTCGCGACGTTCCCGTATCCGCTGACGTCGCTGCCGTTCCCGGTATAGCTCCAGTTCGTACGCCCGGTCTTTGTGATAGCGCTTCCAAGAACACCGACCGATGGCTGCAATAACACATCATGCGTAGATGCATGAGGGTTGATGCGTCATCCAAACCCCGCTAGGCCAAATGCAATGACAGGTCTGTGCGTCAATATAAAATGGGTGCAATTTGTCTTCTTCTAAATAACCGATTCCTCTCTGTGTCATGGAACCTGGATATGTTCATTGAATGATTTAGTTACTGCATTTATCCATAATACAACAGCAATGTCGGTTGTATATCATTCATGCCGACATGCAATGTAATTCGCGTCGATATTCCGTTAACATTTTTGTTAGTACGTAATCGCATGTCTCCGCCTTATGGCCACGCGAAGACACACCGAACACCCACATGCAATGAACACGCAAATGTACCGATAGGACAGCCAGAGCCAGACAGTCTACCAATGCAAAACAAACTGGAAGACACACAACAACAACAACATGTGAACAATCACTGTAAAGAACCGCACACACCACAACCTTCCCGGCATGCCTGTCGATAAACCAGGATATCGGGAACTTACTGTTAAACCTAAAGGTAGCATGCAGTTAGATATTAATGCTGGGCACAACTATTTCCCATACCAAATTAATGACATATTTTATTCCGTATGTTTTTTAATTACTGTCCTTTTTGTTTAACACGCACACAAGAAACTTCAAATGCAAATTAACTAAATTTGATTTTTACAAAATATCTGCCCAGCAGTAACGGAAAACACTGTTACACACCAACGTCCACAACTACAGAGCAACGTCAGATGATAAGTGTTTCAGCGGTTTACCACGCGGACAAGTAACGCTACAACGTTACTACAACGTTGCTACAACGTGTTCGCCACTTACCAGCTCCCTGATATCGTGTTCGACTGGCCAGTATTTTTGGCACGAAGTCGCGATATCGAACAATTTGTCCGACGCGTTTGGACACCGCTTCCACGCTGCCGACTGCGTCACGCAGAGAAAGCATGGGTATAAACAGTAGTTCGTCTCAGTCTCGCAAGTAATTTCACTCATATTACTGAATATTCTCCTACGTAGGTTTTGTTGCTGTTACAATTCAATATATATATATATATATATATATATATATATATATATATATATATATATATATATATATATATATATATATATATATATATATATTGGACATTATCCGCAGATTGTGTACATTTTGGTGGCGTTAATGTATAAAAAGTTGCGTTGACAGATGAACTGGCTGAACAGGTACACAAATTTTGAATTCGCGATAACCCAAATGCTTCCTTGTCCACTTGCCATCGAAAGAGTTTACTGTGGATAATAATACTGATAGTGGTGAAGCCCTTATGACAAGATGTTTAAACAAACAACTCATTGTTTTGTTCATTCTCCTGTTAACCCCACCGTGTAAATATGGCTTCATCAGTACCAATCAATATCTGGTCAGTTGATGTCATCTTATATGCTTGAAACTCTTATTCGGTCTCCCAAAAGATTTTTTTCACAAATGTATCGATTTAAAGAAATATAATTTAACTGTATCATGCATTACTTCTACCTCTCATATATAGGACAGCTTATAACACCGACGATTCGTATGCTAATTAAGTTTCCCATCACTCAATCTGTGGCGGTACGGATTTGATCATGGAAAGAATGTAGGTCATATAATGTTACTGAACCAAACTGAGTAATGGAATTTATTTAAGGCCACACCAAATTGAACTTGTTGGGTGTTGCAGCGAGCATCGACATGTAACTAGAGTCAGCCAGACGCCATACGACTTGACGAACTTCGCCCAATATATTAGTCGTCCACAATTCACGATGTTAGTAGACATTGTTTATACCAATGTATGATTTCGCTAAACAATAAATGGCCTTTTACGTGCGACACATTATCAAACGGCATTACATATTGAAGCTGATGCCAGTCTGCAGATTCCAGGCCATTATAATAACTATGGCCTGATGAGCTTAACTAAACATATAATAACTCTATTCCAACATTATTATGGCAGGGACAATAAAATGTTGAATATTCAACATTTACAATACTCATGACTTTTTAAAATTGCGTTAAAATAAAATGTCATCTCATTTGAACCTCCCCAATCCAGTCAATTTATCACGGAGTTTAAACAAAATTATATCTGGATTATCGAGTTTTCCCGATAAACGAATCGTGCACATTGGGGGGGGGGGATATATTTGTGTTTGGAAAGTTCAACCTCATAAAATGAAGTTAATACATCATCGTAAAAATGTCTATAAAATAGGAACTTGGCCAATTCTGGAATAGTGCCAAAAACGTCACAATGACCAACCACAAATGTCAAGCAAAACTAGCACTGTTAAGTTAAGGATACTTATTTTGTAATGTGTGCATAACTGAGGCTTGTCTGCAAGTGTGGCGCAACCAAAGTTCTATTTGCGTGTTGTAAACGAAGCCTCGATGGCTGGTGTTAACTATTAAGTATACACACCTTTGTTCCTTTCCGAAGGCTTCCTCTTTTCATCTGTCTTGGGCTGTAACAAAAGCGACGTTTACACGACAATCTCATCAGACAGGCTGTGTGTAGGCGTTGTATTTTTTCTACCGCACTTACAGGCCTTGGCAGCTGATATTAGTTATAAATGTTGTCATTATATAAGTTTCAACAAGCCAGTGCTTGTTGCTTTCTAACCTAGGGCAATGTGCTCTGTCATCAATAGACACCCTCCGTCAAGGTCGGACATTGTGTCTTGCAAATTAAACATCTACAAACTAATACAGTAGCCTATTTTAATACTGCAAAGAGTCCAACAGCCCCTTACACTTTATATTTCATGTTGCTAAAGTTATTGGGACACTCTCTTTGATAGTATGGACAAAGTAATCGATGTGAAATCGTTATCTACGGTTGAGGGCCATTCTGCCCGACTGGCGGCTTCTCAGTTAAACCAACAATACACATATTTAATAAAAAGCAAGAAGACTATATGTGACTATAATTATTGTAATACCGCGTTGCCGCAATACAATATATACCTTTGTGGAACTCGTTGCTTTCCCGCCAATTCCCATCTCCATCTCGGTAAATTTTATCATAGCTCGCTGCAAAGTAGAGAAATCGACATTTGAACTACCGTACATACACACAACACGGCAATTCTTGCTACTGTCCATGCCTGGCCCGGATTAAAGGTTGCGTACAGTTTGTATATTGTAATGCCCCCTTTTCCAGCGGTTGCTGTGAGAACACTTCACCACCACAGACCTATCCACTACGCACATACGGGGACTTTACAAATCTGGAAAATAACAAGATACTCAGGAGCAAATTGGTGTGTGCCAGATGAGTTGGTGAATAATGCAGCAGGTTTAGTTGACAGAATGTCAACCGTTAAACAGAACTGATAGGAAGTAGAGTAGATAAGATACAGAGAGGAGTTGTGCTGATAAGAGGTGGCATGAAGAACAGGTGGAAGACACTGAAGGTGGACAGATCACTCCGTGATGACGACATGAATGCTAACTCGGACGACTTGAAAGAAGACTGCTGATAAAGTCAAACGAGACAAAGACATTAGATCAAAATGTACAGGCTGTCAGCAATGCCACTAGATGGTAGTCATGTTGGAGAAACAAATTAGCGAGAAAGCAAAGGTACGCTTGTTTTTTTTGTTTTTTTTGTAGAGATTCATACAAATGGTGGAGAGATTAGTTATGAGGACTTGTCAATAACGTTGGCTTTGATTACCAGTTGGCGACAGTGCAAAGGACGATGGCCATAGGATAACCTTACAAACACTAACGAAGACATACATTAATACAGGCTAATATCACCAGGAAATACCTACCCGTTAATATAGTTGGAAGGATACTGAGAAATGCATGACATCTGCAGAGACTGACAGAGGAAAGTTTGACAAAAGAAGAAGGGACAAGAAAAGGGACAATTGAGCTGAGGTGGAAGGACAGCGTGAACCGAGTTACTGGGAGAGCTGGTGCGAACAGCAGAGAAACTTCCGCGGAGGAGACGGAGCGTACTGCAGAGCAAAACAGATGAAGCTACCGAGTGGTGTGGACCCCAGCCCGGTTGTTGGAAAAGTAGACGAAAGAGAATACAAAGAAGAGGTGGGTATGTCACTAAAGTGACAGATAGAAGGCAACAAGGCAGTCATAATCCAGTGGTGCAGAGACACGCAACAAGCACGACTGCGTGTGAACGTGTTAACTGCTGCCTCCATACTGGTAACTACAGCACGTCACCAAGAGTTGTTTCCCCGGAATGGGACGCTATTGTTTGCAGATGTAAGTCGGAATTAGTAAGAAGCATGCATAATGTTATGAGTCATGCAACTTACTCCTTCTGCGCCCATGCCTATGTAAGATACACATTATTACGTCCCGTCACTGTGCTTATGATAACTTACCTATACACGACACATGCAGTTTGTTTAATTCGTAAGCATATGTCGTAATAGAGACATAATATATGGATACAATTATTATATTTAAAGCCGTTTGTTCAGATGACACCCAGCTGCAGGTAATAAAGATAAGACTGTCTACTGTCGCTTGCGTCAAGGTATAGTTCATGTGAGGTTGAGTGGAAATATCATAGGTTGAGACACACTTTATTTCACACAACAGCCACGCAGTTGTTTCGATGCAATTCGCACGTGTACGCAAGCCAAACCACACGGCACTCGCAATTTCAATCATGTATATATTGTGTCGGAATTTACTCGACAACAAATCTCAAGTTCCTTGATTTTGCACACGACCATCAGACTTGTGCTTTTGGCGCAAGTGGTACGCTCAAGTCCGTACCCGAGACTGCATGGTGAGTTCGTGGAAGAGTGTCTCAACTTGTCTCAACCGTCACGTTAAACTACATTCCAAGATCGCAACCTACTCATACACGATTAAATAACACAAATGCATATATAAACACTAGAGCAATACCGTCACCAAACCGATTAGTTCATCCCTGAGCGTTCCTTAAAACAAGCACATCACCTTAACAACTACAGCGAATATATTACGAAGCGTAAGCAAGCATAGCGTAGAGAGAATTGCGCGACATCGCACACTAGTGGTACTCCGTCGAGACCACATAGTGCGTGCGGGCGAGAGCGTGAGGCGAGATCCGTTGTGTGCGACACAGCAACGGCCGTCTGCATGCGTTAGTGCGTGGCAAAAAGAGAATCACGGACCTGCAGTGCTCTCTCCTCGCGGCTCAGAGTCGACGGGTCGGCGAACAGGTCGACGCCGCCGCGCCGTCTCGTCTCGTCGGCGATGTAGCCGTCGGTGTTGGACAGCTCGTCGAGCAGGGAGCGTCGCTTGCGGTGCTGGCCTCCGCACGACGACCCCGAGGACGACGACGATATCCGGCGGTCGGTGGGGAGCCTGCGGACCCTGCTCCGCATCGACTTGCCTCCGCCGCTGCCGCTGCTGTCTGTGCACGAGACGCTGTTTCGGTCTCGCTTCGGCATCGTGAAACTCCCCGTCGTTTTGCCCGCGGAACTGCGCGTTGACGTTCTCGCGGCCGAGCGTCGCTGTTCTGTACCGGAAGACTTCTTCGTGACGCACTTCCACATCATCGTGTGACCCGGCCCGGCTTCGACGCGCTCTAGCTTCACGACCGGATACGAGTGGCGAAGTGTGATCGTACTGGTCGGCACCACCGCCGGTGTGATGCTGCTGGCATTTTGGCTGGTGGCGGTCGGAGTCACCGTGTCACCGTGGTTGACCTTCCCGTCCTTGGTGATCGTCACCACGACAGAGGACATGGGAGACGGCTTGTCGGATACAGACACGTGTATGCCATCGTCCCTTGGCGACAACCTACCTTTCTTCGAGACGGGACCAGAGTCAACTGGCTCCTGCTTCTCTTCAGTAGACGAAACCGGGAGCAAAGCCACGACTGCCTTCTCTGCGGCATGCGAATCCAATTCTGGAAATTCGGCATTAGTGAGAAGCTTTGCCGATGTCAGGTTCGTATTATTATCGGATTTAGTTGGTACGGCAGTCTTAGGTTTCTCGCCACTGCGGCTTCTCGGTGGACTTTTGCCGGATCTCGCATTGTTTGTGTAACTATTTACAACCGTTTCACGTCTCGGTGAAACGGCCACATGTTTGGTCCCGCTACTTTTCCTCGGTGATTGTTCTGAATGTTGTGCATGGCTTGCAAGCGAGTCGGTCTCCATGCTTCCGAACGCTTTGCGGGCATAACCAAAGCGTGCCGACGAGCAGTTAAGCTCCGGGTCGGAGTGGTCTGCACCCGACGACACACGTGGGTGACTGCCAAGCTCCTGTTCGGGGCTTTCGGAACTCGTCAGCTGACCTGTCGACGATGAGTGCTTATGGGCAAATAATCCACTGGACGCCGGCCTAGAGCTGTGGCCGACACGAAGTCCCTGCTTCACGCTGGCGACCGTCCGTGCCATTTTTGGTGAGACGTTGACACTGGCATTGTTTTCAGATGACGGCAGCAACTTTCGGACACACATGCGCCCCATCTTGGCTGGCGACGGACCGGTGCTGGCCGCCTGCACGTTTGTTGTGGCGGCTCGCTTCACACTCGCTACTGTTCTCGCCATCTTCGGCGACCTCCGCTCGCTGGCGCCTTCCGGCAACGTCGGCAGCGAGCCGATAATTGATGCTGGAAGGCGGCAGTCGCGATGGTATCTGCGGCACATCTCGTGCGTGGCTGCACCGCCGGCGTGTCGTGAGGACGGCGTGGTGGCGACCGGGTATCGCCCGCCTACACGACGCTCCGTCTGGCTAGTGGTCGCCGGCGTCTGCTGACAGAGGATCGTGTTCTTGTAGTAGGTAGTGCGGCCGATGTCGAACGTTGACCGGTGCCGGACGTTGGCGCCCGCCTTGCTCGGACGGGCGATGTCCTGTGCCCACGTGTCGACGCAGCGGGAGAACAGGTCGATGCTGAAGGGCTTCGTCGGCATAAACACGGCCAGGTCCATTGTAGGGTTGGCGGCCGCGAGGGTGCGACGTTCTACCGCCGCCTTCGACTTGTCGAACGAGCTCGTGGATTGTGATGTGTCCGCTCGGCAACTGTTGGTGGCCGGGTATGGTTCGTTGACAGACCCGCAGACCAGCAGCGCCGGCGGCGACAAGGACCTCCTCACTGCCGGCCCTGAATCGGTCGGACCCGCGGCAGTGCCATCGGCGTGGGGACTGAGCTGGGGCATCTGCGCCATGGCGCCCGTGTTGCAGACGCTACTGCACGCCACGGACGACGAAGTTACGATGTGTAACTTCGGCGGCGACAATGCCGGCGGCTCCTGGGGCAAGCCAATTACCGATGACCCCAACGGGTCTTCCGCTTTGTTCGGTTTCAACGCTGCAAGAACACCGCGGCCGGAAGACGACTTCGTCGTCGCAAGCACGGGGCTGGTGTCGATGATCGTGATGACGTCGTGACTGAGTGTAGACGTTGCGTGTGTCGACGTCCGCGTGACGACACGTGACACGTTATAAGTCCTTGCAGCCAGCCTTCCACCTAACTGAGTACTAAACTGTCCTTGCCCTATCTGTTTACTGGTGCCGATATCCATCAGGGCCAAAGGTGGACTGTGTTTTGACGGCTCCACAACTGCTACACCAACACCGTGTGACGCACACTCTTGACCGTCCACCCAGCCCGCTGGCCTCAAGGCGCTGTCAGGCGCGTAAGGACGTGGACAAGCACTGAGTGGTCTCACTTCGGCCAAAGGTAGTCTCGGACCGCGTATCCTTCTACGGGGCGCACTGTATCGACCTTGAAACGTGCCCCCCGTGCCGCGTTGTGCGCCACCCGGAGACGGGCCTTTGCCCCACGAGGAAGGCCGCTTTCTCACCGCTGGCACCGTACGGCCGAGCCTCTGTGCCAGTCGATCCATTATTGTGCTGATACGTTGTTGCGATCCCAACATCTCCGCGTCGACGACTGGGCATGCGCCCACGGTGAGCGCCACGTCGGACGTCTCATTTGACGTCTCCGCCGGCTTATGACACTGCGGTACCGCGGGTGACTGCGAGCTGACGCGACGCAACGGCGTCGGCATGTCCTGTCGGCCCAAACCTTTGTTAAGTTGCAACTTACCGACGGCACTCCGAACTCTCTGCGACAAGACCCTGTGCAACATGATCCCGTCGCGAAAACCGGCCTTGGCAGCGGCTGCCACTCGGTCTGGCGGGGCCGGCGCCGGCTGGGCCACCGGCTGTCGCTGTACAGGCCTCACCGGCGACACCTTCTGCGGCAGCGGCCGGGAGCCGAGTGCTGGCGGCCTCGGCTGGGAGCTGGTAAACACCGCCGGCGCCGAGACGGCCATCTCCGGTCTAGATACTCGCTGCGTCGTACCCTTCGTCGACAAATCGAGCGGCAGCATCGGCGGCCAGACGGTTTTCGACAGGTCAAGTGGCTGGTCCTCAACAGCCAGTGGGATGACAGCCGGTTCAACGGGAAGCAGTGGAATCGGTCCCGCCGGCTTCAGGTCGGTTCGAAGTCGGCAAAGGATTTCTGGGTGCATCTTCTCGGGCGACATTTCGGCGGGTCGACACGGCGTGACGGCCACCATGGGGCAGTCGGCCCGCTGGAAGTGGGCGGTTGGGTCGCTGTCCTCGTAGGTGAAGTGTATTCTGGATGGCTTTCTCTTGCGCGGCTTACGCACCGGGGTATTCAGGCGGTATGTGCCCGTACTCCGCGCGCCGTGGTGGTCCGACCCCGACACGGAGGAGTCGCTACTGAGATCGGAAGCATTGACAAGCACTGTCGGCGTTGTGGTGATGATAGCAGCCGGTATTGTGGGGACTTTTGCAGCCGGCGTTACGCCCACAGTCGTTGCTAATGTTGTGGTGGCGATTGCAGCCAGCGGTACGCTGACAGCTTCAGCGGGCATTGTGGTAATGATTGCAGGTGGCATTATGCCGACAGTTTCAGCGGGCATTGTGCCGACTATCGGGGTTGGCGTTGTACTGACTGTGGCGGCCAGCGCTGTGGTGAGAGTTGCGCTGGGCGTTGTACTGACTACTGCAGTCGATGGTACGTTGGCTGTCGCAGCCAGCGTTGTAGTAACGCTTGCAGTCGGCGTTGTGCTGACGGACATCACTGGCGTTGTGTTGACAAGCGCAGCTAGCGCTGGGTTAACCGTCATTACTGGCGGTGTAACGACAGCAGCTTGCGTTGTGTCGACGACAGCAGCTTGCGTTGTGTTGACAACAGCAGCTGGCGTTGTGTTGACGACAGCAGCTGGCGTTGTGCTGACGACAGCAGCCTGCGTTGTGTTGACGACAGCAGCTGGCGTTGTGTTGACGACCGCAGCTGGCGTTGTGCTGACAAATGCGGCTGGTGCTGTGCTGACCACTGCAGCTAGCGTTGTATTGACAGTCACCACTGGCGTTGAGCTGACAATTGCAGCTGGCTCTGTGCTGACTGTCTCAACTGGCGTTGAGCTGACGATTGTAGCTGCTGTGGAGCTGACGATTGCAGCTGGTGTTGTGCTTACAATTGCAGCTGGCATTGTGCTGACGATTGCAGTTGGCGTTGTGTTGACAGTCGCCACTGGCATTGTGCTCGCAATTGCAGCTGGTGCTGTTCCGACGGTCCCAACTGGCGTTGAGCTGACGACTGCAGCTAACGTTTTGCTAACGATCGCGGCTGGCGTCTTGCTGACGATTGCAGCTGACGCACTGCTGACGATCGCAGCTGGCGTTGTGGTGACGATCACAGCTGTCGCACTGCTGACGATCGCCGCTGGCGCACTGCTGACGATCACAGCTGGCGCACTGCTGACGATCACAGCTGGCGCACTGCTGACGATCACAGCTGGCGCACTGCTGACGATCGCAGCTGGCGTTGTGGTGACGATCACAGCTGGCGCACTGCTGACGATAGCAGCTGGCGCACTGCTGACGATCGCAGCTGGCGCACTGCTGACGATAGCAGCTGGCGCACTGCTGACGATCGCAGATGGCGCACTGCTGACGATCGCAGCTGGCGCACTGCTGACGATCGCAGCTGGTGTTCTGCTGACGACCGCAGGTGACTTCGTGCTGACGGTCGCAGCTGACGTATTGTTGACGGTTACACGCGGGGATGTGTAGACTGAGTGACTCATTCTTTCGACCGAAATCACCAGTGACACGCCGCCGCCGGTAGGCCGACATGGCAAGACGTTCGAACCGCCCCGGACGGTTAATCTGCCACCAGAGCATTTATTTCCTCTTTTCACACCACTCTCCTGCCTGCAAGAGGTGCCGTCGTCTCTCCCTGTGTCGTCGGTGTGTCTGGCGGACGGCCGTTTGTTAGTCTCAGGTTGCCACTTCGACGGGGTGGTTCGTGGCACACTCTTAAGGAGGCCGCGAACCTTGGCCAGGATGTCATCGCTTCCCGCTGGCGCAGACTTCGCGTCCGGCAACGCGGACGACGACGAGTTCTGTAAAGGAGACAACAGTCGCTGAGTTAGTGTTTAATAAGGTAATGTAATAATGTTTAATACGTAATGTAACTCTATTTATCCATTTCCACAAGGAACAGTTTTAGACACAATTTTATTTTAATTCATCTGCATCTACATTCGATGTCATACATACAAACACATAATGTCATGCATTAGAACAGTGCAATACGTATGTACGTACATGCACGTACGTGTGTGTGTGTGTGTGTGTGTGTGTGTGTGCGTACGTACGTGCGTGCGCGCGCGCGTGCGTGTATAGGTATGTGTGTATATATATACACATGTACGTACGAACTTCAATTGTACTGTCAGTCGTATGTGTGACATTGAATGTCTAACAATGCTACACCCCTGGAATTAATTATTCACAAACATTACAGAGGTCACACATAGTAGTAAAACTCTTCAACTTTTGGAACTAGTCAATTATAATGATACTTTAATGCTGCTTTAAAAGGAGGCAGCAACAGTCAATCATCCCCTCGTGATTTCTGGAGTCGGGATGTGACAACGAGACAAAATATAATATGGTCCAATAATTCCACAGCAAATTAAAAGAAAACAAGTGTAGCACATGCTGTAAGTCTTAGCGACGGAAAGTTGGTGTTTGATGACTGCAGGCATATCTACGTGAGAATACGTGACACGGTATATCAAGACCACCTGTGTTGTGTTTTTGTCTTCACCAGTCAACGTTGTTCATCCGACTGGTGCCTTCTGGAGGGAGAATGTGAGTGAGAGGGAGATGGGTGGAGAGACAGAGATAGATAGAGAGAGAAAGAGAGAGAGAGAGAGAGAGAGCAGAAAGAGAGAGAAGAGAGAGAGAGAGACCACAGCGTGTTCTCACCTGATGTGTTTGCCCCTGAGACTGGACGACGCCCCCACACATGTGTAGTTTCTTCTTGAGGGCTGTCAGCGACGGCATCGAAGGCACTGATGACGGCGGAGGTCTGGAGGCGGCAGAGACATGGATCAGGTAACATACGACCACATACATGTATAGCTTACAATCACATGGCATCATTTAAAATAGGTTAACACCAATGCAGGTCACAACAGACTCCAAACAACACATAGCGCATCAGTAAAACAGGTCAATAACAACGGAGCGTATAACAGACTCCGACCAATCACACAGTATCGTTTAAAATATGATGATTAATTTTTAAATCAAACAACAATGCGATATTATGGGATGATGTCAGCGCTGTTTTTGTAGTTGTTAAAATATATCTATCTTCCAGCATGGAGATTAGTTCAATATTTAGATATATTAACATTGGTGCTTTTAATCAATCATATCTGCGGCCAAGATATCTGAACTGGCATGTTACGTCATCTCCACGGCAGTGCCACGTTTCAATCAAAGTACCTGACTCCTCCAGTCTCCACCATGTCTCCCGCGTGAGCACGTATCGTATCATTTTCACGTTATGTAAAACCACATCAACGCACATAATTATAACGGAGGTAAATTAGTATATGTTGCGTATATGCGAACAAATCAGTGTCTGTCTCAAGACGGACACTAATTTGTTCGCAAGTTCATCGTCAATTTGAGTCTGCTACCGGCAAATTTCTTTCTATCACAAGTGCTTTCACAAGTGCTTTCTTAGTGCTGGTTAACATTTCTCTAACCGCCAATTGGTACTGGTTGACACTAACCGCAGTTTTATGACACGAATACGTTATGACGTGTTACAGTGCGTATAACCTTAATAGTTTTTATTATCCAACTGATTTACTGATGCACCACGATCCCCGCGCCACATTGTCACAAGTGCGCTTGGTGGTAAACGTATGTTTTCGAGATGAACAACAGACAGTGA
>OZ024863.1:5980514-6005514 GCA_964017155.1 Oasisia sp. SBJ-2009
GGAATTTAACAATGTGCGACAACAGGTGATCATTCAGAGAATGTGGCGTAGCCTGAATGGGACTATACCCCCAAATCCAGGAAAATCAGGATGATGGGGAAAGGAGGACCAACAAATGGCTGCCTGATCAATAAAGTCACAAAGTACAGAGGGTATAAGGATGCCTGTGTAAGACTGTCCTTCATGGACTACCCTTTCGCAAAACATTGTCATCATGCAAATATGATTAAATTGGGAATTCTCCGTTTCTCTCGCTGGCTGCAGCCCAAGAGGCGAAAGGGCAACGAACATGTCATCCTTCTCAATGTGCGTGATATGATGGCTAATGGCTATTAAGGATACAGAATGCTAGTTGGCCGGTTACTAGACTAAGTCAAATTGCATTTTGTTGTTGCTCTTTTCTTGGATCCTGTCGTCAGAGGTGAGTGGATCTTAATAATGTGTTTCTATTGTCTTTTATCTTCCTCTTACTTTTCTCTCACTACGTTCTATGTTAGCATTGCTTCTATCTACTGGTCAAATTATCCACCCCCCCCCCCCCCCCCCCCCACTCTCTCGACGTCTCCAATACAAAATCCTGGCTACGCCACTGAGCTACATTACGACATTCACCCGACAACAGACGCGGTGCTGACGCATACACGTGCAGCAACACACGTAGTTAGGTCTACATTTCGATTTGGCGTCGAATTTCGCTAATTCAATTATAACAATTCCAACACCAGCGGAAAACTTTATTTACTACTGGCGGGGACATGTAAACGCACGCAATCTTGTTCGCAGCAGTCAAGTTAGTTCAACAGAACACCTAGAAGTAATCGTCTGCTTCTTGGGTTTGCGTTAAATCGGTCATTTAAACAAAAGGGTTCACATGTAACGTAGTTGAAATAAAACAAAGTTATATTCCAGATGAACATGAAGTTTTGGATTGCCCTCATGGCGTTTAAAACATGTTTGCAGATATAGCAATATAAAAAACTGACTCTATTTGAGAAAGTATACGAGAATCACATGTAGCTTTTGCAGTTTCAAAATGTAAATACGATCAAGCTAGAAAGTCAAAGGAATAGTTGATGATTTAGGGGACATTATGATTTCCCAATCATTACCTGCCGCCTCCATATCAAGACCTCCTCATTTCAAATGTTAAGTGGTGTAGTTTTATATAAAACATTTCCTGGTTTTCAACGATAACAATTCTACAGATATGTCTAACTCCGTGGAATATGACGATTCCCACTGTCGCATCATCGCAAACCACCAAAGAAGCAGTCGCGAATTGCAGCTTATTATCCCAGACGTCTGATACCGACTCATTTCCAGACCAAAACACCGGGTTCAATATTTGCAAGTTTTAGTAAATGTTGTGCATTCAGTTGCGGTCAATTGTGCTTAAATAACCTGCTATATCACTGCGTTCACTGAGAACAAAATCCTGAGAGGCGAGATTCCATTGTGATTTGAACAATCGATCGTTATTATTGGAATAATTTCCACTTCCTTTCAAAAAATCCAGTTGTGATTTCTACCGAGATCAGCAGAACGTCGGTATTTAGCGGTATATTGGCTACGGAGAATAAGATCAATATTCACAAGCTTGTTGTGAAACAAATAAAATAACTTACGCGTCCTCGCGCTAAAGAAAACTATATTCTAGAAATGTTGCCACTGGCAATCGGAATAATATCAAACTGCAGTACTCCGAGACTGGTTCTAAGCACACATTTCAACTGATGCACTCACAATATCTTCAGAAAGGTGGGCCACGTCCTAACGATGGTGTATAGTCGTATTTATTGTAATATCGTATGTTATTTTAAAGCGTACATGTGTTATTCAAAGATATGAAGCCCACTGATGTACGGCTCGGCTTGTCATCTGCTCAAAATATCAAGTATGTTGTATCCCGAACCAGCGTCTAACAGGATTTACGTGTAAAGTGATGCCACCTGGCGGGCAGTGTATGTTTGACCTAGAAACACTCTACGACTGTTTCGTATTGGTTGTCCGCCAGGAGTAATTTTAACATTACGCTAGTTACCACAATGGATACGAAGACAACATAAAAATCACACTGAAACATTTAGGTGGGGTCAGCTAATATAAATAGACGAGAGACAAACAGATAAACAGAAGAACTATATGAAGTTGATGGCTGGTCTGCATGGCCAAACTGAACGCCTGAACTAAGTGCCAAAAGTCCTCCTACTTAGAGCTCATGACAAATTTATACCGGACAGCAGATGGTAGCTGAGACAATGTCCC
The DNA here is from genome assembly GCA_964017155.1 of Oasisia sp. SBJ-2009. Taxonomy (NCBI): domain Eukaryota; kingdom Metazoa; phylum Annelida; class Polychaeta; order Sabellida; family Siboglinidae; genus Oasisia; species Oasisia sp. SBJ-2009. The sequence goes on from OZ024863.1 coordinate 5,982,780, forward strand.
CAGAACTCACCACGTGGAAAGGATTTGAAGGAATACATATCCTGACATCCCATGTGGTATAGATGGACACAACGTAACCTGTCGTGTGCCTACTAATGCACGTCTTTACCACGGCATATTTATAGAAATCTGCGTTTAACAGTTTAACGCATGTCTCTTGCTAACAATGGAATGTCATTGGAAAATATTCCCTTGCGATGCTGGTGTACTGGTGGTCTTAATGGGCATTCGTGAGTACACACTGAACGATTAGGCCATGGGTTAGCGAAAATGGACCAAAGGTTTGGTGTTTTGTCGTTTTATGACTTCAATACTGCCAGACTAAATCGAACACAAATTGTACTTCACTGCGAACCAGTCAACCACAACGCGTGTGGGAGCAGTTCATATAAATTATCCACTGTCTGCACTGCCATGCACACTCATTTACATGTGAATGTTCTACCGCAATCCGAACTGAAAGGAATTACCCAAGACCCGTTCTTACTTTAGAGCACGACCATACAAGTGTTCACAGCATACCAAATGACGCTAACTGAACACAGCGTAAGTGAACTAGTTTTTTTCTTGGCTATAAAGCTGCAGGACTATGTATTTTCGTAAACAACTACCATGAAAGGTCATTCGTCATTTTCGTTTACCTTGCAATGCTGCGAACACGGCGTGTGACAGGTCGCTGCATTAACTTGACTTTCAGAGCTACACTTCCTGCTGGCAGCACATGAACAATGCTACTATATGCTTTGTAATTGCAATTACCTAATAACGACTGTGATGCAAACGACGTGCGTGCGCCTATAGTGAAATGGCGTTGCTGAGTTTATCGTCAGCAAGTTTTTGAATGTCTCCAGTCAAGTTGGCATAAGATAAGGTGCTTGCTGCACCTTCTCAGATGCAGAAAGCACCCGCGACATCCCAATGAAGGTGACGGTTTTATCCGATTGTCTGGTTTTGAAGTTGGTGGTTAGTTGTAATGGATAGTGTCGAATCAAACCAGTGCCAGTGATTTCGACCGTTACTGTGTGTGTGTGGAGTACATCTGACTTAGAATGTATGCATGAGTGCCGTTGACCATCTCAGTTTCCTGTTGGAAATGGACATTATATGGACGTACAGTTGGTGCCGTTGTGGCCATGATCTGGAGCTGGTAAGTTACTCCTTCATTCTATCCATAGCAGATTTGCCAAATGTACTTGCACCATCGACTTAGATAGGTTACACACTCTTTACATCTCCCGTGTACGCAGACAAACTGGCGGCGTTCCATGTCGAATCCAAACATAGGAGACCATTCGACAAAAAGGTGGTAAGGAAGGTAAACAGCCGATGACGAAGACAGGGTAAAAAGTCCACGAACGACGGCTCGAGGAAGGAAAAAGAACACATCGGGACTACATGCAAAGGACATCTGTTACCTGTACCAAGCCACTGAAAGATGCATGAAGCCATCGCAATGACGCTTTGCAGGACAGTTCTGTATCATTGTCTACCGTCGTGCCTTTGCTCCAACATTTGCTCAGCAACACTATTTCAGCCGACGTATATGACTGTTCAGTTGGAGCAGAAATGAAACTAAGGCCATTACAGGGGCATTGTCTGGTGCTTAGACAAGACAAGTCGACATTCAATTGCGAACAAACACGATAGACACTGTATAGACAATGTATATACACTCTATAGACTCTATATAGACCACTGAACAGTTCTAAGGATAGTTCTTTTTTAAATCAAGTTTTCATTTTTCATATCCAACATTAAGATATTTCTTTTTATCTGTAGAAACTTTCGTTTGACGCTACACGTCGACTGTGTAACGTCAGACGAAAGCCTCTATACGTAATTTGGCAACTGTTTTTGTGACTGATTCAAATTTGTTCTGCATAAATACCCACCAAACTGTGTCTGCAAATCTTTGTGGAGTGTTTTCGTGTAACGCTTGATGCAAACGAAGTCAAGAACTATCGTCCAGTGTCAAACCTGTGTTTTGTGTCCTAAATCGTAGAGAAGGTCGTTGCTGTCCGTTTCTCTAAACATTTGTCAGACAACGATCTATATGAGCAAATGCAATCTGCATATCGTCCAAACCACAGCACAGAGACAGCACTACTGAGAGTACGCAATGATTTGCTCTGTATACTAGATGAGCGCAAGGCTGCCATACTAGTGCTCCTAGATCTATCAGCAGCATTCGATACGATCGATCACACAATCATGTTAACCCGTCTCAGAGATCGGTTTGGAATAACTGCAACATGTCTAGCGTGGTTTAAGTCGTATTTGGTGAACCGAAGTCAGCGTATTCAAATGCACGGCAGATTATCAGCAGAACGTCCAGTGGTGTTCGGTGTTCCGCAAGGTTCCATTCTCGGCCCGCTCATGTTTATTTGCTACACTGCTCCACTCGGTGATATCGCACGTCGACATAAACGTCCACCTGTATGCTGATGACACCCAACTGTATCTCGCTTTCAGTCCGCACTCAGACGAAGACACAATTCAGGCAGTCACGCGCATCCAAGATTGTGTCGCAGAATTACAAGATTGGATGAATATAAATAAACTGAAATTCAATGCTACAAAGACGGAAATTATTGTGATGTGCGCGCCACATATAAAGACCAAACTTTCTATGCCGGACATAGAACTTGGGATGATCGTTGTGCCAGTGTCCACTGTTGCAAAGAACATAGGCGTGTACTTCGATGATGCACTAAGCATGCAGAAGCAAGTGCAGCACATTTGCCGTATATCCTATTTCCATCTCCATTGTATTGGAAAAATCCGAAACCTTCTCGATCGGAAAACAACGGAAATTATGATTCACTCTTACGTTACGTCTCGCCTTGACAACGGAAACTGCCTGCTATACGGCATTTCCGACCACCTTCTTACCAAACTCCAAAGAGTACAAAACGCTGCTGCCCGGCTCATAACCAAAACGAGGAAACACGAACACATCACTGCTGTTTTGATCGGTCTTCACTGGCTTCCGATCAAACAGCGGATCGAGTACAAATTGTTACTGTTGACGTTTCAAAGCCTTCACGGACTAGCTCCAGCATACGTAACAGAACTACTAATTCGCTACCAACCGACCCGTGCGCTACGCTCCGCGGACGCCCATCTGCTGGAGGTTCCTCGTTGCAGACTGCGTACGCAGGGAGAAAAGGCATTTTCTATTGCTGCTCCACGCCTCTGGAACAATCTGCCGCTTGCCATGCGTGCCACAGACTGCCTGAGTTCTTTTAAGAAACAACTGAAAACATTTCTATTTAAAATAGCATTTTCACTTTGAAAGAACAATTTTTTAATATCCGAACATTTTTAATATGTACTACTATTTATGAAATATTTTATTATTTATTTATTTATTTTTTAATTGTATTAGTATAATTAGTATTTTAGTATTATAAAGACTAATATTATTTATTTATATTGAACATATTTGATCTATTTATTTTACAACTACGTATCTATTTAAAATGTTTAGGTAATCTGTATATTCATGTAAATTGTAATGCGCCTCTGAATGGTTTTATTGCTGGAGATATGGCGTAGACAAATACTGTATTTATTATTTATTATAACTAAACATTTACTACAAAGGCTATGAGCTATCCAGGTTTATATAACATGTGATTTACTATGCCAACATACAGAACACGTGTGCACCAGCCACCATGCCCAATTTAGTGCAAGAATATCATAAGTGGATACGAAAGTGAAAATGATTTATGTGATATACATACATTAGCTTGTCAATAATTATTTTAATGCTTAATTTTCGGTACTCTCCCGCAAGAGCAGATCGCTGTTTACACCAGTGATAACGTGACTCACTCCTCTGGGGGTCGAGGTGCACCAACCAAATAAACATACCCTGCACATAGATTTAGTAACAGGAAACGATTACTCATCAGACGTACTTTTGACAAATTCAATGTTTCGCATCCTGGTGACCCGCTTATTAAGACTTATCAATGTATACAGAAAAGCTCATCTTCATCGGTGCTTTTTATAGCATATAAACAGTTGTTCTGTTTTAAAAGAATTAACAAATGTTGAAATTTCACAAAACAAATCCGGAGCAAGACCAAATCGCTCGTATGGTAAATGCTGGAACTGCTATTAGTGGTTGGAGTCACTCGTATGCCATGTCAACAGTATATCAATTATAAGGGTCAAAAAGAAACTGAAAGTGAACGGGGTCACTCGTATCTGAAAGAATTGGATTCCTTGTGACTTCGACAGACATCCGAGGACTGACATATGACGTTGCAGCTGCAAACAAAACCAAGAATCTTTTCTGTAGCCAAACCAAACTGGCTGGTTCGCACTGGTGGCGGTCATTTTGCAAACCGCATCACAATATGACAATTAGGACATCTCAGTCACTCTCAAATGCAAGGGCCATGTAGTTAACCGCTGAAGAAGTCACATAATTTCTCGACCAGGTGTACGATGAGTGTTGCAACGTGGGCAATGTACTGCAAAAGGTACAATGCTGACGCAACAAGTCTATGTCTCGCCCATGTAGAGTGTGACACATTGTTGGGTCAAAAGTTAGGTAAGACTTCCAACTACATGACAAGTGGCGAAAGAGCAGCTAATAACTATCTGATGAGTACAACGGCAGCCGAGGACCAAGTCCCATCTATGATAATCTTGAAGGGAAACGGTTGTCCGACATGATGACTACTGATCTGGCACCTGGTTCAATGGTACAAGTGTCCGTTTCCTGCTACAGCAATGCTGGTGGTTTCAGCAGTGGCTACACCATGTTTGCCAAGATAATGAAACGAAAGACAGCAAAACAGTACTAATGATTGGTGGTCGGGAGGGGTCACATACCCATTCATTCGAAATCTTACACTATATCAAGGCTCATGGTGTTGATATGTCGAATTTAGCAACGCACATACCTTACTGCCTCCGTTCGTTACACACGGTACACTTCAAACTCACGGTAGAGGTTAGGAAGTTCGGTATAAGTAGAATGTAAATCGGTGGGGTGTGGATTCCTAAAGCTGGTGTATAGCCGATGGTAGGGGCAGATGGCAACATACGATCGCAAACGCCTGCGCCATAATAAACTCGAGTAGACAGCTCGACGACCTACAGCCAATGTCGCCTTGTTCGTCTTCTTCTTGAAACATGGTACAGGCGTTGCCACTTACCAGAATTCGCTCTCACATCACACTCCATTAAACGTAACCAGCTGCAACTTATCGGTAATTAAATATAACGTGTACGCCTCTGAAGATGCTCCAGTCGTTGTGCAAACGACGACATCCTCACCTACCGTGAAGAACTCAATGGGGACAACTTAATAACTGCAAAACGAGTTGAGTAAATTGACATCGCGAATCAGATTATGCATTATTTAAAATAATTGTTCCGGATTACCGTATGCCTATACAGTCGCACGTGATAACTGTGATACGTGATAAAAAAAACACGATGCGGTCGCTCGATGGTACGATTATAGTCTTGCCAAAATGGACATCCGAACACTCGTCAGGAGACAACGCCATCGGTGAATACGTATGTCAGGACAAGTATGCAGGAGTGATATCAGTTGGCCGACCACAAGTTCCCTTCAAAAATGAGATCAAAGAGCTTCTGACATCCACATAACACATTTACATATAATTTTTATAAAGGCCCTATAATGTCAGGCAGTATTTTGTCCAATTATCTAAACAGCACTGTACCTTATAATATAAATTCCGCCGGCATACATTACATTAACGGTCGCAACAAAAAACGGTCGCCTAACGACTCGCTGAATGGGACGCGTCGTATACCTTATTGTACGGATCTGGTATAGTTTATGAACACCTCTTGGATATCTAGATCAATGTCCATTAGATAGCCTCATAGTACACATGTCATGCGTGACTCCCTGCTCTAGTCCCCGACTGTCTTTGCACGCAATAAGCAGCCGACTTCGTACATGTAAACTCTCCGTCATTCGTACGGAGTATATCACTTTGACATAGCCACAATTATCCGTCCCGGATATTAAGCTCTTAGTCTTTTGTTCCACGGAACAAACATCCAGTTCACATCCGTGAATGGTGCTTATCTTTTTCAGATAATCACATGAAACGATCACAAGTGTCTGACGCAAAACAATTACAACTGCAGCAGTGCCCTTCTGAAAGCCGACTGAAGCTTCAGATATGCGTATTAAACTTCACAAAACCGCTTATATCATTGTCAGATAGCAACAGACAGTGCGTATATTGCAATACCAATGGTCGTCTCAATGAGCATAGGCGGATCTAGACTATTTATTACACTCGTTGTGCAAGTCAATTCACCACTGACAAATGTAGCGCAGACCGCTACAAAGCGGACACCTGGACAAAAGTGGACATTATACCAGATGCCAACCACTAGCGCCATCGAACTTCGGTGAAACAAAAATGTGATATCGCTTGACATTTGGATATAAAACATTCGCATTAGAATAGAAATGTTTGCGCCAACCCAGGAAAACGTATTTAACGCATATTTACATAGCTGTCCAGATTTGTAGATTAATTTCCAAAGTAGTATGTTATAAATCCTTGAAAAGAATCGAATTCTACACAAAATTATGACTATGTAAATTTACTTACTTATCGAAAATATTCACGTAGTACCTAGTATGCGTGTATGGTAAAGAATAATTGACCGTGTGTAGATGTCTATGGGTCAGATACATCACCACACCGTTACATGCAAGATAAGAGATCAAACATTTGTATATTAACATAGAAATATTTGCTAAAAGGATTGATTGCAACACTCTTGTCGTGATGAAAATTTATCCAGGTGATGTATCGTATAAGAAGCTGTTTGTGATCAGATCACCATTCCGTCTTTCGTCCCTTTCGCGTTGTTCCAAAATTGGGTTGTTTTTGCAATTGCTCTAATTTTAAGTCAAACAGTGTTCGAAGATAATTTCTATAAGACGCTGTTTATGATCAGATCACCGCGCCGACTTTCTTCCCTTTCACGTGATTACAAAATTGGCTTGTTTTGTATTAGCCGTAATGTTGAAGTCAAACGGTGCTTGAAGATAAATCATTGCTTTCATTCTAAAAGGAAACTTTATGTATGAGTAAGACCACATAACGATATCGTAAATCAACCGTTGATTTTGATGGATGTTGCGAAAGTATGGAGCGAACGGTCGCGTGTGTGAGGCCCCTAGGCGCTACACAGTCGGGTCTGCGCAAGACAGCGTCGATCGCCCAACAACTTCCGGCAATCTATACTCATGACAGGTTTTTGTGTATGCAAATTTTAAATCACGCATCTATCGAGTCGATGGCTAGTGTCAAAGGCTGCGTAAAAAAGAATATACTTATATAGTTTAACAGGATTTATGTTTGACGATTCCTGCTGTACGTACAGGAAATAAGACGGACGCTGGGCGCATATGTGCTATATCCGCTGAGAAAATGCGATGGGGATTGTTGAGGATTCTGTGTTTCTGCTGTATGTAAAGCGTTCATCTATTCAACCCTATATCACTTACTTACTTACCCTCTTCTTAAAAAGAGATAAGTTCTTATGTAGCGATGTAACCATTACAGAGCCGTTTCTGTCCTTTGTAACATCATCGTGTCTTATCCACGAAACATTCAGCCAGTGTAATTACTGCGTAAATATGATTTGTTCACAGTGCCCGCTGTACACACTCATGTAGTTGAGTGAGCGAAGGAGAGACAACAAAACTGCTCAATGTTCGAAAAGTAGCAAGAGATTCGAACCTGGAATTTTTGATTTAGTGCACTATGTTCCATCTGTCATGCCACAGCGCATCATCACAAGTAAACGGTCTTACGGTTGAACACATTGACTATAACTTACTTGGTGTCCCTGGCCTGCACTAGTTGTTGCATGCACGTTTATGTGTGGCTAATGGTCGATTCATTCAGGTAATGATTTCATATATAGCTGCAACATTGACACATCGTCAAAATGCAAATTGATCGTATCTCAACTTCTTCTATTCAATCGGAGATTTAGCAAGGTTTACACGACGAAGATGGTGAAACAATCGACGAAAGTGCATAAGCGATCATTTTGTGCATAACACACCAATACCCGGGCAACGACGTAAACCTGTCGGAATGTCCAACAGACGGATAAATCGGCATCAATTTGCCAGGTTATTTACATGATATCTACAGAATAAGTGTAACATGTACCATAGAGAGGGCGCTGGTCGGGATAACTGTCTGGCAACGGTAATGTTTATATATAGGAGGTGGAATTGTAGTTTAACGTCAGACACACTTCTCTACATAACACCTGCTGTCTATGGATAAAGAATTACACCCAATTAACTAAGCAGTGGTATTATCCTGCAGAGTTCGTCTGACGCGATGTGACCTTTTCGACGACGTTACATTATCCCTACACATGTCACCATACTTGTACCTGCTTGCGACGTTTCTCCGCACCCACATCTTCGACAATACGTTCCCCGGCATCTGTAGTCGCACTCGACGATTTACTTCTGAAACATAATTATTGGTCCACACATTACAGTGATGTTTTGGAAGGTGCTGCGTTTGCGTCAAGCAAATCGTATTCACAAATGTATGTAACAAAACATCTAAATATCGCTGACATACTACATAATTGAAAAACATGTCCGTATCACCACTGTACAGTTACATGGTAATTAAATCGTTTATAATTATAAAACAAGAATGAACATTACATCGTATATGGATTGTGGTAGACATTTTTCGTAAGCACATAATATGACACATCGATGCCGTGTTCGTGTAGACCTAGAATAGAATATGGCGCTAATTACTTATTGCCAGTTGACTTCACACAAATCAATCGTCCCCCTAGCAACCGCTTCTGGCGGCAATGATGTTCCCCCGTCAATGTGCTTCCATCTTCAATTGAAGGAGCCTCCTCATTTGTACTTCAAACTCAATTTTTTTCCAAAAAACATTTGAACTTACCCAGTAGCCACCACAATACATCATCAACTCGAGTGTGAACCTACATTTAGTTTTTGTGCAATCACCAGTACACATCATTATTACCGACTTGTTTAATTCAGTATCTAACTCTACATATTATCTAAATTGGAATCATCCCATCTACATGTTGTTTCTGTGTTGATGTAGAAACGTAGTCTACGTGCTTTAATTGCTTTCTTAAAAAACACATACCTGTTTGGTTTAGTGGTGTGAAGGTCAATTGCTGAAATCACCATAATAAGACGCAACGACCCTACTTAATTCTTCGTACCATCTTATAATTATTATTATTACGCTAACTTTTAAAATTAATCTCCTCCCGAGTACCGAGGCCCACTCGACTCTTTCCGTGTTTATTCGTTGGCCTCTGATCAACCAATAGCAAACACAAGGGTAGTTATTTACCTAGCTACTTCCTCCGTGAACAAACTAAGTGGTCAATTATTTCCAGGGGCGCCCCCATGGAGATGTTTGATTTGACGACAAATGCTGTAAATTGAGGCAGTGAACGTTTAAGATCAAAATGTTGTACTGGTGATGACGACTGCCTACTCCATCAATAGGTGTAAACGTGCAGAGAACTAACTGGTCCTACTCTGTGTAGTGTAGTTTAATAGGGCACGTAAGTCACGTCTACTGACATCTTTGTTATGCTATATTGCCATTTACATTCATGATCCGGTGCCCAACGACGCGAGCGAGCTATAGGTCTTTCGTATACGGACGTCACTGTCCTAGCAGAAACACCCCTTGTAAATGTTATAGGTTTTCACCAAACAAAAACTCATCTAGATTCTAAAAGTGGAACTATTATGCAGTTAGGTAAGTTATTATTTTCAAATTGTTTGCATATTGCAATAGTCTTGACTTTGAATACATTTACGGACAACGAGGTGGGGACCAGTTGTATACGATCTCGTTAAGTATCGCTAAAAACGAACCGGAAACGAGAATCACTTGCATGCCCTATGTCCGTGTTATCAATAGCGCACCTAACCAAGATCCTTGCGTCGTAGGTCCTTAATCGGATGTGGTATGCGAATTAAGTAATTATGATATTAAACTGTCTTGCACCATCTCGAGAAACTATGGCTAAAATAATACTAGTATAGTTAGTTATGTAAAGTTAGTCTTTGATCAATACGCTCTAACATCCACTTTTATTGTCTAAGCTCAGTCTTCGTGTTACATGTGGTACAGTCAAAATAAACGTCTACACGTGATATTGACCGATGCCATAACAAGAATCTAACTGCGTTTGTATTTATGATTACTGAAGAACAAAACAAAACCTCTTACCAACCCAGTGCTCATACCCGTAGGGTAAATTACATGCACCATGGTTCAAATATAACCGAAAGTGTAATAGTTACGCTGCGTCGTGTAATCGACTATTTAAATCCTGTTATATATCCAGGGGGGATTGCATTCCCCAGTTTTGACCTAAAGTGGTTTGCAGTTGGAGATTTTATGTGATTCAGGGGAGCATATCCAAGAAGATCCACCCAAATATTTTACATGTATTGATTATTTATATTATGTAGACATGCTACGTAAAAAATATTCCCGTGACCCCCATAAAACATCGCCACTGGTTAATAAGGATACAACTATCTAGACTTAGCATCCCATCGTCCTTGTTAGACTCTTGTGCTTATATTTGGCACAATAGCACGGATAAAACATAATTTGGTGACAATACGCGTTAAAACAAACTGAATCTCAAATGCTGGTTATTATGTATAGTCTACACTCAGATTACACACCCCCGCTTAAGCAACCAGTTATATTAGCCCACAAAGACAATAGTTATCAATACCCGAGCCCCAAACGCAAACCTACCACCTCAGAAGGAAGTGACATGTAGGTCACCACCAACCGTTAGCCTTAGGGGTTTGTATGTGTGCCTATTCTGTTGTTATCAAATTATATTTCTAGGTCTAGGACTACGTGAGTTGACGTGTCATTTCCAGTTTCTATCAAACGAGTAACAATTTAGCTATATGTTAGCCAGTTGGGTATCCTGTTAAGAAACCGAATTTGAAATTAGCCGCGAAACGTATCATAAATACCAGAACGTTTCCGAACTTTTGGCGTAAAATTCTACTTCTACGACCAAACTATGTGTCTATGACTCATGTCGACTACGTCTACAACGTCGATAGTGTGGTTGTCGACACCGTCATGCACTATGCAGCGCTTCAAATCGCTGTAAACCGACTTTAAAACTTCAACACCCTGCACTGGCAGGTGAATGTGTTCGAATTAACCAGATAGCGACAGTTGGCGACGTATTGTGGGACCGAAACCGCCCTTGTCTTGTGTTCAATAAAATGCCTCGCGTCGAGGTTGACTAACACGCGAACGACACGCGGAACATACGACCCAAACTCACATTGTATCTGTATCTGTACTCTTCCCTCCTACGGTGGTATTTACATCACTGAGTGCATCCCATATGTTTCTTGTGCTCATCATGAACGTGGCAGTCCACGATTGTACAGTGGCTCAACGCGACTCATACCCCGTTGAGGAAGCCATGACTCGAAGCGCACACGCGATGGTAATAAGTAAGGAGAATTTACTACGATCTGTACGTAGTCATGCCAACGCTATTTACCGTATACCAGTGCTCGCACGTTAGTAGTGAGTTTATCCATAATATATACATATAATAGTTTATTATATATGCTGCATTATTTTTAGATATAAATTACAATATATTTTGTGAAAATTTTCGTGTTACTGAAAATATGTACGGTAATGCTGTTATGTAAATAAAGTCTCCCTACACTACAGTACACGGATATGGGTCACTGGTTATCCAAAATGGCGACGTCAATGGAGAGGTGGTCGGTGCTGGCTCCTGTTTTAATCGTCTTGTATGCTTCAGGTGGGTCCAGACGATGTTATACAGGGTGCGTGGTTGTGCAGTTATGATAAGAGCATGTGCATTTCATGTAAATAATATGAATCAGCCGTTCTTATTTGCCGAAAGATAGTATTGACAATATTGGGGCTGCTCCCAACAGTCGATATCGCGGCCTCGGCCCTGCCTGGTGACCCTGCGACTGTGACCGAGACGTTACACAATGTCACCAGTGACGTTCTTTATCCTTCAAAATAACGGCAGTCTGCGTCCATGAGTTATTATTGTATTGGCGATATTAGAGGTTGATTGATTGCTGAAGGAGACTATGCGATACGTTCGTGGCCAATATTATGATGTGGGAGTGGACGGTACTTCCTCGGACGGTAGCGAATAAACATGTCATATGATTATGTCTCTGATAGCGATGTGTCACTTTAATGTTTACAGTCATGAATCTCAATATTACTGTTTTACAGAATATGTGCGTGTAACAGTAATACAAAATTGTGGTACAGTTACATTAGTACAGTAGGAAAGCTTATTCAGAAGGGATTAAAAAACACAGAGCCAGAATTGATTGCATAATAAGCCATAAATGCCATAATCTGCCCTCTCTCAGTCTCTGACATGGCAGTTGAATGAGTTGATGCTAGCTAATATGTTATTATATACGTTGTATTCCTAACAGTTCAATGAATGTGAACCATATTGTGTAGAACATGCAGTTATTTTATAAACAAATTAAGATTGTATTCTTAATTTCAGACTAAATAATGATATATGTTATATTGCATAACAATCCCAGGAATTTCCACCTCACAATGCTTCGTTCTTGACCAGAACTGTTCATGATAATAAATTTACTGTGGGTATTATAAACGTACTAGTCATATATGTTCTGGTTATCTTGTTTAGATTTGGTGAGCTTAATCATATTGTAATAAAACCTAGCATAGTCGTCATCAAAATGTCTAAATTGCAGCTATTGTATGCATAGTGGAACTTGGTACATATTCTTTATATTTACTGCTAACACAAAAACAATTGTGAGGGATACATGTATAATTTATAATATTGATTGCATAGACGGACTTGCTAAGATGTTCCTCTTATTTGTTTTCAGTGTTTGGATGTTCTGAAGCAGGAGGTGAATTCATCATCACCCATGCCCCTCCGTACATGACATTCCTGCAAGGTAGCAGTCAATTAGCTAATAGCGAGATATCAGATGTCATCAAGTCAGTGTACGGCTTCTCTTTATCAAAGGTAGGTTTCAACTTCCCTGTTGACAAAATTGCAGATAAAATAATTATTTATGTTGGATCTGACCAACATTACATGTTCTAAGAACTAAACCGTACTTTTGGTAGAAATTGCCTTTTCATACCAAGAACAGACCTGCTTGGTGAAACCATTCGATGAGTATACACTGTTGGTCATGTATAAAATAATTCCTAGCAATAGATCTTCTGATATATTGTCATGACAACTTAATTTAGAACCAGAAATTCCAAGTAATTTCTCTGTTGTAAATGTTTATTAATTTATATAGCACCATATTTATATAATAATATTCTATGGTGTTGCACAATATACAAGTCAGTATAAACATTCAACATACATATATTGATATAAAATAGTAAAATTAATTAGCTAATTATAATACATTAATTAATTAATAAATAATAATATTAAATAAATAATAAAAATTGAAATGCTGTTTTTGTAAAACTAATAAAATATGTAACCATAAGTTAGTTGTAGGCTACGTCAAAATAATGAGTCCTTAATTTACTATTGTTCAGTATCATTGACAATAATTGACTAACATTTATTTTTAAAGGCACAAATATGATATTTAAAAAATTATATCAATGTGTGATTGATGATACATCTTCTTGCAGGATCTCAAATGGGACGGCCTTGCTCAGGGCAGTTTCTTCCAGAAGCCAAAGGCGAATGTTGTGATGTCTGTGGTTGGCTACCAGGGTGCGCCACTCACCATTCAGAATACAGCAAGATACCCCACTAATGATGTAAGTATATAAATAAATATAAATCAGTGTAAAATGTAAAGATGTGTAATGTAATATTTTATGTTTCTCGGGGAGAATATGAAAGATTGCCGTTATATATAATAATTGATGGTATCATGATTCTTGTTTGCTTGGATTCTCCAGGATGAGTCATTCTTGAACACGGAGACTGTCACAGAACACCTCCAGAGGTCCACTGTTGAGCCCATCATCGTCGACTTCTCGGTTGATAAAACTGTAAGTGATGCTGTGTTATTGTTGTGTCTGACACCGTAACAAATTATTTTGTTAAAAGTGATGTTATCTAAAGTTAAAATTAATATTACACTTATATTGTAAAGAAGATTTTTGATGATTCAGGCAATAAATGATACAAAATACATGTGGTGTTTTGGTGTTTTTTCGACAGGTTTTCGAAATCAGGTCACATCATCCACATCTGTTTGGAAAGCTGCCTGCAACCTTTCAAGATGTACAGAGAGTCTTTGCTGATGGAGCTACTGATTTTGCAGTGAAGGACCTTGGGACACTGAACACAAGTAATGATGTTGATCTGCTCTTCCTTGGGGAGTTGCACATCATACAGGAAATCATCGATGCAGTAAGTGCACTGTAGTTATATTGTGTCATATACGCATTATTCTCAGTAAATGTCTACGCAATGTAAATATATACTGTGATATATGATTCATTATCAGTAGAAATCAAAGAGTCTACAAAATAATTATGTTAGCATAACATATGTGCTGCAAGATAGCTACATAGGCTTGGCATTCTATTACATATTAGTTGACCATCCTAGTTCATAAAAATTAGGACAACCATACATGTTTACAAAGACCATCGATAAAATGTAAGCCACTTGTGTGCAGCTTACTTAAGTAAATTCAGGCTACTGGATTCATACTATATTGTATTTATGTCTATAAATTTTATAAATTGTTGGTGTTTCTTAATTATGAAAATTTGCTGTAAGTGTTACTAATACTTGTATGCCATTATTTTGTAGTTGAAGGCAAACCGACAGCTGGTGAATGATGTGTCGCCAGACTTCTACCACTTCAGACTGCGAGGCCTGAGTATGCTAGTCCAGACCTATGGACAGGAATCTCCCAAAGTGGCCACAGCTGTGAAACTGCTGCAGAAGTTCCTTGCTAAGGTAGATGTGAAATAGGAATGTAAAAACTATTTTGATACGTTATAAACTTCTTTCAATGAATAGTTATACAGTAGAACCCCTCATTTAACACTGCCCCCCCCCCCCCCCGATCGGAGTGGAGCGGTCTTAAAAGAGGGGTGGTCTCTCGTGAGGGGTTTGATTATTTCAGTGTTTTGAATTAATTCATACATTTATGCATATCATAATAAGTAATCTCTCTATAACATGTATGCCTTTGATAAAAAGCTAAGTAGTAAAATATACAAAATATTACTTAAGGTGCCCAATAATTGTACCAAGACATATCTGCATAGGCTATTCCATGCATTACTCAAGTGGTCTCTCCCTCTCTGTAAATGTTATTAGCTTCTTGTGTGTTATTATGGTATAGTAAGGCCATCTATAGAAATACGTTTAAGTGCAGTTTCTTTTTAGTGCCTTTTTATGGCATTTTTACATCAGAATATGTACTGTAAAGGTTGTAAATGAAATACAGTAATATGTGCATTACCTGGTATCTTCAGTATGCACTTTTGATATAATGCATATCACTGGAGATTTGTCCAGGCCAGGTAGGAACACTGGAACGTTGACTAACGTTAACAGCTTCCAAATATAATTACTTTTGAAAATCACTTCCACATGACTGTGCTTGTAAGCTGTAAACATGTACGAAACATGTACGAATTTTGTCCAGTTTTAACACTGCTTGCATGTATGTAGGTGACTGCTAGTTTCAAGGAACTATATGGTGGAAACGTTATGGTGGAGATTGTTACACTGCCTACTTCCGACCAGCCATCTGCTAGGATAGCCAGGAGCTTGAAGGCTGCCGAGAAAGACACCAAAAAGGACGAGGTAATTGTGGTTATTTCAGTTGTACCCAACCTAAGCATGTCCATCGTTCTGTTAGGCATAACACATGTGATGGCACTTGTCTTATTGTTGTGTTATTTGTCAAGGTACAGTATACACAACTGACAATCTACAAAATGTTTACCAGTGTCTATTTTATGGATATTTTACTATTATGATACACGCAATACTTTGGCAAATAAATTACGTGTGGAGATATTGTTATGTTATATGGATAATTAAAATGTCAGAATATTTGTCACGCAGCATGTTTACGGCGAGTATTACAGTTCCCGTGTTGATGATAAATACGACTATCGCGATGCACTATGTTACAACGCGTCTACTTGTAACACATTTCACGTGTGCTTCGTTGTTGGCAGCCGGAAGACCTGAAGACAGAACTTAACGTGGACACGGCCTACACCGATGCCTACCCGATCATGTTCAACATCATCCTGTGGACCATGGTCGTGCTGGCGCTCTCCGTCGCTGGCGTCAGCTACGGCATCTGGTACATGGACCCAGGCCGTGACAGCATCATCTACCGCATGACGAGCCAGCGACTGAAGACCGATTGAGCCAGCAGGCGGCCTGGTCTGGTCGTACCACCCCGTGCCAAGAACAGCACGTCACTGCGAGAGTGCTTCCGTAGCAGCACCGATTACACTAACTATGTGTGTGTGTCTGTATAATATGTATGTATGTACCTGTCGTTGTCTGTATCATAAGTTTGTATATGTGATAAAAGCATAACGATTACGCTAAAACGCACGAATTAACAGAACGTTTCCGCCATACTACGTCCGGCAACGCTAGACTAATTATACATAAATAATAACTTGCTTGTTTTAAGCATCGATACTGGAGGTGCTAGTGGATGTGTGGCTCATTCTTGTATAATACAATAATCTTTCTGATACTGGGTGGTCTGCGTATGGCAGTCTCCTTGCAATCGTGGTGGTGAATGTTCGTTATTGCTCGGGTCAATCCATTTCTCTCTATAGTGCAACAATCATGTACTATATTTAACATCATTTAGAATTGATCATATGTTCTGTATAGGATATGTGTAGCTACGAGTCGTGTTAAAATGTACATTCCATCAAGATTCAGCACAAGTTGGATATATGCGATGTTTTAAATCATTTCAGATTAATGTACAGTAGTAGTATGCCGTGTACATACTAATTTAAATGTATCAGACTGGAAATTGATGTATATAGTGATGTGTGTGTACCGATGAATGCCAGTAGCAAGGGATAAATACTCGATGTATTTGCATTTAACAAGTGTAGGTAATCTATGCTGACTGAATGTGGTGGAATGCCATATTGTTGTTCAAATAGGCTGTAGTGTTGGTATCTGCCACTGAAATGTAGAAATAAAACTAACATATTAGTTGGTATCCTATTTCTTTGCTGTTGCGATAGCATTGGGTGATTTACAAATATCTGCAACATACTTGTGCTACAGACGCTAAAATAATGGTCCTTAGTTAAATACGAGTGAAGTTAATCTGCGCACGATGTCGATTGAACTTGAGTTGACCTTCACGAACGTGCACTAGTAGTATTGACTGTACTTCCCACCTCCAAGTTTATTAACTTCGTTACACTTCCTGTACACTATTATTCATTCGAATTAGTGTACCACGGCAGAAAAAGGTAAGTCAGTGAAAGTGTATACTTCATGTGGTTGGCGAGTCGGTAATACTCGTACAATAAGTTAATCCGTATATTAATATTGTTTGAACCAATATGTTACTTCATTAGTTTTACATATTACATACACGCCTAGACAAACTAAATCTGGCATTTGTCTGAAACCCTGCACTACACTCTGGGAGAAAGCAAACTAGATACAGACTGTAAAGACAACATAATAACTAACACTATGTCAGGTCTATGATAAGCACGTAGCTGGTTTTACTTTATCTTCGATACGTTTCCAAAGTGCCAGTGTCTTGACTCTTCAAGACTGACGATTCCTCCGCATGTGTGACGCGATATGGACCGGGAAGGGACTGGAGACCAGGGCGCTTGCAAGCAAACGCTGCATTGCCCACCCCTCTTCACCTCTATTCCTCATAATATTATATAACTTGTGGATGAGTAAACATTGTTAGTTGACACAAAGGAAAGCGTACAAATGATCTAACGGCCATTTCCACTACAATGCCATACAGTAATGTTTAATATACATTTGTATAATGTTCTGGTCATAAATGTCTTGACATTCTACAAGTTTATTTTTGGGCACTCACACAATTCCGTGGGGGGTATTGATTATTCTTACATGTAATGTATGTGCGTAGGGTGTGTGTGCAGTTCAAGATCACACAGATCTACCCCTAATCTTTAAGGACGTCCAGTAGCAAAATATATACCTTTGCTCTAGAGGCAAATATAACATTTTAACGCAAGACATTGTCCTGAGTGGTTGCAAAATGATCCTTTGTGCATCAATTATATCATCACATGTATCGATTGATGTAAATGCTGTGTGAATGAGGCCATCGAAAATAATGAAAACAATGCATGTGACTGAGTGAAAATTAAATTATCAATCGATCAAAACATAGCATTGCATGCTCTAGGAAAAGTTCCTTGAAATTATACAGTTGTCTAGGGAACGTCTGCATGGTTAATGTTATCCATTGTTCTATGGAGAATGTGTGAGAAAATGAATTGATTTAGATAGCGTCGGTAACCACCAGCCTTGAAGTCGATAGTATATTCAGTGCACCCCACGGGAACAACGTATCCATGGAAATTAAGTTTCATGTCGGATTGTATTTGGCGTCTTTTTTAGCCGTGAAATCATTTTGTCGGGACAAATCATAATTAATTCACTGTTAGTATCTATCTATAGGTAATCGTAGACGTGACATTTATTTAGCACTGTTTCAACATTCGCTGCTCAGCTTGCTAACAGTGTTATACAACAAGTTCTTGAAAATAGGTAATGTTGTCTCATAGCCTGTGAGAAACAAGTCAACGTTGGATGATTATTACGATTACGAACGACTCTCGCTCGCCTGCGTGACTTGACCGATGAGCGAGGGGCTTAAACGTGCTGCCACCTCACGGAGCCTGGGTGGTCAGAACACTGCTCTAATTTCGCCATCTAACGGACAAAATAGTGAACAGGAAACTTTGTAGGTAAACAAATTCGTAATACACATTGTTTACCGGAACTAGAAGGTGAGGATGACAGCGAAATACACGAGGTCGACGCGCGCAAGGATAAATGATGCAATCATGGTCTAATGAACATATCCAGGCAGTTCACAACGAGCTGCAGTTCTATGAATATGTCTCATGCGATCGAAGTAGCTCGAAACATTCCAACGTGGCTGTCAATTATTGAATTAGTGTTTAACCCTCGCGTCGGCTTTAGAATCAAGCACCTGCTCTCGTTTTACTGTTCGGAAGGCGCCAAAGTCGGGTTAAATGTCGCGCTAGTGGCAACTCTGACAAGTGACAGTCCTACCATGACATTAGTAATGCTTGGAGCATTGAGTTGTCTCTATCACTTCAGTGAGTGACAAATGAAACGAACGGCTACACATTGTAATTTTATTATGCCAACTATCCGAATCAGCGTTAACGACAACGAGGAGGCGTGGCTTATGAACATTTGTTTTTGTAAACATTACAAGCAAGGTCAAGGACAACGTCGAGCATGACTCGTCTGAGTCGGATGTAGTTCCAGCAAGCTCTACCAATGTCATGACTTTACTTCAGTTTTTATTGCTTACAAGTAATGAAGTATTGTTTTAATTGTGTATGATATGTCATGAACTTATCATTTGTATTAGTAGGTTATAAATAGTATGCATTACATTTACAGTGACTCTTTTTATTAAGTTATGCCAATAGCCACAATGACAGGTATAAGAACACTTGGCTGTTTACACCACTACTTGGTTTGTCCAGCATTGCCTTTGCTGCGACCACTTAGGCGTTTTACTCCACTATCACAAGTTACACATGTGCACGGTGCAGAGAAATGGAGACGTGGTGTGAGTGTGATACCGCTGTCAAGAAATGTTCTGGGCGACTTGAGTTCACAGCATGCTGCGAGAAGTTTCCATACGACACACTGTCGACAGATTCCACCAGTTTTATGGATGTTTGTGAAGCCAGTCGCCAAAGCCGTAACCATCATAACAGGAAGGTATGCTAGAATCAGAATGATCGACGACAAGTTAAAATTCCCATGTCAGTCTATTTAACTCTGTGCAAATATGGTTTATGTTAAACTTTTAAATATAAACAAATTGAAAAAAGACTAAATTAATTCAGGTGGGTTTTGACTTTGTAAATAAATTATAGTTGTAATTGATTGGGCAATTTATGCAATCTCCAATAAACGTGCAGATTGTGATATTAAAAAAATCGGGGGCATGTTGGTTTAACGCTCCTTCCATGATATGTTATCAAGGTAGTGAATCCAAGTTATAAGGAAATTATCTTTACACATAATAGTTATCTCGATGTGTAATCTCTCCTGATGAACATCATTTTATATAAAATTTTGACAGTGACACCTGTTATGTATTCTCTTGATCAAGTAATGAAGTTCAAATAGGCCCAGAGACGCAGTAGCATGACAGATGAAATAAAAGCAAATAACAAATACAGTAATAATGTTTGTTGTAGGAAGTTTAGAATGTGGTGGCGCGCACTCCCACAACACCATAGGGAAGTTTGGAAGAGTCGCTTGTCTATGTCGAAACACCGTATTGCAATAATAGTTGGTGTTCTCTCAGTAGCAGGCTTTGTTAACTACGTCTCACACGTTCATGAGGCACCTATCACCAAGCGCAAGAG
The DNA here is from genome assembly GCA_964017155.1 of Oasisia sp. SBJ-2009. Lineage (NCBI taxonomy): Eukaryota > Metazoa > Annelida > Polychaeta > Sabellida > Siboglinidae > Oasisia > Oasisia sp. SBJ-2009. The sequence goes on from OZ024863.1 coordinate 6,003,542, forward strand.
GTACATTGGGTTCACCTCGGAGCAGTTCATCGAAATCGCTAAGATAGAGTATGATCAGGTATGTGTTTAAAACTAGCTAAGTGCTTGTATTCTGTATTAATGTATAATTCAATGTGATCGTGTAGCAGCAGGCATTAAGCTTTTGCTGGAGGTGTTGTTTAAGTTAATGTCCAGTTCTTTGAACTATGCTGGGTATTGAGGACATTCATGGCAATTTTTTCCATTCATGAGTAAATAATTGCAGAAGTTATCAGTGTTTCCAAAGTGGTGTCTATTCAGGAGACACATTTATAGTAGCTCAACATCTTTGATTGTCATCATGAGCTTACATTGTTTATTCAAACTGCTTCACTCAAATAGTGTATCTAGTCTATCTAGTAATTAGTCAGTTTATGCATACATACAAACACAAAATGAATGTGTAAGTTTCAGTTATGTATTGATACAGCAAATAACATTTTAATTATTTGCATGCAGTTATTCTAAAAACCAGATGTATTTTGTTCAAATGTAATGAAATGTAGTTTGTTATGTCACATCTTTTGTTACATGTCATGTGATCAGCAAATGGAGGCAGCCAAAGGTCATGTGTTGCGAGGCGACCATCCATACTGCAATCGTGTGATGAGAGTCGCCCAGAAGATTGTGACAATGAACCAGGACCTGGACTTCATGCGTAACCAGAAGTGGACTGTGATTGTTGTTGAATCCAGTGAACAGAATGCATTCATCCTGCCAGTGAGTCGTGTCACTTCAATCGAGATACAGTTTAGTGTCAGCCATGGATGTTAATACAGCATACAGTTCATAGAGCACATTTTATTACTAAATAATCTACAAACAGTCATATATTGTTTAACCGCACACTTTGGTTCCCAAGATTTTTGGTTGGATAAATGAAACATTTGGATTAGGGAGATTATTATAATGACATCAAGATGGTTTCCACACAAAATTTGAGGATTGTAAAACAACCAGATTATTGAAGACCAGATAGACAATACATGACTGTGATTGTAATGTTCAGCTTTGCATATAAAATCGATAGGGACAACCTGGTATTTTTGTGGTAACTTCTAGGTTTATGTCATGAATTGTGTCAATAGAATAGTCAGTTAAAAAGAGTAGTTTCCACATGCTTGATGTAACATCCTGTGACTAAAATGTTCACTTTTTGCTTTGTTTTGCATTGATTACCTGCACACTAACATAAATTAGTAATATACATGTTATATTATACAAGACATTAGTCACATTATTAATAGACGGATTTGATTGTTATTATGTTTGACAAAGATATGAAATTTTTATTGAACGGAATCATAAAACTACTTACATGTACAGTTTTAAAGAACAAGACTGTTCTCTAAGTAAATCATAAAAGTATAAATAAGTTAATTCATAGATAACACCCTAATAGTCTGTACTCCTGTTTCCAGTATTAACCTGGAACACCTTGCCTGTTATTTGAGTTGTGTCTTGTGATAAGAGAAGCTCATGAAAGCTGCCATGTTATCTTGTTGCAGACAGGACACATATTCGTCTACACTGGCCTTCTGAACATTGTGCAGAATGACGACCAGTTGGCCATGGTGCTTGCCCATGAAATGGCACATGCTCTGCTCAACCATGCTGTAACAAAACCTGCTTTTATTTATTGTATTATGATTATCTGTTTGATATACACCAAATGTCATAAGAAAGCAATTCCTGGTGTCATATATTTCTCAAGTCTGTTCATTAAAAAAATATGCTTTTTGAACCTGTATTCGAAGGCGCATCTGGCCAAATATAAGTATAACATAGCTTTGGATAATACACACACGACATGAGAGCATCATTGCTGTCTCGGGTTGAGAAAAATGCATTAAACTTTTAAGACCCAAATTAACACAAGATACCTTTCAATAATAGAGTCTGTTACAACCGATAATGTAATAATCGCCCGGTAATGTAATAACTACCCGATAATG
>OZ024863.1:6010514-6024851 GCA_964017155.1 Oasisia sp. SBJ-2009
ACTCCTGACAGAGATGCCAGGGTCCGACCAACCTCCCCCCGAGTGGCTCTCAACACACCCCAATCACGACAAGAGGGCATCCAACCTCAACGACATGATTCCAGAAGTACGTGATATGTTTCTGCATGGTCAGATGTCATGCATATGACAATTATTAAAGTAACATTACGAAATGGTTTGTCCTTCATTTAAAAGCGCACGCGTGTTTGTGTCATGTCATGTTTTGTGTGTGTGCGTGTGTGCGTGTGTGCGTGTGTGCGTGTGTGCGTGTGTGTGTTGTGTGTGTGTATGCGTGCGTGCGTGTATGTGCGTGCGTTGTGTGTGTGTTGTGTGTGTGCGTGCGTTGTGTATGTGCGCGTGTGTGTGTGCGTACGTTGTGTGCGTGCGTGTGCGTAGGTATGGATCTGGAAATTAGAATTGTTTGCAGTGTAAAAAGTAATGCAGTTCTAACGACGTACTCGGAGAGAAGCAAAATGTATCATGATTCTTTTCATACTATGAGATGAGTGATGTGCCTACATGTACTGACGAAGATGTTCTGTGTGTTTGACTCCAGGCGATTCGTCTCCGTCAGTCCTGCCAATGCGCCCCGCTGCCAGCCACAGATCCACGCGGCCAGACACAGTTCTTAAGGAACATCATACACGAGAAAGAGAAGGCACCGCGGCAGTTGCCCAAAGCTCCTGTGATACCCGCCCCAGCCAGTTGATATGGTACCAGAGAAGACTGCCTAGTGGAATTTAATTGCCTGCCAATGTAAAACGTATTCAACTTAAGTTCAAACACTGTTCTGTCCTCGATACTATGTCAGTATTCTCACATTAGAGCCGCATGTTTGACTCTTACTAAAACACTTTTGCCATTTAACATGTTAGAACCTTTTTTAGGATAAACAAATTAAGTTTTTTTGAAATTCGGCATTTCGTATTTTGAACTTAAGTTGAAAACAATGCTTCGAACCTATGTTCATCCAAATGAAGGCGGTCATTAAATAGAAGAAGAAACGCGTCTGATTGGTCATTGTTCATGTGGACTACACTCACGTCGTCGCGTTGCCAAATAAAACAAATGCCACCCGCCCTCGTGACCTTTCGTCACGCTCAGGGATCTTTATTATTAATAAAAGGCAGTAGTAGCGACCTGACTGTAGTACACCGATAGAGGAACGTGTTCTAGGATATCACATTGTTTTAATGCACACTACGTTATTATGTTGTTTGCTTCCCTTGTGTGAATGACAAAAACAACCATAATTCGAATGTCTGGTGCTAATTGGTAAAATTATAAATATTGTATTGCTATGATGCTGGTATTTCTTGCTACCTGTTCCAGTATGTTACTTTTATGAATATTGTGTTTGACACATCGGTTTTCAGAGGAAGCATTTCCTAGTCATATTTTTGAAACTTCCAACTTGATCGTGTAGGAAATACCAAAAGATTACATAACTGGGATTACCTTAAGTATTCGATATACAAATAAACACACAGAAAGACACAACAATTATTCAGATTAGCCATAAACTGACCAATGTCACGTACTAATAAGTAATAGATGTCTGACGTATAGATGACCACATACAAGTAAAGACCATGCCGTATGGATACGCCTACTGGTGGCCATGTATTGTTTATATTTTGCTTTTCACGAACTTATGACAGGCTGTATTTGGTTTCTGACCGTACCATCACGTAGACGGAAATACTAATGCATTGTAAGAGGGGGATTAAAATCGGTTACATAACAATAGAACAAATAATATGCATTACGGTGTTCGATTGAACAGATCTGTTAGGAAGTAAAGCATAAAGTGCGTTAAACAGTCCTGAAGATTGGATACTATACTATATAAGTTTTACATTTACTTGATATTTATTTGTACAAGTAAAATTTCGTTGCACACAACTAAGTGAGCACTGTGTATGTTTCCGTTTAGTTTGACGTTAAACACATAGGTGTTTCTGTGTTTATGTTTCTGTCTCGTGAAGTCACGCCTCCGTACCAGAAGGTTAGGAAAATTGACCATGGTAACAAGAATGTGATTGTCGAAGCCATTATTATTGTCGTTGTAACAACCCTTTACTGCTTGAAACGTCCGACTTTTTCTAAAGGAAAATCAATCGGGACTATTTTTAGTATGAAATATATCAGTTGAACTTTAATTGGGATGATCTGTATTTCCAAATAATTGATCTGATATACCGGTTTTTTAATAATGTTAAGTGTTGACGTGTGTTTTACATAATTATTGAGTAATGTTTGGAATTATATAGTTTATATCCTTATTCCAACTATGCTGCGTGTTCGCACAATATGTACATGTTTGTATTACCCGCAATGTGTAGGTATATTGTAATGCTGCATCAATAAAATATTATGAAGCATTAATTCGGCTTTACGTTTTTGTGTGCGAAACACTAGCTATATTCGTTTGTTAAAACAAGACATCTTGTGTGGGTGGGATTTTGTTTAAAGTTGACATGTAGAAGTAACGGCGACTGGCCGCTGAATGTAACAGGACAGCTTAATCCTAAACCAGAGTAAACAGACAAGTGCTGTATGCTAATAGGTGCATGCAGTCACGTGGCCAATATGGTAGGCCAACAACCAAGTATCGCGCCCCTGATTAACCAATATTTAAACGAGATTAATTAACACAGTAATCATTCTAGCTAATCAAAATAACCACATATAAACCAAAATATACATTAATAGATATATCACAACCAACAGTTGTCAGAAACGTGAATTTTGGCACTAGAAAGTATGTAATGTCAGTGGCAGCCAGCCATTACTTGTAACTGAACAAAGAGGCAGATGGCGGAATGTGTCGTAGCCACAAAGTCAGTGCCTGGAAAGGGCACGGGAGAGTCATGGATACGTGGAAGTGGAATATGCAAAAAGCGACGTCTGTATTGGATGGTCTTTGATCTACAAACAGCTCAAGCAATCTTATCATGTGAAAAGGTCTAATCCCTGCGGCACAGGCGCAAATCAGGATTAAAGTGGTGAGTGTCCGTGGTCCCCAGCCTGTCACTGCTGGAAGAACGCGTGAGTTGTAGACTTGTCTCTTCAAGCAGGTTGCAATGGCGAGTGCTATCCAGCTCGCTTTAATTCTTCTTTGTCTCTCGTGTTGTATCTCTGTTCTAGTTAGAAGTAGCTTATAACATTCTCTGTGTGGATGAAGTTGACATATATTGGTTTTCCATCATAACTTTTTGTGTTCGCCTTGTTCATATTCAGACCCTGATTTTCACTTTCATCAACATGTTCAAGCAATGTATTAGCGCAGATGAATATGCCGCAAAGCGAAGATGATTGAGAAATTCTCCGTCTATCATCAAGCCTCTGGTTTTCTAGGTCAGTCTTCAGAATATTCTTTCGAGCTTTGCCGTAAACAGCTTGGGCGGCACCTTTTCGTACTCATCTCATGATGTTGATCTTGTTGTTTTCTTTGTGTAGATGGACTGTCATCGAGCAAAAGCTCAATGTACAAATCTTTCAGAAGTTCGATGTCTTCTGTCTCCTGTTCTTGAAGTCAGTACTTGAGTTTGTACACATTCAATGGCATTCTCGTAGTCGCCGAACGCGATGCAGTGCCCGCTCGCCCGCCCGCCCGCCCGCCCGCCCGCCCGCCCGCCCGCCCGCCCGCCCGCCCGCCCGCCCGCCCGCCCGCCCGCCCGCCCGCTCGCTCGCCCGCTCGCTTTTTTATTGTTCGTTGAAATTGGAACGTTAAATAGTTACACATTAATTAAACATGTGTTTTTCATTCAATTTAATGATGATGAGACGATATAATAAATGACTATAGGAGGGAATAGTCTCAACTTATTTTATTTCGCGGCATATTTCTCATTTTGTTCGAGCAACACGACGCTGTGTCTTTTCATCGCCAACTGGTCATTTTGTGATTTGATCAACGCATGTTGAACACGTCTTGTTGTTTCTCAGTGCAACGAAATCGTGTAGTCGAAGTCGGTGTCTCAGCAAGACGGGAGCTTAAACAGATAGCTGTAGGAACCATCGCTTCGTTTCAAAAGCATTCTCAATAAATGCACACACGACACACGTAGAACGGTTTGGCACCATTTTATTTTGTGAAACACTGGCGTTGGATGTGTCTGTCGCATCCTACAATAACAAGGGTCGCTTGTTGTTGTGATGTAACCATGTCGCAAGCCGTCAGTTTCCCGCCTGTCGCCGCCTTTTGTCAACGTGCCGCCTGCCGTCATATTGGCGCCTGCTGACACAAAAACATTACATTTAGATAGGATTAGAAATGTCAAACGACGCAGTCTCTATGAAAACCTCGTTATGACAGGTACATGTGTTCATCATAACAAATACAATTATGATTGAGTGCATTTCAACAACCATGCGTTGTTGTAAAACGGCTATATAAACACTGAAGATAATTCAACATCAAACGGAATTATCAATACAAATAATTTTGCGGATTGATCATTGTTACTTTGATTGTTGTGACGATCGCCGGAAGTGCTGCGTTGTCACGTGACACCTTTCCACGACAGTAAGGACGAAGGGACCGCAGCTGGTGAACACGTGACGTTGTGGGACTTGTGGATACTTCCGGTCTAGGCAAATGATAACATTTTATATGTTGTGGTTATGTTATACCTGCATCAGATGTGAAATCAAAACTTTATTTTAACAGGAGACCGCTCAGAGTTCACCCCACGTTTTACCGGGAACAGGATAGCACATGTTTCTCCAGCTCAACAAATTTACAAGTTACAAGTGGGTCTATACTTATTTTGTTCTTGTGACCAATACCGTGGGATACGCCTACCTGCCGTTGCTGCTGCAGCTGTTCTTGTAGTTGTTCTTGCCTGTGACGTCACGAATTGTCAGCACTCATATTGAGTAGTTTCCAATATGAAAACAGAAACATTATTAATTGAACTGAAGATCTAATAGCACAATCATGCATATGTGCCCTTATCTTACAACCGAAGGAAATAATGTCAAAGTTAACAACAGCTACTTTCTGAAAGAAGATAACATATTAGAATCTCTGTAATTCAAATTCGTGTTAGGCCTGCGGCTCATCCGAAACAGCAGTAACCCTTTGAATGATTTCAACCAGTTCCACATATCTCCTAGAATAAATCAGAAAATTTACAGAATTAAACTCAGCATAGTGCACCATCACGTTATATAGAATCTTATATAAACATCACATTAAACAAAAGAGTGTGTTAAGCAGTTGCAGACACCATCTCTGGGAGACAAACTTCTCGATGCTACAACAGTACATAGAAAACATGCACGGCTCAACTACAAACATAGAGCAGCCAGACGTAATGGATGAACTCTCTCTTACCTTCGGAATCGACTGCGTCAAGACGAGTCAGACAGCGACGTCGGCATCCTCGGCGACACATCAATCGGAGACCTGTAACCTCCATGCATGACACAACACATAGACAGACTACAAATTAGGACAATATCATAGACACAGCCAATTGTGTATTTAGGGGAGACCGGGGCTAGTTGTAACAGGGGTAAGTTGTAACAGAGGGCTTGCAGACAAAACTACTAATGCAAATTTTTCTGCAAGAAGACAGCATGATTTGAGCATGTCATATGTAATATCACACGAATCCGTCGACACGCCATTAATTTATGCCGTTTTTAAAGAAAACACGTACTATTCTGATTTTTTTCAATATTTTCAAGTTAAGTATATGTGTATCCATAATTCACATTTTCTGCTTTTTCATTGATGGATGTATATACGAGTATATTATTGTAACTCTGACATAAACCTTTAAACAGGATTTGAAGAACATTTTATGCAATATTGTGTTTTATGAAAAAGACGGGTCGGGGCAAGTTGTAACATTCATCTCGGGGCAAGTTGTAACACCGTTTAGGCCGGGAGACAGGTCTAGGTATCAGGATGTTTTCTGCTAAGTTTATTTCAAAATTAGATATATTCAAATATTGTGTCAGTGTGATGTCAGAAATAGACATAGAAAAACCATATTTGGCAGAAAGCATCACTAGATAGTAGGGAATGCTATCATATATGATTTAGGGGCTTTTCACAAAGCAATTCCATAATTTGAGCCATTTCGTCTCAAAAATGATGAAAAATCGTCCTCCGCCTGACACGTTCATGTCAGAAATTAATATTTACAAGCCTTTCGAAATGAACAACATGTACTCTTGTCCAACTAGAAAACTTCCCAAGGCCATAAGCTTCTATTTGGTACCACAATGACCTCTATATCTTGATCATTGTGCCCTCTGTGGGTGAAAAGCCTAACGTACTCCCTAAATGATTGAAATTTCAGTTATCGGATTTCGGGTCTTCCAATGTGCTACCATCTTTAATTTTTGGACAATGACCTTGATCTTTAATTTGATTTCATCTTTATCAGTGTTTTTCAAGTTTACTGTGCATATCTGAATTCTATATAAGGTCAAAGTCAACGATAAAGGTTCAAGGTCAATTGATTTTACCCCCACGCATGGACTGTGTGGGCGGAGAAATCAAGCCATGCTTAACCATGTGGCATGTAGTACCTCGTTCTGAAGCCCTGCACATCTAGATGTCGATTCTAGACTTTGTCTCGTCATACAATCAAGCAGGATACCCTGGTCGTAAAGGCCCCTGAATGTAATACTGCCCCCCCCCCCCCCGCTATATCTGCCAAATTAGCGACCACGGAATTACGCTAAATAGCTAAAGTGCTACAGTGATTAGCAATTCTGATGTGGTGAAGAGGCAACCCGAAGGAGCAGTTTTCCATATTGATTGGGACAATTTCAATCAGTTGGTTTCAGATGTGTATGTAGCATGGTCCGTTCAGTGAGAAATGGAGAACTGGGAGAAACTGGGCGCTTCTGGCTCGAATACTTGGATTGCATCTGGCTCGTCTTGTCATTGAACAACGCAAACAAAACGAATGACTACGACAGGTACAAGTCTGCATAAGCCACATGCTTGTGCAAATTAGCAGAATTATGCTTGATTTCTCACATATTACGGCCACTTTCTAGAACACATTGAGAAAACGCACCCTGGTTCAGAGAAACTGCTGCGTGCTGGGGCTATCAGTGTTGCCAGATCGCACTATCCGCTGCCACACTGATAAAACAATAGAAGAGACAGCTATGAAGTGGCTCAAGTCTATATCAGGTTCTGGTACATATTCTGCTGGAATCAGCGGTATCACCAGTAATTATGAAGCGATCAACGTCACCTTTTGACTGTACATGCCAAGGGAGAAATTGCTCGAAAACAGACAGGCCCCTAGAGCAGCGCGAGCTTCAGGATGCAGTAGTAAGCGAAAACTGCCACTCACGAAAGGCAAAGGCAAAGCTCTCGTCAAGAAAACAAAATCAGTGGAATGGTTCTGCTTAGTATGTGACGAGAATTACGCCGACAGCAGGTCTCATGAACAGTGGATCCAGTATCAGATGTGCCTCAGATGGGCACACACTGAATGCACCACAGGCGACGACACATATCTGTGTCACTTGTGCGACTCTGACAGCGAGTAGGCCATATTCGTCAGGTTCCTGTCGTTGCCGATCTGATGATATATGTCATACTAGTCTTGTTTTTAATTTCGTTTTTCATCTTTCTTTTTAATTTTATTGTGGAAAGGAATACCTAACGAGTGCCCATTGCATTCACAATATACGTTACATCAGATATTTAGTTAAAACACGCGACTAATTACTGGGCCTACTGTGTTTTGGCAATTATAAATAACTATCACATGTTTGTAATCGAAATGATTGTTTTTGCAATTTCTGGTTAAAAAAACTATGTTTTGTTTGGTCAGATACTGTGTTTAAAAGCTGAACTCCAATACGGAATATACTATATATGCAATGATACATCGTTATTATTAAGTCTCAAATAATGTATATAGCTTACAGAAAGCAGTAGCATCAATTGTGTAATTTTATGTTGTGTTACAACTTACCTCAATAGTAAAACATACGTGTTACAACTTACCCCGTACTCTGTTACAACTTGCCCCGTATCGGGGTAAGTTGTAACACTTTAGGACACCTCATATAATACATCATACCGTAAATGTGAAATATCCCAGACAATTAATTATCTCTAGTTAACTGCGGGAGATATGTGAGGACCTTTTGGCACCCAAAAAATTTCGATCGGTTACGAAACCCTTCCGCAATCCTGAAATATGTTGTTTTTGTTACAACTAGCCCCGGTCTCCCCTACCCGTTGCGCTGCGCTAAATCGTTGGATGTCACGTGACGTCATGGCTGGTGCGGCACATATGAAAAAGAGAGACCGGACATCATTACATTGATTAGATCATAGCAAGACAGCACTGCAGCACACACCATACAATACACAATTCATAGGCATATGATATTTAAAATATAATTGTTGCTGCTTAGTTGTCTACGCTGCAATTGTATACACACCTGTTGCTTAGTGATTGCTTCGTAACATGTCCGCACATTCCGGGTGAAGCTGAGGTGTTTGCGACTGAAAGCAGGTAAGGTGAAACTAGAAAGGAATAACTAAGATTAGAACTGACACAGCAAGTGAAGATGTTGCGACGTCAAAGGTCACCTACCTGGTCCGTCCCACTGGGTAAGGATCCGTAGTCTGCCACCCTAAAAGCTGAAAGGCAATACATATTAGATAAGAATTAGCGAACGAAATAAACAGAAAAACATTTGTAACTACAGCTGTCGCCAAAGCTGCAGTTACAAAAATACCTTTTGTCTTTGATCGAAACATCCCCGGAAGTCCGCTGACGTCACAGCTGACGCTTCGCGATTGAGAACAGATAAAAGCAGAATTACCAGAGCAAGAAAAATAAGCCCCGTTACCCTGGGTAGGGTACTGGCAGCCGGGTCAGCTGAGCCCGGGGCTAGCTAAGGGCAGGGACGACCACACCCTGGACTGCATACGTTTATGCAGCCTGCTAGTGCTACCCTGAACGCTGAAAGGGAATATAAGTTAGTTAAGAATTAACGAAATAAATAACTAGAATTTGTAACTACAGTCACAGCTGCAGTTACAAATATACCTCTCGGTCGATACTCCTCTGGAAAGTCACTTCATTTCTTCCCGAACACAGCGTCTCCTCGTCCAGCGCGCCTCGTCCTCGGTCGCTCACCATGGAACGTGCGCGAAACCTGTAGATTCTATTGACGTCATTTCCGGCCTGACAGACACGTTCAACGTTGTTTACTTTTACCGCGTTTTACGTCGTTTTTGCTCTAGATAACAAATCCCACTTTACAATGGATTCTTATTAAAGCCATTTACGACAACCATAATTAATCCCCACTATAACTTACTATAATCACATTTCCAATTATTTTACGCCTTAACTAGTCTAATTTAAATAATGTTGCCCTTACTCACAATGACGTTTTATCCTAACCACGGGTCTCCTTCGTCTATTTGCTTCCAGTAATAATTACTGCGTACGAGACGCTCGTCTTCTTCTTTTTCATCATCGTGGGGTACGAGGTATGACGTGTCGCCCCTTGTTCTAGACTTGTGCGTCTTCTTCTTTCCGTCCTCTCAACTTCACGTCCTTCCTTACACCGATTATCCACCCTTTTGCTGGTCTCTCTCCCCTTTCCTCGACCCAGGGACTGACAAGCCTGTCCTGCTGTTCTCGTGCAGTGCTCCTTCTCTTTTCTCCGTCCTCACGCGCCAGGGGTCGCTGCGGCTGATTACGTTAGTAGAAGCTAGTAGTACCCCTGGCACGACCTTTAGCAAAACTCCCTTTTTAACATCAGCCAATGAAATAATTCACGGCCTCCGGTCAGTTTTTTTGTCAAAACATCTAGGTGTTCTGTGCTTTCGTATACAAAGTTTACAACATAATGAAATATAGTTATTGTTATTATTTAGCCTGGCCTATTGTAACATTAGTTTTATATATAATAGTGTTCTTGTTAGTCGCTAGAGGCCACCACCTTAAAACGAGTACACGACTTGTGTGCAGGCTGATATAAATTATATGGCGTCTCGTGATCAATGCCTATAGCTTAGTATCGCTTAACCGACTGTCGGTCGGCTGCGTAACTTCGCCGAGAAGACAGTCTGGTGATTTTGCCGGCTTTTGAATATGATCTGCGTGATCTAAACAATGCTGCCACCTCAAGGTTTTTTTTACAATACAGCATTATAAAAAGGTATCCTTATTTAATTTGTAAGCTATCCGTGTGAGTGAGTTAGGGAGTGAATGAGTGAGTGTGTGAATGCTGCTACCTCACGGATACTGGTTAATCCTACCGTAATTCTTATTTTATAAACAACTGTAAATTTGAATTTGTACTTATTTTACGTAAGTTAAATGTTGAATACTTTTCATATGATATCATTATCTTGGAAAAGTATATATTGGTATTTTTATTTTTATTTCATAGTTGACCAGAGAGCCAATCAGCGTCTCTACCCGAATCTGGGGTAAGGCCGCCCTGGCGGTTACGAATGCAGAGCATTAGTTTCCCAGGCAGAGTTGAGGGGCTAAAAAGTGTTGCCACCTCACGGAGCCTGGGTAATCGAGGCTATGCCTAGCTTAGAAAACTACTACGCTTACATCGTTAATACAGTTTAAACCCTTCCGGTGCAGCTAAAGATCGAATAAAAAATTAACAGTTACGGAATACTTGTTTATAAAAGCACCTATAATGTTATGGCACATATATTTTTACAGTTTAACCATAATTTATTGTATCGAGTTCATTGTTAATCAGTGAGAGAGTGAGTGAGTGAGTGAGTGAGTGAGTGAGTGAGTGAGTGAGTGAGTGAGTGAGTGAGTGAGTGAGTGAGTGAGTGAGTGAGTGAGTGAGTGAGTGAGTGAGTGAGTGAGTGAGTGAGTGAGTGAGTGAGTGAGTGAGGAGGGAGCGACGGAGAGAGGGAGGGAGTGAGTTAGGGTCAGTCAGTCAGTCAGTCAGTCAGTCAGTCAGTCAGTCAGTCAGTCAGTCAGTCAGTCAGTCAGTCAGTCAGTCAGTCAGTCAGTCAGTCAGTCAGTCAGTCAGTCAGTCAGTCAGTCAGTCAGTCAGTCAGTCAGTCAGTCAGTCAGTCAGTCAGTCAGTCAGTCAGTCAGTCAGTCAGTCAGTCAGTCAGTCAGTCAGTCAGTCAGTCAGTCAGTCAGTCAGTCAGTCAGTCAGTCAGTCAGCCAGCCAGCCAGCCAGCCAGCCAGCCAGCCAGCCAGCCAGCCAGCCAGCCAGCCAGCCAGCCAGCCAGCCAGCCAGCCAGCCAGCCAGCCAGCCAGCCAGCCAGCCTATATATATATATATATATATATATATATATATATATATATATATATATATATATATATATATATATATATATATATATATATATATATATATATATATATATATATATATATACTAACAAAGACGTACTGCACGACTCTGATTAGAATTTCTGGTGTAATAGTATTGAGTACATATTCCACTATAATATTACATATTTTCGTTGTTGTTGTCATCGATGATTCTCACGCTACATCCCCTGAGTTTTAATTTTTAGTCAACGAAGTTGTTCGTCGTGTTTGCTTCGTTTGTTTATTTCATAGCAGTCAGTGTGATCTGTCCCAGTTATTCCCATGTGTGGGGTCATAACAGAAAGGCAAACAGTTGCGTTTGGTGTAGACATAAGACCGACGCTTCAGATAAAAAGGGTGATTAGTCGTGCTATCGCTGTGTAGGAAAACCATATTTACCTTGATGTATGCACGGTGAGTCTGGCGATGTCCACAAAGAACGAATATTTATCAAGACCGGAGAATAACTACAATAAGTCGACATCAAACTTCATTCTTGATGTGGATCATCGTTGGAAAATCGTATTCGAGTGATCACGTGCTAACGGGAAGAGCCAGGATTTCAAGTATTGCCTCAAGCAACGCTTACAAATTCCCGACACTTCTTTTTCTTGGAAAATAAGTATTCTTCTTTAGCAAAATCCTCTCCTTTCAGGCCCCACACGATTCTTCAGTCCATGGGTTCGCGTTCTGACGAATTGCATCAAAGCTAATTAATTGCCACACCTTCGACATCGTCAGGGACTGGGCGTTGGTTGGCTATTCTTTTGTCGGAAATTTTGCAGATAGGAAGAAAACCGTCAAGTTGACCATGGTCTGTGGAACGTCACATTCTAGTACATCTGTCTGTCTGTCTGTCTGTCTGTCTGTCTGTCTGTCTGTCTGTCTGTCTGTATGTCTGTCTGTCTGTCTGTCTGTCTGTCTGTCTGTCTGTCTGTCTGTCTGTCTGTCTGTCTGTCTGTCTGTCTGTCTGTCTGTCTGTCTGTCTGTCTGTCTGTCTGTCTGTCTGTCTGTCTGTCTGTGTGTCTGTCTGTGTGTCTGTCTGTGTGTCTGTGTGTGTGTCTGTCTGTCTGTCTGCGTGTCTGTCTGCGTGTCTGCCTGCCTGCCTGCCTGCCTGCCTGCCTGCTGCCTGCCTGCCTGCCTGCCTGCCTGCCTGCCTGCCTGCCTGCCTGCCTGCCTGCTGCCTGCCTGCCTGCCTGCCTGCCTGCCTGCCTGCCTGCCTGCCTGCCTGCCTGCCTGCCTGCCTGCCTGCCTGCCTGCCTGCCTGCTGCCTGCCTGCCTGCCTGCCTGCCTGCCTGCCTGCCTGCCTGCCTGCCTGCCTGCCTGCCGCCTGCCTGCCTGCCTGCCTGCCTGCCTGCCTGCCTGCCTGCCTGCCTGCCTGCCTGCCTGCCTGCCTGCCTGCCTGCGTGCCTGCGTGCCTGCGTGCCTGCGTGCCTGCGTGCCTGCGTGCCTGCGTGCCTGCGTGCGTGCGTGCCTGCGTGCCTGCGTGCCTGCGTGCCTGCGTGCCTGCGTGCCTGCGTGCCTGCGTGCCTGCGTGCCTGCGTGCCTGCGTGCCTGCGTGCCTGCGTGCCTGCGTGCCTGCGTGCCTGCGTGCCTGCGTGCGTGCGTGCGTGCGTGCGTGCGTGCGTGTGTCTGTCTGTCTGTCTGTCTGTGTGTCTGTCTGTCTGTCTGTCTGTCTGTCTGTCTGTCTGTCTGTCTGTCTGTCTGTCTGTCTGTCTGTCTGTCTGTCTGTCTGTCTGTCTGTCTGTCTGTCTGTCTGTCTGTCTGTCTGTCTGTCTGTCTGTCTGTCTGTCTGTCTGTCTGTGTGTCTGTGTGTCTGTGTGTGTGTCTGTTTGTGTGTGTGTGTGTGTGTCTGTCTGTGTGTCTGTCTGTCTGTCTGTCTGTCTGTATGTCTGTCTGTCTGTCTGTCTGTCTGTCTGTCTGTCTGTCTGTCTGTCTGTCTGTCTGTCTGTTGTCTGTCTGTCTGTCTGTCTGTCTGTCTGTCTGTCTGTCTGTCTGTCTGTCTGTCTGTCTGTCTGTCTGTCTGTCTGTCTGTCTGTCTGTCTGTCTGTCTGTCTGTCTGTCTGACTTTCTGTCTGCCATTCTGTCTGCCAGAATAGACAGGTGAGAAGAACTATCTGTTATGCACGTTTGTGGTCTTTAATATCATAAACAAAATGGACCCAGTCGTTAGATCCTTACATTGTATCAAAGTAACCACCGACATGTTTCTTTCTATGCGCATTATTTACAATAAATTCAGTTATCACATATTTCCACCCACCATTATTACTGTCTGCAAAATGTCAATGTTCCACTGATAACATAAACGTCTTTCTTATATTTTTTAATCCCGGGTTGATGTTAGGCAAAAAAGTGTATTATTATTATATTACTATTATTATTACTGTAGAGTCCTTTGTTTACCAACCTAATCTCTGATCTTCATGACCAGATGGTTTTTCCGGGCTGACATCCACCTGACCATGACGTGACCCTAACGGCGCCTTCACATGCTCAAACAGTCAATCTGTCAAACGTAAAAAAATTACTGATCAAGAAATAAATCTGGCCTCCATTTTCGCACCTGTATTTTTTATTAACTATCATGGGATCTCACGCATTGATTTCGCCCGTGATTACAGTTCTAGCGATGCTTTCAGCACCTTGCATACAGTAGCTGCAAGGTGGCTAGCAACCGACCGTCTCTCGAGAATTCAATCACTTCAAAGGTTGTGCGTCAGTGCTATTAATTTCTTTGCTAAGTATTGAATTAATGCCACGACAGGTAGACGGATTGCGTTACCCGTCCAAGCCCCTTGTATACGAGTCCAGGTATCTCGCGTGTGACATCTCACTGACGATCGAAAGAAGAAAATGCTATAAAGTATTAATGGCGCCGGATTGTAGCGGGCGGCTGCACAGTGCGGGGGTCTCGGGCCACGAAGTATCTACTTGGCCGTCGTCTTAATTTGTTTCAACGTTGCCAAGTGGGTCGGTGTTGCAGCTGCTGCGTTGTGGGTTGTCCGACGTATAC